>CM021100.1:375164779-375764779 GCA_007115665.2 Sequoiadendron giganteum | reverse complement strand
GTTTTCTAGGATTGTTGTCTAAAAATTCATTTATTTATTTCCCACCACAAACTCCAAATTATAGGACTGGTGCAACTCTGCATATGCTGGAAAAAAAGGAAGACTTGAATAGAACTAACCATGCAAAAAAAAAAAGTCCCATAATGTCGAAGGAAATGGAAAAAAAAAATGCAATTTGAGCGTGATAAACTGCCAACAATATTGTGACACCTCACATTCTAAAAACACATGGTTTACTATCACATATACTTCTTGACATAGGCACACACTTAAAAGGCTTATAAAATCCCAACTTTCTTAATCGGTCACTCATTATAAATCTTTTCCTTAGAGCAAGCAATGCAAAACTACCTAGTTTAGGAAGGGTCATTAAGTTCCAACATAATGAGTATGCTCTATGAGATTGATTTTGGTGCACATTTTCTATGATTTACTTGTAACCTTTCTTTACTATGTAATTACCATCTTAAGAAGGTGCCCAAATTAACCTATCTAATTTTAGTAAGTTAGAGGCATGTTAGTAATCTGATGAAGAAAAAAAATTAAAACACACGCTGAAAAATGATCGTCAAATTTCTTACCAGAGTTGGGCATCACTATTCACGATAGCATCGCCATAGAAAACTTGGGCATCGGTCTGTAGAGAAACCAATGATGCTGATAGCATCATTATTTGAGGTTTGTCGTCATTTACAAATTTTGATATCTCTAAAAAATATTATCTTTGTCATTTGGTTTAATTGGCATTGGGATATTAGATAGGTGTCATTGTTTCTGATAATAAAAGAATCATTGTTTCTATTCACAATAGCATCATTGTATGGTGATGCCTAGTAAGGTATTGTTGAAATTATTTTGGGCATCACTGTATCTTGCAAAAGCTAGAAAATATGGAATTTGAGATAGAAATTGATTAAATTCGATTGATTTTTCCCCCCTTCTAGGGCCAAAATTTGATTCGATGGATTAGTATGGGCCAATTATGCTTGATCCATGAAGAATCAAAGAATAATAAAGCTACTGACATCAAATCTCAAGAAGATCACCAAAATAAAGATTAAACTAAACATTTATCAAATTTAAGTAATCTAAACTATGAAAGCATTAAAATGTCTACTCTAACCCATTTGAAACTTATCCCGTTGTGGGAGTGGTGTTGTGTTGATGTGAAACAATGACCCTTTCCCAATATCGTGGATGAATGAGCTTGCCCTAGTCAATTTTGTTGAAGAAAACTGATGTAATGGTTGTGAGATGTGTATGAAAACATGATTTTAATCTAAATGAGCATGATGCAATCTATTTTAATATGATTTAATGTTAAAAATGATCTAGCTATGCAAAATATAAGCTAATATGAGTGGATTCTAAGTTAAATGATCTAAACCCTATTTAATAAACAAGCTAAATGGATGCATTATGTGATCATGGAAGCCATTAATTGAAGCCCAAAACTTACTAGTATAATTAAAATGAACTAAAAGATGTTAAATGTGTGCTAAATATGAGTTTGAGTGTGAGTGATTTCAGCAACATAAGTTTTCTTTTTGAAAGATGCATCCATTTGTCTCGAAATAGTGAACTATTAATAGGAGAGAAAATGAGAAATGAAGGGTTGAGATTAAAAAGGCCAATAAATGGTCAAGGATGGAAGAAGTTGGAGGTATGGATCCTAGATTCCCATCAAGAGTTGAAAATACAAGATGATATTTAATCAAGGGCTTACATTTAATCCAAACAAACACACTTTCAACATGCACAAGAGGTCACAAGTTAACTTGCACATGAATTTAAGTAAGTTTTTTGAGAAAAAGGAATATTTCCCTTTTTCAAATGAGGAAAGAGAATATTCTTTGGAATATTCTAATGGGTGAAGAAAAAGGATATTTAGCAAATTAAAACAAAGTTTTAATGAGAAAAAGGGGAAGGAATATTCCATGGGAATATTAATTTTGAAGGAATGCACAAAGGAGGAATATTCCTTTGCAAGTGGGGGGATTAGATTAATTAATAATTGATAATTAAAAAATGTGAATTATGCAATTAGGGGATTAGAAGAAATTAGATGATATTCATTAAATAAAATGACTTAATGAATGGGGGAAAGGTGGAATGACATTTATTTAAATAATTTAGGGTTATTTAATCAAATAAGAAGATTTAGGGATTTAAATTAAATAGTTTGATTTATTTAAATTAAATGAGTTGAAATTTTGGCATGAAAGGGGGTGAATTAACGTGATTTGGTAATTAGGTTAATATATGTAAATGATTCCATTAATTAATTAGCTAAGCTAATTCGATTAATTAAGTGAAAATAGGATCGGTTTCAAGATCAAATGATGTTAGTATACTTGATTCAGGTGTACGATATCCTTTAGGACATTTTTCAGTTTCCACAGGTCCATACTAGTTACAAAAAATATGATTAAACATTTTTTGTCTTGCATGGTGGCCTTTCAATCTCCTCTTTGGATTGTGCACTTTGATGAATCGATCATCTATTTTTTTGTGATCTTAATTCTTCTTCTCCTTCATCAAACATACAAACATATTAGAAGTGGTTGCATTGTTTTCAGAGAGAATCCTTGAAACTCTTGAATTCCTCATATTGTAAACCAAAAAATTTGTTTAAAATAGATCTTTTATTGTTAATAATTTCATCAAGGAATTCTTAAAATTTTCCAAGATTTATAACTTCTATTTAACTATAGATTTATCTTCTCTAATTCCTTCCTTAAAGAGACAACTTCAACCTCTAGTTTACGAAACTCTTCTAGTTTATTCTTCAAATCCAAACTAGCTACCTCTACAATTCTCTTTTATTCTTCCAACTACAGCTTTATGTCAAGGAAATTTTTTTAAGATTCATTAATCCTTAACTTGGACTTCTCATTATATTTTAATTCATCTCTCAAGCCTTCTAAAGAAGGGACCAATTCACCTTCTTGGAATGTGGGGAAAGTAATCCCAAAAGATTTATGTATCATAAAAAACCTTAGGAATCTTAATAGAACTATTTACCTATGGATTTAATTAGTAAATAGATCACAAAGGGGTGGAGATTGACTTTAAACCTTAATGGCGAGTCAAAAAAACTTGAATCGAAATTCCTTAAGATAGTAGGAAAGTTCTAAAACCAAATTGAGATGATTTAATGTACTCAAATTAAATGAACAATAACACCTAATACACCAAATTTAGATTAAAAAATGTATAGAAATGAAAACAACAGTTTATAGGTAGATTTGAGAAGGGTCTAATAGCATACACTTATTTCAAAAAGCTTCTTTTTGATGTGTGCTAAGAAATTGGTTTTCCACTGGGTGAATGAGTATTTTAAGGCCTTTCCAAAACTACAAAATTTAAAGTTATGTCCCTTTATTTGCAGTCTATTCATGTATCAACAAATCTTCAACTTCTGACCCAAACCTAGAATAATTTTGTAATGTAAAATGTTGTTTTGTTAGTATGGGGCTTTATGTGTGATCATAAAACATTAGGAATATTAATAGAAGTCTATTCCTAGGGATTTCACTAGGAGAGAGATGACAACGTTTAGAGATTTACTTTCAACCTCAATGTTGAGTAAATTGGATTTGGATCTTAGACCTTAAGATAGTAGAAAAGAGTGAAACCAAAATGAAATGATTTAAAGTATTCAAACTTAATAAAAAACAAGATCTAATACATAAAATGAAAATTCCTAACTTTATAGAAATGTAAATGATAGTCGATAGGAAGATGTGAGAAGGGTCTGGTAACATGCACTTGTCATCAAAATCTGCTTTTGAGCTTTGCTAAGGGACCGGTTGACCCCTGAGTGAATGGGTCTTTGCAGACCTTTCTAAAACAACAAGCACTAAATTTATAGCTCTCTATATACACTTTATCTCTGTACCTATAAATCTTTGTCTTTGGATTCAAACTTGTGATAAATCTATAAGAAAAACTGTTTGTTTATTTTTGTGGAGGTTTTCCTTGGTCAAACATAGAGTTTGGTAATTAAACCATGATAAAATATAAAGATGAAATAAATGAAAGTGTGTGAGACCTAACCTTAAGTGCATCTAAGGTTTTTATGGGCTATCATGTAAATAAACCCTACTCAAGTGCATTAGAGTATGATAACTATATCATAATGACAAGATTCACTTAGGGAGAAGTCAAAACACCCAAAATAAATATGAAACATAGTGATACCTTGTAGTAGGTTACTAGTAGAATGAAGCTTGAAGATGAGAACACTAGGAAACAAGTCATTAGGTTAATGAAAATATCCAAATTTATCTCCAACACCTAGAATCCATTGTGTCCCTCTATTAGCATCAACCTCTAATCATGTAGCAAAAGCTTGATCAAAATATGCAAATGGATTTGAAGTCCTATAAAATCAATGTGCTACAAGACTTTGAGTTTTCTTACTTGAATTTTATCTTGTTTCAATATCTCTCCTTGATATCTAGTTTGTAATGGTTAAAAAATTAGACTTTTATAGGAATTTTTCTAATTTCTCTAATATTAGATCTCGATAGTTGATATTTACAATTTGAATTTGACACCTTAAAATTCCATCAAGAACACATTTTAAAATGGATCTTGTCACTTAAAGGGGACCCATTCGCCCATGGGCGAATGGGTCCTATCCAATAAGTCCAAGACACACATGATCCAAGGTTGATTAATGTCTGAATGCATTTATTCAATGCATATTTCAATGTAGGAAAATGATAAAAGTAGGCCTTGTGATGAATAATAAAGGGAATTATGGCCTACTTAGGAATGGTGAAAATGAATAAATGTAAGGTCGCTAAAATAGGTCCAAACTAAGTGTGAAATTGTACTATCATCTACAAGGTAGTATAATTTTCTATCCTAAACTTAGCACCCACTTTAATAGCCATATGATACTATGTGCATATGCAAGGTAGAGTACTTGAAAGTGAATAATGTTTCATAAAAGGATACTCATATGGATATTATAATTCATTTGTGAATGGGGATAATGAAGCCCCTAATGTAGTTATTAAAAAAACACAATGTTAGAAACTGCATCATACATAACCAATTCACAAGTTGCTCAAAATTGTCTTCAAACATGTCAAACTTCTACAAAGAACCAAATTTGAGGGTAGATTTATAACATAAAAAATGGAGTTTTCTAGCCCCCATTATGAATATTTTAGTAAAATATAATATTAAGAAAGTTGACTATTTGTTACTGCAAAATCATGTTTTTGACTATCATTTTGACATTTACCATTTGAAGATTACCTTGTTGTAGATGATTGAAGATGTCAAGTTGATGACCTTATGAGCACCCAATATTAGAGATCTTATGAACTAGGATTGTATATGACATCATCCAACTAGATATGATTTTTTTGTACCTTCTCCTTATGATTTTCCTTCATATTTTGCACTATTTTTGCCTTTTTCTCAACATCATTCGGACTCCATCCCAAAATGGTCACCCTATCCCATTGTGGAAACCTTGTCCTAGAATGCTAAACCTATCCTAGACCCCTTATCCAAAAATTTGTTACCCTATCCTATTTTGGTCAGAATGTCCAACGACAATTTTACTTTGCTATTAACTATTTGATTGACTATTTTTTACTATTTTAGTGATAAATTTTTTTATTCTTTCATATACCACCACACACTCAACAAAATCTAGGAGGATGACTATTATCTTTCCTCTATGAGTAGGTTACTTGAATGAGTAAGGAGTAGCATACACTTTGTGCTATTGGATTATTGTTGATATACCTCATTCCACCCATGAGATCCAACATCAACTTTACACATATTCCCTAATAATCATCCCATAGGTGACATTGGACCTCTTCTAGATCATATAGATGAGACAAGATGTCTCAATGGAGATACTATGGATGATTATGACATGATAAAGGATACAAAGGAGGATCAAAAATATATTGGAGACGAGCCTGATGAGACAACAAAGGCCATGGATGCCCCAAGGAGAGATTTACATCTAATCCTCACATTACTCATGTAGGAACCTCATCCCATGAACACAAAGAGTAAAAAAATTCTACACCTACCAAACTTCCTACTCATGTGAGGAGTCATGATATAACACCTATTGTATCCTATTGAGATACTGACTTGCATACTCACCATCTAGGTGATGATATGTGATTTATATTTTATGTTTTACCTATGCAGTAATTAGGATACATTTTCTTGACTTTTGTTATGATTTATTTCTTATAGTGGGGACATGAGAGTGGAAAAACTTATTCAGTCGATTCACTACAAATATGGTAGCAACCATGCCCCCACACATAGCGTGAGGTTCCATGCTGACCTATTTGATCCCTTAGTGAGTTGGAGGAAAGCTTAGTAGGATTCTATGAGGATGATTACGGAATTAAAATCTAGGGAGGAAGAGTTGAGAGCCACACATGAGGAGATCTGAGTTTCCTATAAGGGGCTCAGGACTACATACAAGGAGATTCAAGCCACCCAGGTTCCTTTCTAGAGTGAGGCATATGATTTCCTACAGTTGGAACTCAATAAGTTGTAGGTTGAGGTTACTAGCAATTAGTAGATAGGGATCAGATAGACCAAGAGCATATTATAGATCTCGTATGCAAGGGTATTTCTATAGGTGAGGTATGAGTATTTTGAGATCAGATGAGCTCTTTGAGATGTTCTCACCCCACTATCTCTTGACAAGAACTGATAGTAGGCCTCGAGGAGTCTAATAGCCATATGCCTCACTAGATGTACTATATTCTATCACACCACATTTTTCTACCATGGTGATCATGTATATAATCTTTCTAACCTTCTATATATATGAGCATGTTATATTTTTATGACTTTCTTTGATTAGATGTCAATGTGATATTAAACAATATTAGTAATATTATTTAATAAATGTCTCCATGATATAATTTTATGCAATCTAACTTAAACAATTATGTTTATTTAGATACTACATTATGATTAAATGTAATTGTGTTAAATTAAATTCCCTTATGATCTAATTTTTAAAATTAAATACATGTAATGATCTAACTTAACACAACACATATGATTGAATAGGATGTAAAATAAAGTAATGATTCAAATAAATGAACAATTAATCTAAATAATTCAAGAGACGCCATAAATTTTTATCAAGAATGAAGCAATGTGAGATAAAGTATAAAACTATCTACTTAATCTAACAATATGCTTTAACATACATACTATTCAAAAAGGAATGTTAAGTTTAATATCTACACAAATTTGCAATGTGGATAGGTTCTTTGAGATTTATACCATCCATTTCTATTAATTTATATGCCCTAGACACATAAATTTTGTCAATTACATAAGGTCCTAATCAAATTAGATTAAATTTTTATTTTTCACCAAGAGTGGCATTAACATTATTTTGATTTTATCTATATCCTATCATGGTTTGAAGTTCGCTCAAACTAGATGGTATGATAAGGTGTGGGTTGAGGGTGATTCCATCAACATAATTAATAACCTTAGGAATTTGTCTCATCCTTCATGGATGGTGGAGGCTCTCATTAACGATTCCTCAAATATTTTGGAATCCTTTGATCAATGTTACATCTCACATGTTTATAGAGAGGGGAATAGGTGAGGGGAATAGGCTAGCTGATTTTTTTGAAAATTATGGTGTGAATGATTCTTTGAAATGGGGAGAACACGACCTTATTCACCTAGAGCCTCGTTCAACAATTCATTATGAATCTCAAAGGTGTTGAGAGGAGTGGTATTCTAATGATGGTGTTTTGTCACATGCTCCTGATGTGGCAACAATTTCTAAGTTGTAATTCACTTAGAGGAAAGTCTAGCTTGTATTATGATTGTGTGGTGGCTCAAATGACTAGGAATTGTTTCCTCATTATTCCTCTCTACCATCTTGTCCAATCCAAATGGATTGTTTGTATCTAGAGAGCCTTTGTTTTCTCAAGGTTTCCTTTCTTTCTTTGAAATTTCTCTAAGTGTCTTCAGCTCCTCTGCAAGTTCTTCTTTCTATTGGGATGCTTGCTTGCTACAACTATGGGAGCTAGCCAAAATAGAACTGAGCCCAAAACTGATGACACTATGAAGGCTAACAAGAAGTTTTGGGAATTGTTTGAGGTCGGGGTAGTGACCCCATATATGGAAAAGTTAAATGGGTTTGATATGAAGACTTTGCAAGAATTTCTTTAGGGTTGGCATAATTGTGTGCTAGAAATTTGGGGAAAGGATTTTAATATCACTGAGGATCTTATTACCAAAATCAAAAGATTATCAACTCATGGGAAAATATTCTATAGAGATAAGAATGAGTCTGGTGTGGCAATGGATGCTTTCTTCAAAGATGATGAGAGGAGGAAGTTGGAAAGGGAAAACTGTAGTTGCTATTTTTGTTCTTCTCTCAAGGATATTTGGAGAGATGTTGTTGAGGAGACCATGAGGTATTTTACTCTCGATGGTCACTTTTCTATTATTTTTGGGAATCATTTTATTTTTCTTAACCATTTTAGGCATAAGAAGAGTGTGTTGTTCCCTTTCTATTTACTGGTCTCTCTGGAAAATGGTATAAGGGATCATAGATGCAATCCAAATAACCCTATCCTCCATGAAGATTTAATTATACTAATTTCTAAGTATCTAAAGGCTTTTACTCTTCCTGCTCAACCCAATATTTCTAATGGTGGGAAAAAAAGAAGACTCTTGAGTATGTGACGAGGTTGGAGGATGATTCCAAGGATGAATATTATTCCTCTGGGTCTAATGCTTCCTTGGAGGTTGATTCAGAATCTCTTGTCATCTCTGAAGATAATAAAAGAATAAATAATCAATCCCCTATTCCTCTAGGGATGATGAGTATGTTATAGGTGATGAAAAAGAGATTTTTCGGTCCTAGAAAAAGTCTAAACCTATGAAGGGGTTGGGTGGAAAAAAGCTGAAGGTTGAAGGTAAGAAAAGAAAAAGGAATCAAACCTCGATCTCCTATAGGGTTGATGAGTATGATATAGGAGATGAGGCTGAGGTGGATCGGTCCTGCCATAAGTCTAAAATTGTGAATTGGTTGAGTGGAGAAAAGATGAATGGGACTACTTTGGATAATTTGAGCAAGGAGGATCTAGTTAATAAGGGGCAGCTAGGGGGGTCTCCCCTATTTCCAATATGTAGAATAAAGAGGGGTCGAAGAGGAAAACCTATCATGTGAATTTGGGAAGGGATGAGCCATAGGATCCTATTGGAAATTTGTTGGATGTAGGGAACAAGTTGTTGGAGTAGAACTTGGACAAAGGTGTTGTAGACTCTGCTAAAAAATGGAAGGAGACTGTGAAGAATGCTTCTACTAGAAGTGACTCCCAAGAATATTATGTCATGGAAAAGGATGGTTTTAAATTTAGGAGGGAGATTATGCCTAATTATCTTGGTCTGGTGAAAGAGAGATCTCTTTCCTTGTTCAAGCTTTTCAAGTGGATTTTCATGAGGTGAACTCCACTAATGTTCGAGTTAGATCTATGAGTAATTAGAATAAAGATGCCTCTTCTTCCAAGGGGCCTAATATGCAGGCTCAAGTCAACAAGGTGCAACTTAGGGTCAATCAATTATTTGACACTCTCAAAATGGTGGCATATTAAATGATTAATATGAAGAATACCTATGAACAAATTTTTACTACCCTTGATAGAAAATTGGAGAAGATGTTGGATGGCAGTAAATATGCTATATGTAATGAGGCTGAGGGTATGTGTTTGTTGAATAAGAAGGATAGGAAGTGGTTGGGGGATAGTTCTTGTATGAAAGACATGGTGGCTAATGGTGGTGTGCAGTAAAAGATGACTAGTGATACATGGCCTTCTACTAGAACATGTAAAAAGACCAAAATTAATGAAAAATTTGGTATTCGTATTGATGAAGTGGTGGAAATCATGAATTTTGATCAGAAAAATTGACATTGATCTTGAAGTGGTGGACATTCTTGAAAATCTCTAGTTTATTTCTGGCTTATGTGCTTTTCTCTAGTTGTCTGTGTGCTAGTTTTTGGATGGTTTTCAAATGATTATTCATTTTTTTATTATATGATGAAGCAATAGTTTATCTTGTAATGATTTTTGGGGCCCCTTCAAAACCTTTTTTTCCTATAATCAAAAAAATTATGATGATTTTCATATACCACAAAATCCTCTTTGTTAAATGAGTGAGGAATGACATTATCATTGTAAATGTTCTGCATTATTTTGGAATAATCTTGGATATGCTCAAAATAATTTAAACAATGTTCATTTTCATGTTGTAATATTTTATCTTTATAGGTGTTATTGTCAATAAGGCCCCTAAGATAAATTCACAATGAAGGAATTTGTAACTCGTGGAATTCTTACATCAACACCATAAACAAGGTTATAAGGGGTATTTCCTAAGGATGTTCTAGTACTTGTGTGATACACCTGTAACACATAAGATAATTGAGTGTGTCAATCCTTTTTATGTTTTATTACCATTTTTTGAAGGAATTATTGGATCATTTTGTTTGTTTCTTCCACTTGTCCATTATATTGTGGGAAATAGGGTTTTGAAAAATGATGTTGAATGTGAAATATTTTCAAAAATTCTTTGCTTCATTGTTCTTAAAATTATCTAAAATTAATGCTGAAGGAATACCAAATTGAGCAATAATTTTCTCCAAGATGAAATGATAGATTTCATTAGAAATCATGGATCAGAGAGGAATTTCTTCTACCTATTTCATAAAGTAATCAATTATGATAATTATAAATGTATATCTAGAAGAGGAGAGGAGAATTTTTCTAACGAGGTCCAAACCTAGAACTTAAAATGGGGTAATCCCACAAAGTTGGTTTACAATTTTTGGGAGATTCTGATTTTTGCTAAAATCACAAAGTTTTAGAAAATATAATGATTTGAGCCTTAAAAGGTTCCATTTTAAGGATTCCAATTGAATAGGGTTTGATCAAACCACCTTAGATCAAACCCCCTTAGATAGAACCCCGCTAGTTTTAAACCATACCTACAACGAAGTATGTTTTACACCTATCAAAATACTGATAAAAAATCACTTTTTAATTACCTTTTGGGGGATCAAATGAATTCATTTAAAATTTATTTTAAATGATCATGGTAGTCCTTGGAATGAGCTATCCAATGAATATAATTTTAATATGTTTTGGTTTTATTATGTATTTAGTTTTTTAGTTTTACTAAACATAGGTTTTTCACCGAAAATCAAACTCTCTATTCTACACATGTGGAAAAATAGCAGATTATCAAAAAATATAATTAAAAAATATGTTTGGGCTGGGTATTGAGGTCCTTGATCCATTCAAAAAAAAAATTGAATTTCGATACATACAAAAAAAGTTGTTGTATACAGTCCACCTATGTCTGAATTGTAATTGGTTTGACTTTGAATCTTGATTAAGGAAATAATATTAAATAAAACACTATGAAACCAACTGAAAGTGCTAGATATCATAGTTACAAATCTAAATTCGAAAAAATTAGAATTTTATCCTTCATACAAAAAAATTATGTTGTATACGGTGAGCGTCACTTCTTAAAAATATTGTTTTTTTTCAAAAGTTAGTTTTCAAAGGAGATGGAAAAAGAAGTGCAATATAATTCCAAATTTTAGAATCTATAGAAAAAATGGCACAAATCACTAGTTTACATCATCTCCAAATTCCTCACAGTTTAGCTGCTATAGGAGCCTGAAAGTGTAGATTTAGTTTAAAAAAATTAGTTTAGTGTCCAGTTTGCCCAAAAATTGTAAACCAATATTGTGAGATCACCCAATGTCCAAATAGGAGCTTGGGAATGACGCTCGAAAGTAGGAGCATGAATCCAATTGCTATTCTCTTGATATTTCTAATAGTTCTTGACATGATAAAAAAATATTGTTCCATGTTTTCCCAAAAGTATCCTATGTGAATTACCTTTTGAACTAATGATATTCCAAAAAAATTCCCCCCGCAAGCACCTACATGAGTTTCTATAAGGGATATAGGATTTTTTTTATTTTTTAAGGCATCTCTACAAGATACCATTGAAGGAATATCTATATAATACATCCGCTAGGAATATATATCTAGTTATCAGTTTTGAATATGAGATCTAGTGTTTTTAGTAGTTGGTTCAAGACATGTAACTTCCTTTAAATAATTGAATATTAGTGTGTGCCATTCACTAAAGGCTTCAATATTGGCAACTAATGCTTCTTTTATCCTTTCATCTATAATGATATTACTTTTTGCATTAGAAAAGACTCAACTAGAATATTCTACAATAAATTCTTGTTTATGCTTTACAAAACATCAAACACCACCCCTTAGCATAATCAAAGTCATTAGTGTAAAAAATATATTTTTAACTGGTAGGTATGTGCGGAGCTAGTAATTTACTTATCTTTTCTTTGTTTTTATCGATGGTGGTAGTATGTTGTTCAATTCAAAAAACCTTTTTTTAATATCTATTAAAGAGGATTTTTTAATAGGTATTAAAGAGGATTTTTTTAGTATGTTGTTCAACTCAAAGTTTGATCTTTCCATCAGATTTAGTATCAATCTTTGTTTCAAATGTGTTGGATTTGAATCGGAATTATCATGATATGTTAAAAATTGCAGAAGCATGTTTACAAGAAGTCTTCCTGTAGGATAATGCATTGCTCAAAATCATACAACAATATAGTATTTAGAAAGGAGAAGCATATATAGGGGATTTTTCCAAGGCACTATATTCATCATAAAGTTTGCTTCATAAAAATTTACATAGCATTGAAGATGTCATTGGAGTATGGGTATGTGCACGATCATGATGGGCCAAAAAGTGGCGATATCTAAGTGATATGATGGCCGATGTGGCTGACGACGTTTTCCTTACCCAAAATTGATGAAATGAAAAGGGTTTTTAAAGGAGATTCTCATATTTTCACCAATATAAATTATGCTTTACTTTGAATTTAATAAATTATTATTATTCCTTTTCTATTTGAATTACGACTAAAGTCTTGATTGATAGGTTGATTGAAGAAAATCTATAACTTTCAAACAGTATCACATTTTTTGAATCTGAAACATGTGTCACATTCTATGCTTTGCATAATATAGGATTAAAAAAAAAATGAATTTCATGAAGTTTTGACCAAGTTAAGGTGGTTAGACATACGAGTTTTTATATTTTTAAAATTTGAAATAAAAAAATCATAATTAATTATTTACCTCGAAAAAAATTACAAAAAAATATGCATCACATCGGGACATGAATCCCCTACTTATATCTAAAATATTATAAAAAATCTTATATTTTTATTGTGGTTAGGGTGGTCAGACAAGCACCTACTTCTTATTTTTTCCCTGAAATATAAGTACTACTACATTGAAATTTAAATTTTTTAGCAAATAGATTATTATTATTTTTTTTAAAACCTAGTAGTTTAGAAACTACATTAAATTTTCTACAGATTCTATTCTTACATAATTCTGAAATAATATAGATAACTTATTCAAATTTTTACGTCAAGTTGCCTAACTCTGATTTTCTGAATTTTAATTCCACTTAATGGCCTATTTTTTCCATGATGATCCTGCACATACCCGTATGCCACTCCCAACCATATTTACAAAGCACTAGCAAGAAATCATTGGGAAATTGGTGAAGATATGAAAAGAACCTTTAAGGAAAAATATCATGCATTGTCTTTCCTCCTTTCTCATCACTACCATCAAGAAGAAAGTGACAACAAGCTCATGGAAAAACTGAAGGAGATTGTAGCTACTGAGGAGTCTCAAGCTGAAGAGGGAAAAATCAAAGAGAATCAAATGAAGCCTTATATACCTGACATGAACATCACAACAACTTCATAGTCCATCATTCCACCATTGCAAATCATGAAAAAAGGATAAAGAGAAAGTTCTTTAGCTGGTAATGTTTAAATCAATATATTGGTACACATAGTCAGTGGAAAATGTTATATATTGTAGCATATAGGCTGCATATAGATAGTTGACACATACTTCAGTCGTTGTTATATTATCACCTCATTTTGAATAAATAGCTATTTTTTTTAAACTAACATATAGTTAGTACAAACATTCGGATATGAATTTTTCCTATGCCACATAATGTAAATCATGAAAAACCAAATGGTAGGGATCTATGGCATAGCTGCATAAGTTAGTGATAGGTATTATATTTACAGTCATTAGAATGAAATTTTGTAAATCTCTATTATATTAATATTATATGTCGGCCTAAATCCTTCTACCAAGTGGAAACACTAGATATAGGAGTTAAAAAACTAAATTTCAAAGAATTATAATTACATTGAAAGCATGTCATATATTTAGTGATAAGTACACAAAGCTGAATCATTCATTCCAAACAAATTTTTGAAGAAGTCATTGAAAATGACAGGCAGGTGGTGGTGTCAATGAAAAATTTGTTTTTTCTATAAAGACATCTTCCGGTGATAAATTTGGGAACCAAGTTGTATAGGAAAGAATGATTAATTTTGAAGGCAAATAAATGTAGGGTTAGGGTTTAGGGTAAGGGTTAGGGTTCTAATAAGGGTTCCAAAAAGTTTTTAAAAATATATATATATTTAAAATTTAAGAACAATGTTCAGTAAAGAAAAAATATTAATTATAAAAAATAGAAATTCATATTTTTTCACATTGAATATTGATTTTACAAAATTATTTTATTTTGAAAAGAAACAATGAAATCATATATATGAATTTTGAAATTAATGTTAATGAAGATGTAAGCATTTTTCCTCAAATCAATAGGCACCTAGATAATGATAACAATAATATGTATTCTTAAATAGTTTTTTATATATACTATTAATTAATATATATATATATATAAATAGTAAAAATAGTTCTATATATATGTATATATATATTATTAATTAATATATGTATACTAGTTTTATCCTTCATGGAAAAAAAGTTATGCATTATACGATGTCTGTCACTTTTTGAAAATGTTGTTTTCTGAAGAAAAAAAAATAGTTTTCATGGGAGATGAAAAAAGAAGTGGAATCTGATTCCAAAAATTTTGAAAAAAATATTTCTAGAATCTATAGACAAAATGTGATGAGACTCTAGTTTGCATCATCTTCAAATTCCTCACAGTTTGGCTGCTATAGGTGCTCAGATGTGAAGATTTAGTTAAAAATAATAATTTTAGTGTCGAGTTTGATCAAAAATTGTAAACCACTATTGTGGGATCACTCTTCAAGAAATTTTCTCTTTGGATTTTGTTGAAGTGTGATTTTTCTTTAGTTTTCAGGAGAAATATTTGAGTTGGTGCCACCAAGCCACATGATTGGTGAATGGGACTTTTTGCCAGGCTGCTTTCTAGGATCTGAGTGTTTATGGAGGGAAATCTTGATAAACGTCTAAGGGATATTAATCCAACAGTTGAGAGTTGATGAGTGAACAATTTCATGACCTAATTAAGAGATTTATGATTAGATTGTGAGCTATTAGGTGCAAAAATCTGGCAGTAATTGCTTCTGGGTGGAGGCGGTGTTTCATTCTCCTTTTAGCTATAAATTTGAGCCAACAACAAAAGAAAAGGGTTCATTGAGTTTTCCCTTTTGGAAAGATTCTTTAGTTTTCAATAGTTATACGAAGTATTTTCATTAAAGTTTGAAAAACACTACGTCACTCTAGCATGTTACATCTATTTTAACTCAACCTATTGTTGGATTGGAATCCAACCTTTGTTTTAAATTTCATTTGATATTTGAAGCATGAATTATTTGGGAGAAATATTTGAAACTGTGCATGATATGGCCTTTGTAAATGTTTCCTTATTTATATCTTAATTCAGAATAGAACACCGTGTCTAGCTTAATATGAATATTTTGATTATTTTATTTCCAAACTATAAGCTTAATGATAAAGTGATAGCCTGTAGAAATTGGGTTATGTTATTGGAATTCTCTATTTTCTTTATTAAGGTTATTATTTCTTCATGTTATGTTGTATTAAGAGGAAGGGTTTATGTAACTTTTGAATGTTTTCTTTTAACCCTTGGAACTTTTATGCTTGATCAGATCTTAAAGAACACTTCTTATCAGTAGATTTGAATGAGTACACTATGCTTGTATCAAGCCTTTCTTGTTAGTTCTCTTCCCAAAAATGAAGGGTTGTGGTGTTCAATTTTTATTATATCATTCATAGAAAAGAGTTTGGGTTTTGAAATATTGTTAAAGCTTTGGTGTATCACCACTTTTCATCTTTTATGTGTACATTTCTTTCTACCTTTTTCCCAAACTCAAAGAAGAGTCGACTTCCTATAAAAATATGGGAGGTATTGAGTGAGGCATAAATTGGTCCCCCATTCACTGAATTTCCCATAAGGTTATCAAAGAGGCACAAGCTTTGATGATCAACAATTCTCTTTCGGGCACACTTGATGAGACCCAAGTTTTTCAAACATCTGATTGGAAGTCTAAAATATTTCTTAAATTGGGCCAACGAAATAAATTGAAAGTTTCATGCACAAATTCCAATCAAGAGCATCTTCAAATGACCAGTTTTAGTAATTCTAGTTACCCTCTTTGGTACCTAGGAGAATAAGACTTACAGGTTTTGTATCACCTGTAAGAAGCAATAGAGTGAGGAGTAAGGGCCAAGATTTTAGAGCTTTATCTACTTCGCCTAGAGGTTGAAGTTTCCAAATAAGAATACCAATTTACTTGTTTCACAAAAATCATTTCTCCATGGATCATGTACACCCTCCTGCTCCTAGAAATTTCATAACCTAGGATAGTGGTAGTCCACTACAACCACCCGCTTCCCCAAATGATTGGCCTGCCATACCCATGAATTCCCTCAAGGATGTTTCAAAATTCTTTGGGGAGGACTTCAAAACCCCTTTTGAACACCTCTAGGACATAACAAAGGTGTTTAGGCTGCACAATATAATGGAGGAAAACATTTCTCTAAGACTGTTGGTGGCCTCCTTCAAAGGGAAGGCTCAAGATTGGTATCAATCTTTGACTTTTGATTCTATCAGCTCATGGGATCAACTCAGAGAAAGACTGTTCAAGAATTTTTTAGAGAAAGGAAATTGTTCTTCATTGTTACATCAATTAATCACTATCAAAATAGCTCTGCAAGAGGCCATGAGTGACTTCAACACGAGGTTTCACAAAACTTGGCAGAGAGTTCCCATGAATGCCTGACCTCAAGCTGTGATGGAATTTATGTTCTACCTGAGGGTTTCAATTCAGATATTACAATGGTGATAACCTCTATGGGAGGAGATATTTTACCCGATGCGTACGAGTTGATTGTACACATGAAAAATAGTTTAATTGATGTAGGGAAGCTTCCACCATGACCTTCAATGCTTATATTTATAGAAATTTTGGGTGGTCCTCAAGAGGAAGTTTCTCTAAGCATGTCTACAATGAAAGTGATGGTTTTGGGTCCACCACAATCCATGTGCATGTACCCCACCATACAACCAAGCACTTTGGGTTCTTCCTCTATAGCAGTGGATATCAACGATATGAAGAGCCTCATGTATTCCTTTATGAATTAGTTAGTTCTCATCAAGCAGAAGCAAGCAATCCATCCAAAGAAAGCTACTTAGACCTATCAGGTAGGAAGGCCATCCTATCAACAAAACACATAGCAAGGACCCTCGAGTTGGGGAGGTCAACAAGTGACTTCTACAAAATAGATAGTTCCAGTCACCATGCCATTGTAGACAGTCAATGAAAACTAGAGCAAAGAGTTACTCCTAGGCTAGAACAACCTATATGAATATGAAAATGCATGGTGCTTCCCATTCAATGATAGTCATATGCCCCAAAATTTCCCAAGGGGAAATATGCAACAAAAAGTAGTGGAGCACAGAAACAAAGGCACACTTCTGAATGTGGAAGGATATGAGTCCTTTGAAATGGGAAATACTTGTTTTAGGGTAAAAATGCAAGGAATGTCTATAGAGAAATAGCTGGATATTGTGCTTGATCAAGTTCTATTTTCATGGATGGAGGAAGATGATTCAGTATTCGCAAATGAAGCTCTAACCACCAATGCTCTAGAGGTGTAGCCAGACTACAACATGAGATCCAAGGGAAGGCTCACAAGAGAGTATGTGTAATAGGATCTACTCCAACCTCAGCCACACCAACCACCATCATAGAAAAAAAATTCTTGCAGTTCACTGGTCAACCAACTCAGTAGAAACGAATTCCACCATTGCCCATTAAGGAGTTGGATAAGATGCCAAACCCATTCATGATGGATAGCTTCCCTCCGAAGCCAAGGGAGATAATGTCATTTAAACCTAAGGTTTAGCCAGTTAGAGCACTCAATGTGGTGGAGCAACTAAAGAAGGAACCTACCAATGTGTCCCCATGGGATGTTATATCTATTCTTGAACAAAAGACATTGCTTCGGGAAGCATTGGTAAATGAAGAACAAAGAACGTAGATGAATCCAAATCCATCGTGTGATCAAAGTAAAGATAAATGACCCGCATCAGAGCCTCAAGCTCTAAAATTTGCATCTTATATAAAATACACGATCAATACAAATCAAAAGAAGGTAAGCAAGACAAAGCCCACACCTTTCTTTTTTACATTGATTGTGGGAGATAAACTTTTGCATAATAATATGATTGATTGAGGATCTAGTACAATGGTCATGCCAAAGCAAGTGATTGATGCCTTGCTCTTTAAGTATGCACCTCTTGAGAAGGAAATCATGCAATTGGATGGAAAGAAGGTTCTAACCATTGGTTGGATAAAAAATGTATCTTTAACCCTCTTTTCATGCTCGAGCTAGATAGTCTCACAAGAATTAGTGGTGATAGACATTCCTTCACTCTACGAGATGTGTCTTTCCAGAGATTTCACACCAAATTTTGGTGGATACTTGGCACTTGACTTCTCCCATCTGATATTGAGAACCAAGCATGGGGTGTAGATGAAGATCATATCCAAGTCTTAGCACCTTGAACATATAGAGGACAATACAGTCATATGTTTTGAAGTAACACATACCTGATTCTCAAAATAGGAGGGATATTATGTATTTATGTTGGAGGACAAAGAAGACACAAGTGATTGGACCTCCGAAGAGGAGGTTCCCCTCAACTATTTCATTGACTCTGAGTCATTTGATAATTTTCCTACCACATGATTGGGCATGTACATGATCTTTGATGATGATCTGATCTACCTGAAACTAATGAAGAATGAAGAGGAATATGAGGATTCGATAGATAACCGTCTATGGACCTTATACTTTGATGGTGCGAAATGTAAAGCCAGTTCCAGGGTAGGAATCTGACTATTGTCCCCGATAGGATTGGAGAATCTCAAGGCCTATCATTTTCAATTCTTATGCTCTAATAATAATGCATAATATGAAGTCTTGATCGATGGTTTGATTCTTGCCGATAAAATGGATGTAAAGAGGTTGGTGGCATTTAGAGATTTACAATTGATTGTTAGCAAGGTCCATGGGAAAGCAGCTATTAAAAATACAAGAAAGAGGTCATATAGACATTAAATATGGGATTTAGTTGAGGTCTTTGAAGCTTTTAATGTACAAGTCATTCCCCAATATCAAAACAATGTAGCTGATCAGATGGCATCAATCGAGTCATAGTTTGAACCTGTTTTCAATTCAACAAAAAAGTAGAATGCAATACAGATCATCATCCGACCATCAACCCTTGACAATGATAAAAAATAGCAATTGCTTGAAGATGACACTCTGATTTCTACCTTAATCTAGAATTAAAAAGTATTTTTTGACTATTCACAACTAGGAGCCCAACCTTCCAAAGAGTAGGTTATCTAGCTAAAAGGAAATAAGCTCCCTTAAAGATTAATCTCCCTTGAAAATCTCTTTGATTTTGAAGATGTAAGGAATGGAAAGAAAATTTTCACAATGAATGAAAAGTATTATGAGGAGCTTGATGTCGAAAATGGTAGAAAGCTAAAAGTCAAAAGCAATGTTCTATGGGAAGATAAGGAAAGGCTAAGAGAATTGTGTTCTAGATATAACAAATTTATAGCTTGGACCTATGATGATCTTAGAGGATACAATCCTGGCATAATTCATCATACCATTGACTTGGTGTATGGATCAAAGCTAGTAAGATAGAAGTAAAGGCCTATCAATCTGAAGGTTGAGGCCTTGATGGCCTAGGAGCTCACAAAAGTGATTGAGTCTCGAATCATTTACCTGATTAAGAACTCAACCTAGGTGTCTAATTTGGTACCGATTCAGAAGAAAAATGGTGACATTAGGCTTTTTGTTGATTTCTGAGATCTTAATAAAGCTTCGTTGAAAGATCACTACCCTTTTCCATCAATGGAGCAGATCTTATAGACTATAGCTAGATCAAAGATGTTTTCATTTCTTGATGGTTTCCCAGGGTACAACTAGTTATATCTCAAGGAACGTGACCAACATAAAATGGCATTTACCACCAAGTGTGGAACGTTTTCATATGCAAAAATTCCCTTCGAACTCTCAAATGCTGGTGCAACTTTTCAATGAGAAATGGACATTAATTTGAAAGGATTGATCAATTTGATCATTCTAATTTATTTGAATGACCTGACATTCTTTTCAAAGTCAAAGTTTGATCATTTTGATCATCTAGAAAAGGTTTTCCAGAAGTGTCAAAAGTTCAATATTTCTTTAAATCTTAATAAATGTGTATTTAGAGTACCTCAAGGTAAAGTATTTGGTTTTGTAGTACCCAAAGAGGGAATTGGAATAGATCTCAAAAGAGTGAGATCTATAATTGAGTTACCCCTACTAGTGAATCAGAAAGGGCTACAATATTTCCTAGGGAAGATTAATTTTGTCATTCAGTTCATTTTAGACTTTGTGGGCATCACAAGACCTATCACCGTGATGCTCATGAAGAAATTAATATTTAAATGGACCCCTGAGGACAAAGTGGCTTTTGATAAAATAAAGATAGCTATCTCCACTACTCAAGCATTAGATAACCCAAACTTTTTGAAATATTTCCTACTCCGTGTGCAGTAGCTAGCATAGAATAGATTACGTGCTCACTCAAAAGGATGAATTGAATAATGGGGAATATCTAATTGCATTTAACGCAAGAACCCTTAAGGTTTATGATACCAGGTATAAATTTGTAGAAAAGTAGGCTTTTTCCATTGTTCAATGCCTTAAAAAGCTCCAACACCTGGTGGCAGCCAATAAAATTACCATCCTGATTGCTCATCCTAGTGTATTAAAATATATTACCGAAGTAGAGATAAATGAGAAGAGTTCCAATTGGATCATCAAGATCCTAGAGTATGATGTGGACATCAGACCAACAAAGCTAGTTCGAGGAAGAGGTATCTACAAGTTCCTTGCATAGGAAATGAGTTCCAAAGTTGAGGAGGAGATCGATTAGGTCTACTCAAATCAGTTTGAGTCTAACGAGTCCTAGGTGGTAGATCAAACTCGAGATATGCAAAAGGGGCACTACCTGACCAACCTTCCATTCCACAAAAGGAAATACTACTGAATGCAAGGTACTAGTTATATATTAATTGAAGGGACTTTATTTAAGAGAAATTATAATGGTGTCTTTCTCTAATGTTTAGATAAACACCAGGTAGAAAGGGTTCCTAAGGAATTCCATAGCATTCCTAAGGGTGAACACTTCTTCGCCAAGAATAACGCCTTGAAAATCATGTGAGTAGGATATTATTTGCCCTCAATGTTTTCCGAAGCCCACCATTTGGTGAAAAAATTTACTTAGTGCCAATTCATTGTTGGTAAAAGAAAAATATTTACCTTTCCCTTAAGTCCAATTGTAACTTTAGAACCTTTTGCTCAATAGGGTTTGGATTTTGTCAAAATGTTAAATCCTATCTCCAGTGCTGGACAATAATGGATCCTCATGGCAACTGATTACTTCACAAGGTGGATAGAGATCATCACCTTGAAAAATTCTACAAGGGGAGATTATCAATTTCCTTGAAGAGTTGGTGACCAGATTTAGTTCACCAAAGACCATCATATCCGACAATGCTTGAGTCTTTGTAGGTTCGGGAATGTTGGATTTTTCTATCAAAAATGGGATCTATGTCAAGACTTCATCAAAATACTACCCATAAGGAAATAGGCTATCAGAGTCAACTAATAAAAACCTTATTAGGTTCATCGAGTACATTGGGTCTAAGTGACAAAGGGACTAGCACAAGCAATTGCAGGTTTCTCTATGTGTGGATTAGATTAAACCAAAGTAGATCCTAAAGGCATATCCCTATGAATTAGTATATGTGAAAGAGGTGGTGTCAACAATTGAAAGCCCTAGAAATAAAGGAAAGTAGTGGAATGGAAGTACAGTTAGCAGAGCTCCTACAACTTGAGGAAAATAGAGAAAAGGCCTTTGGAGCCATGATTGGTCACCAAAAAATGAGTAAGTGGTGGTTTGACAAGAAGACTTCCAACCCTGATTCGAAGGAAGGAATTCTAGTGATAAAGTACAATGAGCGTACTACAGAACCAAAGCTGCATACCAAATTTGAAGCACTATGGAAGGAACCCTTCCAAATTAGTGAGTGAAAATAAAAGAATGCATACGCAATTGAAGATATGCAAGAAAATACTTTAGTTATTACGGTGAATGCTATTTACCTAATATTATTCCACTAAAGTAAATTATTTCTTAGAAATTTTTTATAATTATGTACCATATGTAAATTTTTTGGAAATACGCTTTAGTTATAAGAATAATCCATGAGTGGAGACACAAAAGAAGTAGAAAAATATTGTGTTATATATATATTCATCAAAAATTTACAAGTGTAATACAACTCGAGGCTCAATTTTAACTTGAAGCTCTCTCAAGCAAAACCTAAAAAGAGTCCTTGAGCAAAAAGAAGCAAAATGGAGGAAAAGTACAATAAATGGGTGCATCTTTCCAAAGGTACCTTACATAACCTAAGGACACTTTTCATAACTAAAATCACACTCCCCAAGACAACAAGCTTATTTGTGAAGAGAGGTGATGAAGAGAATGTACCAATTCCATTCTCACAGAGTTTTTGGCATTCTTGAGGGATCTGGATCTCAAATTCACATGTATCACCTCATTGGAAACATTTAATGGACCAAAGGTTATGGTGTACCCTTAACTACATGTACATGCTAAGGTAATTAACCACACTCAAATGGTAGATTTTTCTAAAGTAGCAAAAGGCAAGTGGCTGTTTTTAGTAAATAAACTCTTTGCAACTTCTTGAAGCAGCCATGGTGGAGCCATCAATGACTAGTAGAAAGGTTGGAGATTCATCTAGAAGGCCTAGTTTTTCTAATATCTTTGGTCAGAACTCGTTTGATAATGCCCCAATGCTTGAGGAACGAACGCTTGAATTTTATCAAAGGGTACAAGTAGATAAAAGTGTTGGTAGAATGGTGGTGCGAGATGTTACCGACAATATTTTTTATCCAAAATTGTCGACTAACTCTAAGATCCTTAAGGAGGGGGAATTTTGAAGAATGTTAGAGAATCATGCATTTGAGATTTTTTCCTCTCGGCCCTGGAATTGTGGGTTGCCACAGTTCATGTTTCTCATCGTACACCCATGCACAGAGTTAGTGGGTGTATGTGCCAAAAGGTTCAACAAAGAGACGAGAGCCATTGTGTGCAACAGGATCAAGGTCATGATCTTTGTCAAAGATATACGAGATATGTTGTGTATCCCTACTATTGATGCCAAAAATTTACAAGCAATAGCCTTATGGGAAACTCAGTTAAAGGGGGGACCTATTTTGCTAAACTCAGTAACCTCAAGGATTTTAAAGAAGATGGATTCTTTTGTAGTTTGGGGTTTGGAATGGGAAAAGGAAACAAATATATAAAATAAATTTCTAACTAAGGTGATGCGCCAAGCTATAGGTGTATTCAAGCACAAGAAACCTGCCTCTCGAACATGGTTTAAATGTAATTTATAAATTTTCTATGTCCAAGAATAATAGAAATCACAGATGAAAAACCTAAATAGTTTAAAAATTAACATAAAGTAACTCCCCTACACATTTACCAAAAAGAAGAGTCCAAGACATGGTCTCAATCAATTAAAAAAATTGTAAATCATATAAGTTCTACAAATAAATTACCTAATACAATAATGACACATTATAATGTGTTATCAAATAGCTAAGAAACAAAAAGGCCGAACAATAGAACAGTATGTGAGTCTTTTACAACAATTTAAAACAATACAAAAGGCCTAGTATGTTTCCACTATTTTTCTATATGTTTCAAAATCATTCTTAAAAAGAAGAAACAATATTTATAGAAAACAATCAACTATCGCTTAGCTAGTAATATAAAATATTATGAGGAGAGAGAAATGATGTCCATCACATCGATTTCTCTAGGCCATTACAACAGAAAATATTTCATCCATACAATGCAGTATCCTTAGAACCGGATGCATCCTTTGTCAATGGTTGGAGTGGTCGCAATGTAAAAACAACTCTCCAGTAGACATGTTTCACTAACCCACGAAGTCGGTTAGGACACGTGGCAATGTGGTGCAACCCGTTGCTCATATTCCATGGAGAAGACATGTGGAGAAGTCTTCATTTCCTTCATTAACTATGGGGTCTGCTAAAAGGTGTACATGAAAAGATTCTACATGGCACGTAGATGCAACTCCATAGAAAATTGAAGGGAGGCAAGCCTCAAAGGTGTGAAATGTTGAAATGTGGAAGCATGGTGGGGCATGAAAGAGAAGCGAGAGATGAAGACTTTGTGAGGAGTGCATGGTAGACACATGGCAGTAGTGGACAAAGCTCTTCAAAAAGGGGTTGGAGGTACATAGGGCACGATCAAAATTCAATCGAAACAACAACATTAACCCCAAGGGAGCTCAAGGAATTTTATATCCACAACTTTTGGTGACTACTAAGGGCATTTTTCCTATTGAACAGGGAACCCAAAATTTTGGTTCTTAGACCAAAGTCCTTCTTGATTGGGTGAGAGAATAAAAGCTTTGATAGAGAAATTTGTAGAGGTAGCCAATCAGCTTCAAATGACGTAGATATGGAGCACATATTCTCATGCGCCTCATGTAGATCGATCATTTCTTTAAATGGAAACCTCATGGATATTGTGGTCTTGAACTCAAGTTGAAATAGCAGCCGCACAATTTGGTGAGTAACGCCCTCAATATCCTCAAAAATTGGGGGTTGACTGAAGCTTTGAAAGGAAAACATGTCCTACTACTTCTCCTCAATCTTCGTTCCAATATGCTTCATTGTGGCCACTAAATCATTAGAGCGAAATGGGGAGGGAAGAACCATTTGAGTGAGTTGGGAGAATTTTTCATGCATGTTTCTCATAGTTCAGTCTAGTGTGGCAATGCAATTGCCAGCACAAATTATGGTTGTGTGGCAAAAAATGAACCCCTTTTCTATCTTGGTAGCTGAATTTTTGTCCTCGATCCATGCACTCATGAAGTCATCATTAGGCATGGTGTACAACATATCCAAAAACCTTTCTACCTCAGGAACTTTCTCCATAATGAACTATGGGAATTGCTCGATTGTTCTGCGGATCCCCTGACTCAAACTCGATGATTCCGCCATGAACTATAGCATTGGCTGAAGAGTCAAAAAGAAGGTATTGAAATTTTCCTAGTATGAAATATATAGCTGCTAGATACTATAAGGAGATATAACTAGGTAGTAGGAGGTTGGGGAGGATTCCTCAAAAGACCAATTTTTTCATCCCTCAAACTGATGTCCTATGTTAGCTTCATGATTTTATTGTCTGTAGAGGAGAGTTTCTCCTACAGGACCATCAATTTAGCAAGCCATTTTTCCTTGGTCTAGCTTCTGGCAACAAATTCCCTATCTAGGGAGTACCTTAAGTATTTGATATCCTTTTTGAATTGAGCCTATCATCACTGGAGGTCCATTTCCTTTTGATGCATTATTTGGTCTAATTGGGCCTATTGGTGTTGAAGCTCTTCATTATTTTATTATATTTCCTCCCTTGCCCATGCCAATTGATCTTGCAACTCTTTTTTTTTTGTTGCAAATCTTTGATAAAGTTGGGATCAAGGGATTGGAACTTCGCAACTTCCTCTTTGATCCTAGCTTGTTTTGCTTTCACTTGTTGAGAAAGGCCTGCAAATTCAACATCTCTTGCCTTTTTCTTTAGTAGTAGGACCTCAATCCTTTCGACATTTTTTATCTCATCCTCCTTTTTTAGTTGGAAACCAGACTTGAGAAAGTCAGTGGTTACCACACGTTGGGTCTCCTCCATGAGGTCAAATTTATCCTACGATCAAGTTGTGCATAGATCAAATCCCATGGCATGGATGGTGTAATCCTCAGGTTGCATATCTCCCTAAGGCTTGATGATGTTCGGGTGCATGGTGGAAAAGTACAACTATTGTTGAGCCTCGTTAAAAAGTGTTTCGACCCTTGTCTCTACCGACCTCTTCACATCCTTTCCCCTTTGCTTCTGGAGCTTGAGGGCTTGAGCTTGCCTTGTTCTATCACCCTTCGAAAAAAAAATTGCAGTGATCTAATGAGCTCGCTTGTAAAGGGTGTATCAAGAGGAAGAACAAATTTGAATGATAGGGTAGTGGTTCCAATCAATTTCTTCTTCAAAAGGGAGAGCGTTAGTGAGGAGAATGAGGGAATATGAAAAAGTTCAGTTTGCAAAGTGGTGGGAGGACTCATGGGAAGCGACGGCGGTAGCAAGGGTGTGGCAGATTCCATTTGTTGAGTGAGTTGCGTCTGAGCAAATGCAATGGATGCAGAATGTGTAGCGATAGCAGTTGCAGACTATGCTCTTAAAAAAGGTGGGATAACTCACGGAGGAGTAAAAGTGAATTGTGCCACCTAGGAGAATTGGGAGAAACCTCCCACGACCATTGTTGTAGAAGTAGATAAACAAAGGCTGACACTTGAGGTGAAGGGTCATGCAGAGATAATGAAAGAAACTAGAGATTTAGAATCAAGAAAAGGGGGAGAGAAAGAAACCTAAGCAGCAAATGCCTTCAGTCCGTGACTTGTTGTAGGTTCCTACAAACCTTCTTTAGAAGCTACATATTTGTGCTAATTTTTTCTCGGTGGGGATTCTTCCACCTCTAAGAACTCTATTGGGTTTTGTTGGGTTTGACCCCTCAGTATCTATACAGCCCATGCATGCATCTGTGAGGTTCTCGAACATGAAATATTTACCCATAGATTCAAAGGAGTTGTTCTAGGTTGCTTTACTACCTTTTCAACTTGTTGTGTCGGGGCAACCTTCACTTCATTCTCCTTTTCATTCTCTTCGCCTTTATTTTGCTTATCTTCCTCTAGGTCAGCCTCCTCATCATTGGAAGTGTCAGTATGATCATGCACCATGTTCCATAGAGTATCAAATATGTCATCTATGTCTACACCTTGGAATAGGGGATCAAGGCACTTGATTTCTTGGTGGTAAACCTAGAAATCCTTGATATTTTCTTCACTCCACAACCATTACTTGACCATATCATTGCAAAGTGTGGCACCTATTTGTATTTTCTCATTAAAATTCACCAAAGGAAAATAGAAATTGAGCCATGGTGGCCTCTTATCTTCTATGGGTATGTGAACCAGGTCCACAAATATATCATCCTCATTTGACAGGGGATTCTACCGCTTTTCCCAGTAAGCTCGGGGGTTGTTGGTTACCCAAATACTTGTGCCCTTCAATTCATCATCAGAGTTGTATTTCCATTTTTCACAAATTAATACTAGCCCCAGATGAGCCAACTTTTCTTCTAGTAGCTTATGCTACTACTTCTTTTCCATTACCATTGTCTTGAAGCTTAGTGGGTAGAGTAAAAATCCTTTCTTCTTGGACTTCCCTCCGTAGAAGGTAAAGTTGATAAGTGACATTTTTTGGAACAACTCAAGGGTAAAAATATGATTTGTGAGGCATGCTGGGAGCTGGAACAATTCCCTAGTGAAGCCATACATCTAGATGAATGTGAAATCCTCCCCAAGAAACTAGTCACTTTTGGGGTTGAGACTCTTCATCCATCTCGTTTGATCGAAAAAAAGTTGATAAAGGCCACTATCCTCGCTCAAGTCTTGCACAATTAGAGTCAAGAAATAATCTAAGAATGTGTAGTATTCATAGGTTGTGCAGAGGATAGCAGTCCATAAAAAAACTAACCTTCTAATTCCATTGGCTAACCTCATATATTTGTTGAAGAAGTTAGGATTCTAATGCAAAAACATATAAGCAAGGAGAGAAGGAAACCTGAACTTACATTGTGTTCTATACTCCTTGATCTAGCTTATCATCTCTGGAAAAATGAATTGTACAAAGTCATACCAAAACACAGAATGTTACCTCCTCAGCTGAAAACCCAAACCTAGTTGGAACTCATGTACTCATTTTTCTTCGTCCATGCCACAAGCAAAGGCCATCATAGAGAAGGAATCATGCATATCTCCTTGCATAAAAGCATTGAGCATGACTTGAATTTTTGGTAGCTTTGTCAAATCCTACCTAGATCTTTGGGTTTCTTGGTTATAAAAATCCAGAGCCTTTTCTTTGCCTCTCTAGAAGTTGTCCCCTCTTTCTAGAGTAAATGACTCCATCCTCTCCACTCTAGTGCCTCCTCTTCGAATGCAAAGTATGTCTCTGATAGCATCATCACTAATTACAACCCTCAACTCCCGAACACTAATGGTGTTGGTATCCGGGTTGAAACACAAAATGCTCTCATGAACTATCTTTGGGTAATAATGCACACAAGGGACCGCGTACCACGGGAGTCCACTGAACCATTTCTTGTGCGCCAAATTTTTGTTAGTGGCCGACTTATTCATTCTCTCATAATTTTCTTCCCTTAGGCTCTTAGGGTTTGTTTTGAGGATGGGATCATGAATGTTATCCCATTCCTCCTTTATGGGTATCTGCAGGATCATGATGTGAAAAAAAGTGGTGATATGTAAGTGATATGATGACCCATGTGGCTAACGAATTTTTTCTACCCAAAATTGATGAAACAAAAAGGGATTTTAAAGGAGATTCTAATCTTTCCACCCATATAAATTATTCTTTACTTTGAATTTAATAAATAATTATTATTCCATTTCTATTTAAATTACAAAAAAAGTCTTGATTGATAGGCTGATTGAAAAACATCTATAACTTTCAAATGGTATCACATTTTTTGAATCCGAAACATGCATCACATTCTATGCTTTGTATACCATAGGATTAAAAATAATAATTGAATTTCATGAAGTTTTGACCAGGTTAAGGTTGTTAGACAAACGAGTTTTTCTATTTTTTAAAAGTTGTAATAAAAAAATCATAATTAATTATTTACATGGAAACAAACTATAAAAAAATATGCATCATATCAGGACATGAGTCCTCTACTTATATATAAAATATTTTCAAAAAATATTATCATTTTATAGTGGTTAGGGTGGTCAGACAGACACCTACTTCTTATTTTTACCCTAAAATTTAAGCACTACTGCATTAAAATTTCAAATTTTGACCAAATAGATTTTTTTTTAAATAAAGGTCAAGTAGTTTAGAAACTACATTAAATTTGATACAAATTCTATTTTTACATGTTTTTGAAATAATATAGATAACTTATTCAAATTTTTATGTCAAGTTCCCTAACTCTGATTTTTTTAGTTTTCATTGCCACTTAGGGGCCTATTTTTTCCATGATGATCCCGCACATACCCTTATCTAGCTCTAGTCTCTGTGGTTTTTCTATTTTTTCTAGATCCTTCATGTGAAACCACTTCAACTTCTCTGATATTCCAAGTGAAGCATAACAGGTATCTTCGAAGATATTGGCCATAGGTGATGCATGCATGGCATCAAATAAGCTTTGGGAAGCCTCATCTTGTGCTTCCATTGGAGGATTTTGGGCTACTTCCATTCTTCCTACTGGAAAATTAATTTTCTTTGAAATACACCAGTACTAGATGAATAGAACCTAAACAAGAAACGCCAACACAAAGCTTGCATTGAACACAATTTCTGATGGATCCTTGTTCTTTGTTTGGATTTGACTCACTCAAGAGTAGAGCATTATAGAGAATTATTTCTCCTAACCTGGTTACTTCTATTTCTCCTATATTCTTCAGCAATTCTCCACTCAAAATTACTTGGACTAGATAGCGTGTTGAAGAAGGTTTTTACACTACTTTTCTCTTTTTCATACACACTTAGCCTTTTCTTGACTGACGTTAGAAACAACGGTAGTCCTTGTGCCTTAAATTTGACATGTACCACCAAATTTCTTGCTCATGCGAAATGAATTCCTTGACCTTTTGAAAATATAAGGATTCATAATGATAGCTATTAAACACATCCTTTGGCACAATATTCTTGAGAAATTCAGTTGGTGATTGCAAGTGTATAAACTTCACATGCTTGGCAGTTAATATCCTAAAATAATTATTAACCACAAATTCAATGAGTACCTTGAAAATATTTTGATTATGCCTCGAAGGCTGAAACATGCTTGCATCGTGACACCTCAACACCCATCTTTATGAGAAATCACTTGCTATTGCCACTAACTTGTGCTAATTAATTACCCTTCCTTAATATCGCATGCAACAATTCATACATGGCGAATGCAACTGGGTTGTAAACTCAAGTTGGCCCCTAGTGGGATTTTTGAGTTAGTACTTGATTATCATCATGCTTATGGCATGCAGCTACCTCAGATATTTCTATAAATAGGCCCCAAGACAATAGCATAATCACACTTACCAATTGGAAAAATTAGCACTTAGGTAATTGGGTAGAGTTTAGGCATCATGAATACTCCAATTAGGCTTATTAGCATAAAGGATCAAACAAATTTCTTATGTGAAATTTCCTATAGGCATCTAAAAATAATGACAAAGAATCACCATTCATTGGCCATTATAGCCATGAAGTGGATATTGGGTAGGGACTGCATAGAAGATGAGGACAAGTATACGTTTTCTCCCATTTTGTGGTGTCTATGTTTGATATTCAAGTCCCCAAACTGATGATTCTATGACTCACTCTAGAGATATTCTGGAAGTGGTACCTCAATGGCCTTAGAGAGGTGGTGGCGAATGCAGTGTATGACCTAGGCATCCCGATGGTAAGCGACCTTTGTAAACATATTAAAGAAGATGTTGTGGTGTGGGTGTCATTTCTGAGTGGGTTTTGCATCCTTTTGCAAGGTAAACACCATCAGAGGGCTACTCATGCTTGTCACTTCCTAGTGTGCTACTACAACATGGTACTATTCTATAGTGTGGAATTGTATACTTACTTTAGGAACCTAGTGTTCCCTCCACTGCTAGCTATCATTGTTGTGAATTCTCCCAGAATGTCGATGTTGATAAAAAGCCTATTGTTCCTACCAACAATCCTACTAATAACAATCTTACTGATGAAGATATTCCAGATGTTGTTGCTAACAATGCTCCTACTCCTTCTACTACTTAAGTCTCAAATGATTTTATACATTTTTTGTATATATGTCTGAACAAGGCCCTTACCATATATAAGACTACATAGTGTATAAATATATACTTTTCTAAAAGTATGGCCTTGAAGCCATTTTTGAAATGTAATTTTGAAGCATATAATACTTTCAAATGAAAATATAGCTTATACTAAGCTTTTGTCTCTTTTTCTTATGGTATTTTGTATCATGGGTTCTCTTTTCCCTTCTTCTTCGAGTAATTTTTCAATTCTATGTATGAGTTCATTTTTCAAATTTTCCCATATGGGTTGCTTGGAAAGATCGACCAAACAAAAGAACACAAATGAAACAATATTTACAATAATTACATATTTACATGGGTAGAACGATTAATAAATCTTTACAATTAAATAATTTAAGGTGGATTCCATTAACCAGAATCCCTGGTGCCTCATTCTCCATATTTTCTAGTTCAAATGCATTGCGTTGCTTGCACTAAATAATTCTAAATGGACCTTCCCATAAACTTTCGAATTTTCCATGTTGGCTAGGCTTTGTAGCCCTTTCTTTAAATTTGAGCCCTAGGTCTCTGCATTTAAGACCTTGGTCTAAGGCTTTCTTGTCAAACCACCTATTGGCAATTAGTCATGGCTATTAGGGCCTTTTCTATTTGTTCTTCTAATTCTAGTTACTCAGCCAACTAGACCTCCATGGATCCATTCTCCACAACCACTAGATATTTGAGCAACTGGAGTGTGGGAAACTCCATGGATATGGGCAATAGTGCTTCTTTCTCATACAGTAACTTTTATGGTGAAGTCTTGAGGACTTTCTTAGGAGTTATTCAGTCTACCCAGAGCATTGCTCGAACATTTTTGTGCCACTCTCTTTGATGTTCTGACCTGATTATTTTACTGAGTTGGACCGAATTTTTATTTGTCGACTTAGCTAGGCCATTTCCATGCGGGTAGTAATTTGAAGATTTTTTTAAGAGTATGCCATGTCTGAGTGTGAACTGGCATACCTTAGAACCCAATAAAGCCTTGGAATTTTTGGAGATGATGGTCTTTGGTGGGCCGAACCTCATCATTAGTTCCTCAAGGAAGTTCACAATCTCTAACTTTGTTGCATTATTTAGGGGCATGGCCTTGGTCCACCTAGTAAAGTTGTCTCTAGCCATACAGATCCACCTATGTCCCACACCTTGAAGTTGTATTAATCATCCCCATAAAATTAAGGCCCCACTGTGCAAAGGGATCATCAACCACTATCGAGTTGAGAGTCATCACTGAGTTTTTCCTTCTTGGCATGAACAATTGGAATTCTTTGCAGGCCTTGACCAGAGAGTATGATTCATTGAAGAGTGTAGGCCAAAAATATCTAGCACACATAACTTTGATAATCATGGTCTTTGCTGAGAAATGTCCACCCATAGGACTGTTGTGCAAAGTGTCAAGAATTTTCCTCGCCTATTTTGTGGTGACACACCACAATAGAATGTCATTGAAGTTCATTTTTTAGAGGACTCCTTCGATAATTGCATATCTGCTATTCTACAATCTATAGAATCTTCTCTTCTGAGAATGAAGGCCTAGTGAATATTTTCTGGTGTGCATAAGTCTTACCTAGTCTACTAGCCAACAACCTTTAGACTCAAGTTTATTGGTTATAACAAGCTCAAGTTTCTCTTCTTCAGCCACAATTTCTTCATCGTGTGCCAAATACTCGCACAACCCTCTTCCTCAGATGGTCTTTCTAGGCTTGACCTCAATATCATACTCAAGGATCTTGGTCATCCAGTTGGCCCTCTTTTTGCTGATTTCTCCCTCCATGATATACTCACACACATTAGAATGTACGACATATACAATCAGCTTGTTGCAAGATATGAGGTGTTAGAACTCCTTGAGCCCCTTCACAATGGCAAATTTTTTGCTTTCGATGAAGTTGTAATTCATCTCATAATTTTTTAAATTCTAGTAGTGAAATGCTATAAGATGTTCTCCCTTTCCTTCATCATCTTTCTAGGTCAAAAAAGTAGCAATGTTGGTCTTGCTACTAAATACACATTATAAAGTCCTTTGATAGTTCTGGATTCATCAACATTGGAGCTGAAGAAATAGCATCCTTAACCTTCTCAAAGGCTTCTCTAGCCTCCTTTTTCCATTTAAACAATTGATCCTTTTTGATGATTAGGGTGATAGGCCTAATTATCTCTAAAAAATCATAAATGAATTTTCTCACAAAGTTTACCTTTCCTAGAAAGGACTCAACTCCCTTCTTATTGACCGAGAGGGGAACTTCTTTGATTTCCTTTACCCAATCCAGATTTCTTGTGATTCCATCTTTGGACACTAAATATCCCAATTGTTTTCCTCGAGGCACTTTGAAAACACATTTTTCGAGTTCAGGGATATCCCAAACTCTTGGAATTTTTTAAACATCATTTCAAGGTGATCAAAATGATCATCCTTATGTTTGGAGAACACTGCAAGATCACCCAAGTAGATCAAAATGATTTTACTGATCAAATCCTTGAAAGTGATATCCATTGAACATTGGAAGGTGGCCCACATTTGAGAGGCTGAAGGGAATTTTTGGATATGCAAACTTTCTCAACTTAGTAGTGAATTTTTTTTATGTTAGTCCTCCTCTTTTACTCGGATCTGGTTGTAATCGAAGAAGTCTTCTAGTACAGAAAATGTCTTTGACCCTTCCACTATTTGTAGGATAGACTCCTTGGAGGGCAAGGGGTAATGGTCCTTGAAGGATGCTTTGTTCAAGTCCTAGAAATCAACACATAGGTGGATGTCTCCATTCTTCTTTCGGATGAGAACCGGGTGACATACCTAGGTACTATTCTTGATTGAGAAGATGATCCAAGACCGAATTTTCTTTGTTAGCTCCTATGCCATCAGGGCTTCAATCTTTGAATTTACTGGCCTCTACTTCTGGTGGATAGGTTTTGCTCCTTCTATTGGATCTATAGTTTGTTGGATGACCTCAAGATCATATCCCTTGAGGTCATCATATGACTAGGCCACTACTCCATAATATTTCTCACAAAAATCGATGAGTATTTCTTTATTGCGTTGTGGGACATCCTTTCCAACTTTGAGCCTCCTTCCATCTCCAACCTAAAGATCTGCATAGTTTCTTTTGTCTGCTACAAATGTCCTCTTATCATTTCTTGCATCATCATAGTCGAATAGGTTTTCGAGAGTGACCAATCCTTTTGGGAGTTTTTTGGACTTTAACTGAATGATTTTCCCTTTATATGCTTTAGTAATTCTTTGTTATAGTTGTTCAATGAACTCTCTTGATTGTTGGATGAATGAGGTGATCTATTCATCACTTTCAAACACTTGCCATCTTTAATCATTATTTGGGATTTCTATTCGGACAATGATTCATACAGAGGATATGTTATGAATCAAGTCGAAGGTATGATCAAATTGAGATCTGATTGTTGCCATGCAGTCCGCATCTATTTTTTTCTCTCTAGGAAGTGTCTAGATATTGAAGGCTTCAAAGCTTTCAATTAGATCCCAGACTCTATGTCTATAGGATCTCATGTCGATATTCTTGGTGGTGGAAACCCCTCATAATTGATTGAGCACTAGTTCGGATTCTCTAAACACCACTATTTTCTTACCGGCCATCTTCTTTGCAATGGTTAGACTTTGCACTATGCCTTCATATTTAGCTTCATTGTTGGAACAAGCAAACTAGAAGTAAAATGACTTGAGTGTCTTTTCATTGGATGGGGATGTCAAACAGATCCCATCTCCTATGCCAAATTTTCATCTTGCTCCATCAAAATGCAACATCCATATCTTCAAGGTTGGGCAATTCTTAGATTCCTTCACAACCTTTAGGATCACCTAATATTCATCGTAGATGACATAAGTCCCCAATCTGGTGGCATGGTAGTTACTGAAAGGATCAGTGCCTATATATTCACTTAGGAGGACCTCTTCTTGATTGGTTCGGTCTCTAGTCACTTTCTCATCCTCAAGTAGCTCAATACCATATGTTTCTTCTTTGGTGAAAGAGGTATGACAAGCTTCAATGTTGACCACGGCTTCATCGACCACAAGTTCCAAATGAAAAAGGTTCAGATATTATTTTCATTTTAGCTCCATGCTTGGTCGTGAGGATCAAGTGTGACCAATCCAAAGAAAGGTATCAACCTATCTTTGAAGTGAACTCCTAGGATAAATAGAGACCAAACATGGGGGGAACATCTATGATCATGGTATCTTGTGGAATTGTGATACTAGGGCAGGAGAATAGTACAAGGGAGGTACTTAATGACACCCACAGTTTCAACCTTGTTCCCATAAAGTTTCATAACCCCCCTTTTTAAAGGTTCATAGTTGATTCCTAAGGCTTCAAATATTTTCTTGGGCATGACAATAGTGTTGGCACTAAAGTCTATCATAGAATTGTGCAATAATTTCTTCCCCACAATAAGAGTTAAGAAAAATGGCTTGGGTTTCAGCTTCTCTTTAACTTCAATAGAGGTCTCCTCTATACTATTTGTGAGAACTTTGGTAGGAGGTGATGGGTCAACAACATTTCCCTTGAGTGATTGCTATGTTGGCTCAATAGTTGCATCTTCATAGAGGGCCTTTTGTAGCAATGACTTCTGCTCTAGAATAGCTAAGATATCCCAAAGGGATACATTAGAAAAATATGTTTTAAATTGTTCCACCACATTGAATGGTGGTGGATTTGAAGGATTCTATTCCTTATCCCTATTATAACAATCTCCTTGCACAATTCTGGTTGCATACTAATTGTAAAAGGATCTAGGGATTGGTTGAGAATTCTTCTATGTTGTGGAGTCACTGATTTTCTAGTGAATCTCCTTTTTGAGTAAGTGTTGTAGTTAGACTCTACTTGCAGGGTCTCCAATGTGGATTCCTTGTATGTGAATACCACCTCTTCTCCTTCCATCCATGAGAAGAGTGCATGGTCATGAGCTATGTCATTTTCTTGTTCTAATGACATTCCTTGCATTTGAGTGGTAAGCACCACATTTTCCATTTATGGAGAGGAATATGTATAACCTTCTTAACTTGATGCCACACCTTGGCTACATTGTTCTGCCACTTTCTTCTATAAGTTTCCACACAAAAAATTTTGTGGTATATGTGCACCTCTATAGGGGAATCACTATGGATTGGCATCTTTTATGAGGTTGTTCTAGCCCATGGGAAACTCTCTACTTGAGCTAAGGTGAGCATTATGTAGCGAAGTAGGGACTAGTACTATTTGATTAGTTTTCTGAGCCTATGGATTTGTTTGTGTACCTCCTTGGTATTGGTTCTGTTGGTAGGAGGGTCTTTTGCCTTGATAGTTTTGGTAGGTTACCCTCAAAGGTGTATAATAGTTGTGCTTGATGGTAGTTACTTCATTTGAGATACCTTGCAACAACTCTTTGATGTTGTTCATCTCATCCCTTGAAGCATTAGATGTAGAAGCGACATTTTGTGGCATACTTAGATATGTATACATAGATTGGGGAGGATCAGGTGCACTGGTAAATGCTATTTCCTGGGTGGTAACTGATATGTCTAGAAACATAGGCATAACAGGTTGAGGTGGTAGCTTTCCAGAGTTGATCGGGTTGTTCTCTAATTTGAATGTATTGTTGTACGCATCTAGCATAGTAGTTCCGCCAAGGGACTAGATCATCATCGAGATGTCGAAATTGATGGATTTTAAGTAGAACATGAATTCCAACTATACCAGTGGGTGAATAGTAGCATGGATCCTTTTCCAAGTTGTGTGGAACTAGGCATTCAAGTCAATAATGTCTTCATATGGGGCTCGCTTTATGATTGCTATCTGATGGTATAGTTAAGACTGATCTTTGTCATTTGAGAATCTTTTGTAGAAAGGATCTCTGAGCTGATCCCAGGTACCAATAGTGTTAGCTTATAGAGTGTGGTACCAATCTAGCACCTTGCTCCTAAAAGAGGCTATGAGCAACCTTAGCACTATATTTTGATTGATAACACCATACATAAAAAACATGTCTGCCACATCTTGCAGATGTTTGGAAGGTCTTTTTGTGCAATTGTTGGTAAATTTTAGTATAGATTTTAAAAGAGAGGCCAAGATAGGGGCCTAGACAATGCATGCTACTGGTGCTATAAGAGGGCTTCTGGAATCCCATTCCATGTAATTTTTGTTTTCAATAGGCAACATGGGTGGTGGATGGACCAAAACATTCACTAGACGAGTTCTAGTTCATACTGTTACTAGCAGAGGCACTAGCAAGCCAAGGTTATTTACTATTTGGGATCTAGTAATAGGTTGATGGCTCATATACCCACTTTAGGTTTGAGTACATTTAAAAAGTCACACTGGGCATGCCATAAAAAGAAACTATTGATGCCAAAAATTGACAAGGAGTAGCCTTATGGGAAACTCAATTAAAGGGGGAACCTATTGTGCTAAAATAAGTAACCTTTGAGTTTTTAAAGAAGCTATATTTTTCTATAATTCAGGGCTTGGAATACGAAAAAGAAACAAATATATAAAATAAAGGTCTACTAAGGCGATACACCAAGTTGTAGGTTTATTCAGACATAGGAAACATTCCTCTCAAACATGGTTTAAATGACGTTCAACAATCTGCTATGTCCTAGAATAAAAAAAATCACAAGTAAAAAACCTAGATAGTTTACAAATTAACATAGAATAACTCCCATACACATTTACTAAAAAGAAGAGTCCAAGACATGGTCTCCATTAGAAAAAATATATTGAAATCAAATAAGTTCTGCAAATAAACTACCCAGTACAACAATGACACAATATAATTGGTGCAGGAGCACACCTTGGCTAACCTCCATTTTTGTTATTTTGGCTTGTACTTGACTCTAGCCAAGTCAGGAAGTTTGTTTGCTTTCAGACCTTAGAAGGTCATTTCTTTTATGGGCAAGGTGAGCTAGTCATTAGGACTAAGGTCACACAATTAGCCATTGTTAGTAGTTTATTTTTTCTTAATGTTAGTTGTCTGTGGGAGATTAGAGTCTTAAAGATGTTCTAAACACTTAGTGGTTGTTGTAAAGATGCCTTAAGGCCATTAAATGAGTTGGTTCCTCAGAATCTCGAGAGAATGGTGGTACTAAGAAATAGGATCAAGGCATAGGGAAAGATGCCAAATGTTGTAAAGAAGTTAGCATAGTAACCTTGGCAATTATTCCAATTGTTGCATGCAACTAGGTTACCTTCGGATTCCCTTAAGAATAGGAAGTGGGAGATCGGACAACAGGCCCTAGAATCATGGAGAGGGCATCTACTATGACCCAAGACTTGGATATCAAGACAGTTAGTAGTTATGTAATTGGCAATTTGTTTTTGAAGTGGAATACAGAGCTCTGCTATAGTGTTTTTCAAGAACAACCCGAACTTTTGTGATGACAGTCATGCTTAATGGATTGAAAGAATGAGTCTAGTGTTTTTTTAGTGTTCTATAGTATAATCTAAGACTTTTTCATTCGATAAGAAAGTTTTTTAGAGTAGATGCATTGTGTTAGTTAAGTTGTTTTGATTTAGAGCTCCTGCTGGTCCTGTCCTGACCAGTTGGTGCTTTCATGGCTCCCCCATGAAGTCTAACCTTGGGAAACACCTAAGGGTGGGTGGAAATGATAGGGGAGTCATTAGTGTAAATAGGTCTAGGATTAGGAGTCATGAGACAATGGAGAGTTCACTTTACTACTAGGTCCTAGGCGAGCAGACAAAGCCCGGTTAGTGGTCTAGAAATGAGGAATTGAAGGTTTCTTGCAGCGAAGTGAAGTATAGTACGAGATAAGCACAGTTCCAGGTGGGATAGGAATAGGTCTTGGTGTGACAGGAGGATTGAGATACTATCAATCCATTTGATTGAGGTTTGAGCAAGAAAACCAATGGGGTCCTACAAACTAGGCATAATAATCCTACATAACCTAGGTTATAGGAAACCAGTGTACGGAGATTGTCAAGCCCTAAACCCCACTAAATCTTTTAAAAATTCCAAATGGGTAGTCAAATATGGTTTTACATTTTTAGGGTCTTTGGGAAAGTTTTTCTAAAAGTGGCAAAAAGGGACTGGTAAAGACTACAAGGATTAGGCCTATTTAAGGTCTCAAATGGTGAATCGTTGAACTCGGTAAGGATAGGATTGAAGAACCTCCTAAAATGGTTCAAATAATCAAGGTTATGAATTTTTTCAATAGGATGGACACCCCTACAATGAAGAATGACGTTTGTGAGAAGTTAGCACTTAGAGCTTTCTAAGTGAGGAAGAGAAATTGACTTGTCAAATGGTGTTAGTCCTCCAAGGTGAAGCACAAAGGATAGAACTCTTAGAGAAGAGTTAGAATTGGACTTAGTTAATCATCTAAGCCAATTAGGACCTAGAGGAGACTAGGTTCCTAGAAGAGACAAGTTGGTCTCTGAGTTGCAGTGCAAGCAAGCCTTGGAACACTCACATCATATTGGTATCAGAGCTTGAATTGATCAGGCTTGTGGTGGACGTTGTAGCCTACTGAATCAGTGGGAGAGAATACACCAGAGGAAGGTACTACAATGGTGACTAATGCTGAGTTAGCTAAGAAGGTAGAAGAAAAAGAAGAGGACAAAAGTCACTAAGAGAAAGATTGGCTCGAATGGAGCAACTCTTAGATGAAGTCCAAGAAATGACAAAAAAGGTAAAGGATAAAGTAGATCAAAAGGAAGAGCAAGAAGCAAGGGAAAAGGAATTAGAGTTGGAGGAGGAAGCACCAACACCTGACCCTATTCTTCCTGAAGAGCCATTCTTAAAGGCACTAAAGGCATTGAGTGGCAAAGCTTTAGAAGGTGTGCCACTATTTAGTGGACAAATGGATCCAAATTCTGTCATGGATTGGATAGATAGCATTGAGAATCACTTTGAATGTGATGGTATCTCAGAGGCCAAAAAAGTAAAGGTGGCCAAGTCAAGGTTGAGAGGTTCAACTCTCACATGGTGGAAGTTTGTGCAAAATGAAAGAGAAAAAGAAGGAAAGGGTCCTATAGTTACATGGAAGGGCATGGTAACTAAAGTAAGGCAGACCTACCTACCTGATGACTATGAAGTCTAGTTGCATAGGAGGAGACACAATTTTAGACAAAAAGATTTGGATGTCCAAGCATACACCGAGGAGTTCCAAAAGTTGTGCCTAAGATCAAAGGTGGTTGAAGATGAAATCATCAAGTTAGCAAGGTACTTGAATGGACTCAAGTGGTCTATTCAAGAAGACATGAGTCTAGTGAACTTCAAAACCATCCGCCAATGTTATCAAATGGCCTTGAAGATAGAGGAGAAAAGAAAAAGGAAGCAAGAGCAAACCTCCAAAAGTAGAGGTAAAGGAAAAGATAGTAGAGGACAAAGAGGTGGTAATGGTGGAAGGAGTTTAGAATCAAGGGCTCAAGGAGAATTCAAGTACTTTGAGTAGTAAGAAGGAAGCTCTAGTAGAGGTGGTAGAGGAAGGAGTTCTAACTCTAACTTTAGGGGAAGAAATGGTGGAAAAGGAGGAAGAGGCAACTACTTTTCCAATATGAAATGCTATCATTGCAATCAAATGGGGCATCCTGCCTATAGATGCCCAGAGAAAGGTAGTTCTTCGCAAGGAGGTGACAAGAGAACTAACCTAGTTCATGAGGAATCTAATGCAGCAGACAAACATTCTAAAATACCATTGAATTCAGAGGAAGGAGAGAACCTCATGAGGAGGAGAACTTTGATCAAGGATCCGGTGAAGGAAGAGCCAAGCCAAAGGAGGTCTTTATTTAGGATAAAGTGCAAAATGATGGGGAAAGTATGTAGAGTCATCATTGACTCAGGGTCTACTAACAATATTGTGTCAAAGGAAGTAGTCAACAAGCTAAAGTTGACAAGGATACCCCACACCAACCCTTACAAGGTCACTTGGCTCAATAAAGGCCAACATGTGTTTGTGAATGAACAAGCATGGGTGGAGTTCTCCATTGGAAGGTATAAAGATAAAGTTTTGTGTGATGTGCTACCTATGGATGCATGTCATTTGCTCCTAGGTAGACCATGGAAATTTGACCGCCAAGCCATACATGATGGAGGAAAGAATTCTTATTCTTTCAAGAAGGACAATGTGACATTCAAAATTCAATCACTGTTAGAAGATACAGAGGTGAAGACAGTAGGTCCAAACATACTCATGGTTGGTGAAAAAGAGTTCTTACAAGCCATGGAAGAGAGTGAAGGAGTTGGTTATGCATTGTTGCTAAGACCAAGAGAGGGAGATGAAGGCAAGGTGACCAAGAAGACAGAGTTACCAAAGGAGATTCAAAGCATGCTATAGACTTACAAAGGTATAGTGAGTGATGGACAACTAGCAGCCTTACCCCCTAAAAGAGCCATAAGTCATAGGATAGACCATATCCTAGGAGCTACCCTTCCCAATAAGGCAGCTTACAAAATGACCCCTCAACAAAATGAGGAAATTGCTAGGAAAATACAAGAACTCCTAAACCAAGGTCTCATTAAAAAGAATATTAGTCCATGTGTTGTACCCACTATCCTTGCACCTAAGAAAGGAGGAACTTGGAGGCTTTGTACTGATTCAAGGGCTATTAATAGGATAACCATAAGGTATAGGTTCCCTATCCCTAGAATTGAAGACCTAATGGATTGTCTAGGTGGAGCTAAGTACTATAGCAAGATAGACTTGAAGAGTGGCTATCATCAAATAAGGATACATGAGGGAGATGAGTGGAAAAAAGCCTTCAAAAATAATGAGGGTTTATATGAGTGGCTTGTCATGCCATTTCGATTGTCTAATGCCCCCTCCACATTCATGAGACTCATGAATGAAGTCCTCAAAGACTACATTGGCAAATTTGTAGTGGTATATCTTGATGATATACTAATTTATAGAAAAACAAGAGAAGAACATCTCAAACACCTAGAGTTGGTTTTCAAGAAGCTATAGGAGGAGCAGTTGATGATCAACTTGGAGAAGTGTGAGTTCATCAAGACATAGCTGGTGTACCTTGGGTTTGTGCTATCTTAGGGAAATCTGAAAATGGACGAAAGCAAAGTGGAGGCTATAATGAATTGGCCTACTCCAAGGACAGCAACTAAGGTAAGGAGTTTTCATGGCCTTGCACAATATTATAGGAAATTCATAGGGCATTTTAGTGTAATTTGTGCTCCTATGTTGGATACTATTAAGGGAGGCATTAAGACCAAATTTGTATGGAATGAGCATTCTAAGAAGAGCTTTGAGTTGTTGAAGGAAAGGATATCTACCCAACCTATTTTGGTGCTACCAAGCTTTGAGAAGCTTTTCACCATTGAGTGTGATGCTAGCAATGTGGCAATTGGGGCTGTTCTAAGCCAAGAGGGTAGACCGGTAGCTTTTCATTCAGAGAAGTTAAGTGAAGCCAAAAATAAGTACTCTTCTTATGACCTTGAGATGTATGCATTGGTCCAAGCTATAAGGAAGTCGAGGCACTACTTGCTTCCCAAGGAATTCATTATGTATTCAGACAATCAAGCACTTAGTTTCCCGAATTCACAAGAAAAGTTGAGCCATAAGCACATGAAGTGGGTTGAGTATCTACCAGATTACACCTTCAATATCAAGCACAAGAAAGGTGTCCTCAATAAAGTAGAGATGCATTGTCTAGAAGAGCTCTCACAATTCAGGAAATTCAATTGAAGAGCATGGGAATAGATCGCTTCAAGGATCTGTATGCTGATGATGAAGATTTTGCAGACATTTATAAGGTATGTGCTGAATACAAGAACCATTTTCATAGTAAATATGCTGAGTATACTTTGCAAAGTGGTCTATTGTTTAAAGGAAATCAATTATGTGTTCCTAGAGGCTCCATTAGAGAGAACTTAATACAAGAAAAGCATAATGGTGCTTTGAGTGGTCACTTTGGGATCACTAAGACTCAAGAACTTGTTCAAAGGTTCTATTATTGGCCTAAGATGAATGTTGATGTTCGGAGGTATGTGGAAAATTGTATAGTATGTCAAAGGGCCAAGGGAACTTCTTCAAATACAGGCTTATATCAACCACTACCTATTCCTACTAGGCCATGGGAATGCTTGAGTATGGATTTTGTAGTTGGATTACCCAAGACAAGACTCGGCATGGATAGTGTTTATGTAGTTGTGGATAGATTTGACAAGATGGCTCACTTTGTGCCATGTAAGGCAACCAATGATGCTAGCCAAATAGCCTCTCTTTTCTTCAAGGAGATAGTAAGAATTCATGGGTTACCTATGAGCATAGTGTGAGATAGAGACACCAAGTTTATGAGTCATTTTTGGAAGACTCTTTGGCAAAGATTGGGAACTAATTTATCTTTTGGATCTGTATACCATCCCCAAACTGATGGTCAGACTGAGGTTGTTAATAGGAGCCTTGGAAATCTGTTAAGGTGCTTGACCAAGGAGTATGGTCAACAATGGGATTAGTTGATTGGGCAAGCTAAATATGCCTATAATGATACTATAAATAGGTCCACAGGGAAGAGTCCCTTTGAAATTGTGTATGGCTTACATCCTAGGGGAGTCTATGAACTAAGATACCTAAGGGATGGAGTGAAGGGAAGTGGATATACTGATGACTTTTCCTATGCAATGTAGGAGATTCATGACACAGTCAGGAAGACATTGACAGAGAACACCATAAAATAGAAAGCCAAGATGGATGAGCATAGGAGGACAATACAGTTCAATGTGGGTGACTTGGTCATGGTGCATTTTAACAAATCAAGACTTCAAAAGGGAGTCCCTCACAAGTTGCAGATGAGGAGGATAGGTCCCTGCCCTATCTTGGCTAAGTATGGTGATAATGCATTCAAAATTGAGCTACCAGATGACAGTGGACTATCCCTTGTCTTCAACATTGCAAACTTAGTCCTTTACAAAGGACCATAGCAAGACATGGATCAAAACCTTCATGAAGTAATCAGAGATGTGGAAGATCTACACTTACCTACTACTATAGTCACAGGAGCTGACAGCATACTAGAAACAAGGGTCTACAAATAGACTAGAACCAAAGCCTATAAGGAACACTTGATCAAGAAACAAGGTCAAGTCGATGCTGATGCAGTATGGATAAAGGAAGTAGAGTTCAAGAAGATGGGGATTGATCCAAGCATCATCAATCCAAGGGTGGATTGAACTTTCTGTTTTGGGGAGAATGGTGCAGGAGCACATCTTCACTAACCTCCATTTTTATTATTTTGGCTTGTACTTGACGCTAGCCAAGTCAGGAAGTTTTTTTGCTTTCAGACCTTAGAAGGTCATTCCTTTTGTGGGCTAGGTGAGTTAGTCATTAGGACTAAGGTCACACAATTAGCCATTGTTAGTAGTTTATGTTTTCTTAATGTTAGTTGTCTATGGGAGATTAGAGTCTTAAAGATGTTCGAAACACTTAGTGGTTGTTGTAAAGATGCCTTAAGGCCATTAACTGAGTTGGTTCCTCATAATATAGAGAGAATGGTGATCCTAAGAAATAGGATCAAGGCATAGAGAAAGATGCCAAATGTTGTAAAGACGTTAGCATGGCAACCTTGGCATTTATTGCAATTGTTGCATGCAACTCGGTTACCTTTGGATTCCCTTAAGAATAGGGAGTGGGAGATCGGCCAATAGGCCCTAGAATCATGGAGAGGGCATCTACTATGACCCAAGACATGAATATCAGGACAGTTAGTAGTTATGTAATTAGCAATTTGTTTTTGAAGTGGAATACAGAGCTCTGCAATAGTGTTTTTCAAGAACAACTTGAACTTTTGTGATGACAGTCATGCTTAATGGATTGAAAGATTGAGTTTAGTGTTTTTTTAGTGTTCTATAGTATAATATAAGACTTTTTCATTTGATAAAAAATTTGTTTAGAGTAGATACATTGTGTTAGTTAAGTTGTTTTGATTTAGAGCTCCTACTGGTCCTCTCCTGACCAGTCGGTGCTTTCATGGCTCCCCCATGAAGTCTAACCTTGAGAAACACCTAAGGATGGGTGGAAATTATAGGGGAGTCATTAGTGTAAATAGGTCTAGGATTAGGAGTCATGAAGCAATGGAGAGTTCACTTTACTGCTAGGTCCTAGGCGAGCAAATAGAGCTCGGTTAGTGGTCTAGAAATGAGGAATTGAAGGTTTCTTGCAGCGGAGTGAAGTATAGTACGGGATAAGCACAGTTCCAGGTGGGATAGGAATAGGTCTTGGTGTGACAGGAGGATTGAGATACTATCAATCCATTTGATTGAGGTTTGAGCAAGAAAACCAGTGGGGTCCTACAAACTAGGCATAATAACCCTACTTAACCTAGGTTATAGGAAACCAGTGTACAGAGATTGTGAAGCCCTAAACCCCACTAAATATTTTAAAACTTCCAAATGGGTAGTCGAATATGGTTTTAGATTTGTAGGGTCTTTGGGAAATGTTTGCTAAAAGTGGCAAAAAGGGACTGGTAAAGACTACAAGGATTAGGCCTATTTAAGGTCTCAAATGGTGAATCCTTGAACTCGGTAAGGATACGATTGAAGAACCTCCCAAAAAGGTTCAAATAAGCAAGGTTATGAATGTTTTCAATAGGATGGACACCCCTGCAATGAAGAATGACGTTTGTGAGAAGTTAGCACTTAGAGCTTTCTAAGTGAGGAAGAGAAATTGACTTGTCAAATGGTGTTAGTCCTCCAAGGTGAAGCACAAAGGATAGAACTCTTAGAGATGAGTTAGAATTGGACTTAGTTAATCATCTAAGCCAATCAGGACCTAGAGTTGACTAGGTTCCTAGAAGAGACAAGCTGGGTCGCTTAGTTGCAGTGCAAGCAAGCCTTGGAACACTCACATCAATAGTGTTTTATAAAATAGCTAAGAAACAAAAAGACCAAACAATGGAATAGTTTGTGAGTCCTATACAACAATCTAAAACAATACAAAAGGCCTACTATCTTTCCATTATTTTTCTGTATGTTCCAAACTAATTCTTTGGAAGAAGAAATATTATTTATAGAAAATGATCAGCTGTCGCTTAGCCAATAACATTAAAGATTCGAAGGAAAGAGAAATGATGTCCATCACAATATTTTCCCCAGGTCATTACAACAGAAAGGATTTTGTCCATAGAACGCAATTGCCTTTGAGCTAGATGCGTCCTCTACGAGTGATGATGGTGGTCCTAGTGTAGAAATAGTAACTCTTGAGTAGACATGTGTCACTAACCCATGAAGTCAGTTAGGACACATGGAAATTTTGTGCAACCTATTGCTTTGTTCATCCTTCCCTTCACTGAAATCCTGGTGGGGAAGACACATGGAGAACTAGTCTTCATTTCCTTTGTTGACTACGGGGTCCGCTAAAAGGTATACATGGAAAGATGATACATGGCACATGGATGCAACTTGGTAGAAAAGAGAAGGGAGACAATCCTCAAAGGTGTAAAATGTTGATATGTGGAAGCTTGGTGGGGCTTAGAAGAGAAGCAAGAGATGAAAACTTTGTAGTGTTGGAGGTATCGTGGACACGTGAAAGCATGATGAAAACGTGGCAGTAGTAGGAGGTACATAGGGCATGATTGGAAGTCAGGTGAAACAACAACAATAACCTGAAGGGAGCTCAAGGAATTTTATATCCACACCTACCAATTAGGGCACCAAGCCATTTGTTGAGGAAAATATAGAATTTTTTTGGGATGAAGGAAACCAAAGAGAAAGTTTCTATGAGAGTGAGATGAGGGAAAGGCCATCAAGAGGCCATTTTTATTTTCCTCTAGAATGTTTAAATTTCAAGAGAAAAACATAGGATATTTTCTCGATGTTGGCTTGCCTTTTCATCTTTCATAATGATGAGGAAGTCCATCCCTCCTAGATGAGCCTAGCCTTAATACTCAAATGGGAGAAAGGTCAGAAATATTACAAATTTTCTAGTGTAGTAGCTACAAGCATGTTGGAGAAATTTAGGAATTACAATTCTGAATATAAATTTTGGTATTCTTCTTTCTTGGCTCACTTGATTTTGCATTAAAATTTTGAGTTTTTGGAGAGAAATTTGCCACTATCTAGGCTTGATGCATATGGTTTATGTGAGCCAATTTCTGTGTAAACCTATGTATTGTTAAAAGAATGTAATTATTATTGGTTTTCAGAAAATTTTCTAAGATTGGTGCTTCAAGAGTTGTTGTTGCATTCTATGGGTTGTTTTTATCCTAAAGTTTTGCAACGGATTAAAATTGCGTCGAATCTGATGGATTATTTCCTAGGAGAGGATTTCACATTTATTAGATTTCATGGTTTCATTGGAGAACCTTTTTGACTCCCTCAATTTGTAATAGATAGAGTTTTCATGTTTGGGGTACGCCATTAGGCAACTCTTATCGAAAATTCCTATGGCTTTGAAAGAAACAAGACAAAGTTATATCCACTTCCCCTTTTCATTTCCAACAGTCAGGTGACACTAGATAAGTGGGAGGTGGATAAGGAACTTACAAATTTTTTGTTGGCTCTAGGCTTAGTCCTCATCTGTGACAGATGAGACTATAATTCAACAAGGCACTTCACTTTGAAACATGAGAGTGAGGAGTATTTGGAGTCTAGGAGGAATCTGACTCATAAAAGGGAAGAAGTATACATGAACTTGGACCACATACCAATTAGATGGATGAAATGGCTAAGTTTCTATACAACATGTGAATTATCAAATTAGTCTCCTAATAAATAAAAACCTCAACAATCAAATGAAGCGCCAATGATGGTCAGAAAGAAGGAAGATAGATTTTTTGAGGCTTTGACAAGAGATGAGATTTCCAAATAAGTTGCTCAGAGAGTTTTAGCCACATGATAAAAATTTCAAGGAAATTTATGACTAAGAGGTCGAAACTAAAAATAGCAACCCGATGACCAATCACGAGATTGAAGATTGACTTTAACACTATACTTCCCAAACCTAGGAGTCTGACAAAAGAAGAAGCAAAAATAAAAAGGACTCATAGGTCACATCCTTTGCCAGTGTCTGAAGCAAGGGAAAAAGAGTTTGACAGTCCCCAAAAAGGTCCACTATGGTTGATGAGGGCCAAGCTTCAATGGGATCATCTACGAAAGGATCAAAATCAGATAGTTTAGGTCATGCAAAGAGAAGGTGAGTCCAAGATCTAGGTTCACTTGAGGTAACAATCAGGGGAGAAGAAGAAGTGGTGTTTTTTCTGTAAAATGTTTAGACTACCATGGTCCAGGTAAGTCTTGCTCCCCCTCTTCTTCCTGATTTTTCATCTCTAGTTGCTCCTTTGCCCCCATCTATTTAAGAAAATACTTCATCCACAGACCCTGAGCTTTTGGTCCTGAATGAACCCCCTACTTTTTTTAATACACCCTGTGATGTACCCTCACATGCCGAGTGAGAAACATCCGCTTCAACCAGTGTTGATTCTTCAATCGCCCTATCTAGGGGCCCTATTGAGAAAGTTGAATCATCTATGTTTCCCATTACCCTAGGTCCATCCTCATCCTAGAAAAAACCTCCCATCCCTCCTATTTATCTCTTTACTCCAATTGGTCTTTCCAAAGCCCAATCTCAATTTGGCATCCCACCATTTTCCATGATTGTGCTCCCATTTTCCTCCACACATGATCATATGTCTGAAGTCTCTCCTTCCGTTACTCTTTTTAGTCTTCATCCTAGTGCTACCATTGCAACATTAAACATTGAAACCCCGTAAAATCTTCAAGATAATATTGAAGCAACTAACTGGGCCTGACAAGCTAGGAAGCAAAATGGGTTGTTAAAGAACATTGAACTATCAGCCACCAACAAGATTGAAACCTGCTTGAATGAAGAGCAAAATTCTCTATGGGTTACTACAATGAAGTCATTTGTATCCCAAACTAAAGGACAAATGAAAATGGAGGACTATGAAATCAAGGCCATGGGTCTAAATTTGAATTAAATTAACCCACATGACAAGGTGGATCTAGCCAAGACCACCCAAAAAGTAGTATATGCAGATTATGAGAGGCTGGATCAAAAAATGAAGAAGTGTGAGGTAGAATTGATGAATGTAAGGGAAATAGTGAGTAGGATACAGACATAAATCAAAGCCAAAGATGTTGAAATGGCTTGCATAAGGAAAATACTGGACTAGTAGGATAAAGAAACATGATTTCTCATGGACCCAAGGTGAGCACGTTCAATTGTATGCCAAGATTGATAGGGTGAAAGTTGAGCTTGCTGATGAGTGCCAGTCAAACATAGAGCACCAACATGCTTAGAAAATCATAAAGAGAGACTTGGATGGTCTCTAATATTAAGATTTTGAATATTTCCAAAAGGCCCAAGCGGAATCAAAAAAGTTAAGACATGGCAAGAATGAAATTGAGTCTGCTTTGTTGGCTCATGATCATGAGATCGGAAAATTTAGCTCTCAGCTGGTGAATTTCCTCAAGGAGATGAATCAAATGGAGGAGAATGCAATTGAAAAAGAGGCTTAGTTACATCAAGCTAACGGTTACACAAAGGTCTATGACCCTTCCTATGTTAAAAATTTTGATATCCACATACTAGGAGTGAATCATAATTGCGCTCGCCATCCTTAAACCAGCTCTACAATTTCTAAAGGATGCTTGAGAGTTAAACGAAAGGGTTGGCCCACTGGCTGACTAGATTTTGTAGGAGTATGCTCCCTAGGTAGCAAATTCCTAGATTTTGATTTCCAAGTTATGTGTGGCCACTAATGAGGCTCTAAGAAGTGTAGGAATTCTAGATCGAATGACCACCTCCAACAAAGAAAGTTAATTCAGCCACTATCACAAGATCGAAGCAAAGAGAAAGGAATGCTACACAATGTTGAATAAGAGATTCAATGAAATCAAGAAAGATTTTGGTGTCTTGCATAGCTTCATATTGCCTCCCTTCCTTTCACCAAATGGAGATGTGCTATTGGTTGAGTAGATTATGGATGCAAACAAACATAAGGTCCAAACTTCTATAGAACTCCTAGGTTTGAGTGCAACACCCACTGTTAATGATGTCAAGCCTGAGATCTTTCCATTTTCTCATCTCTATTATCACCTAGGAGATATTTCAACAAGATGGGGATTCATTTCCTTTAAATAAGTCTTCGAGCTAGATCAAACGTACAAGGTTATCTGTAATCTATTTCGACTGATTAATGCAGATTGGGAGATGCATTATTCCACTTTCATCAAACTCCAAGAATTTCCAAAGGTCTAGATTCATGCCTCCATAAGCGAAGGCCCCCTGTGAGTCACCAAAACTATCAAGTAATTTTTTCTTTACTCTTTTGATTTTTGGCAAGTGATTTTTGGCAAGTTACGTTTTCTAGATTTGGGAGGATCCGTGCACAAATGAAAAATTGTTTCTAAAAAGCGCACAATGTGCCATGTGGTGTTTGTGTATGTTTTCTTTATCGCTTTCCTTTCAGGAGAAAGTTGGGCCATGTGTCAACTCAACATAATACTTCTCAAGAATGATTTTCACAAATCTGAGAATACCCGCCCCTTTGACACATCATCTCTTTGTTGTGAGGAAGTTGTGCTTGAAGAAGTTTTCTCTTTGAAGTTTGTTCGAGTGTGATTTTTTTTTAGTTTTGAGGAGGAATATTTTAGTTGATGCCACCAAGCCATGTGATTGGTCATTGGGACTTTTTGTCAGGCTACTTTCGAGGATTTGAGCATTTATGGAGGGCAATCTTTCTAAATATGTGAGGGATATTAATGTAGTAGTTGAGAGTTGAGAAAATATTTTCATGAAATAATTAAAAGATCTAGGATCATATTGTGAGCTATCAGCTATAGAAATCTAGCAATAATTATTTTTGGGTGGAGGTGGCTTTTCTCTCTCCTTTTAACTATAAATTTGAGGTGACAATAAAAGAAAATGGTTCCTGAAGTTTTCCCTTTTGGAAAGAGATTCTTTTTTTTCGACAGTTATAGGAAGTATTTTATTTAAACTTTGCATAACACCACTTCACTCTGGCATGTTATTTCTTTTTTAACTCAAACTATTGTCAAATTGGAATCTGACCTTTGTTTTAAATTTCATTTCATATTTGAAGCACAAACTATTTGGAAAAAATATTTGAAACTATGCATGATATGCCCTCTTTCAATCTTTCCTTCTTTATATCTTTGTTCAAAATAGAACACTATGTCTAGCTTAATCTAAATAGTTTGATTATTCATTTCTTCATGTTATGTTTTATTAAGATGAAGCGTTTATGTAGCTTTTTAATTTATTTTTTTAACTCTTGGAACTTTAATGCTTGATCGGACCTTAACGAACACTTCCTATGGGTAGATTTGAATGACTGCACTATTCTTGAATCTAGCCTTTATTATTCATTATTTTCCCAACGATGAAGGGTTGTGGAATTTTGTGTCTATTATACAATTCATATAAAATAATTTGGGTTTTAAAATTTTGTTAAATTGTTGGTGTGTTACCTTTTTTCATGTTTTATGTTTACATTTCTTTCTACATTTTTTCCAAACATAGAGAAGAGTCAGCTTTCTATAAAAATATCAAAGGTATTTAGTGAGGCACTAACTAGACTCCCACTCACTAAATTTACCATAAGGCTATCGAAGAGGCCCAAGCTTTGATGATCAATAGATTCCATTATTGACTACCAATCTAGAAAAATAATAACAATTACAACACCTTTAAATTGTATTAATATACCTAACACACAACTAGAAACTTTATCTTTATAATAAGGAGTTTGAAAATAACTATAATGATTTTCTTGTGCATGATTGAAAATAAGAAATTGATCAATATAAATACATAAAAAAATTGACACTCCTTTTAAAATTCTATTCATATGTTCCTAAAAATAATTAGGTTGCATACATTAGACCAAAAAGCATGGTGGTTTATTAAAAATTTCTAAATGGGTAGTTAAATGTAGTCTTGTTCTAGTCTTCTTATTTTACTCTTATTTGATAAAAAAATAATTTACAATCAAATACTGAGCATAATCAACCTTTTACAATATTGAAAGGGGGAAAATGGTTGTTTTATATGCTTGGGAGATAGAATAACAATCTTCCCACTCTCTCATTCAACGATGACCCTAGAGATGTCAATGCAAAGGAGAAAGAGATCTTGCAATAGGGTTGTCCTAGGGGTTGAATATAAAATAATGAGGGCTTCAACACTAAGTTAAGAATTGGAAGGACAAATGCAATGCAAGATGAAATGCTTAACCCTAATATGATGCAATGCTTCGATAAATGACCTAGGAAAGTATGTAAAAAAAAATAGAAAGCTACAACATGGAATGTGTGCACCTAGAAACCTGAAGGAGATTGAATGAGGCTCTAAAATGCTATTTTTTTTTACTTTAATGTTGATTGGGACTCATACACCATATTGGGTGAATTAGTCCCAGATTACGGTTTCTATGTAGGAATATGAATTTGGCAACCAGGTGTAAAAACTTGAATTTGACCTAAACTAGGACTCACACACCAAAAATGGAAAATCAGTCTAGTTAGGGTTTTTGAAACTTCAAATTTTGAATCTAGTCTTGAAGGTTTACTGTGTGTTTCCTAATTGATTTTTGGATCTGAAACCCCAATTTGCAACTTGTAGAAGTCTTCCAAGTATCTCCAATGGAAGGTGACAACTTTGACAACTTTAGGCACTTTTATGAATTTATCCAAAATTCCTCCTCGGTGTTTCTTCAATCTAAACCTATAAATCACACATTAAAGAGAGGGAAAAAAAAAAATTAGTGGAAAGAGGTTTACCTTGGTCAAACCCCATTTTGGTAATCAAACCTTGAGATGAAATGAAATAGGAATAGACAATGATGAATGAACAAAATATGATGTTGCAACTCACAAAACCTTAGAAATAAGAGGCTAAAAACATGTATGACATGGCTCAAATGTATGTGCATCTTGAATATTTCTTGAATTTTATAGATCTTGAGTGAAATGCTAGCTTCAATCATAAAATCCTACATCACAATTGTTAGCTCCAAAACAAAAATTATGCATGAAATATTTGACATGATGCTTGAATAATGCTCTAAAATTATTGATAATCTACTCTTGAAGACTCTTGAATTTTCTTGTAAACACTTGAATGCTCTTGTGAACTCAAACTTTCTATAAGAATGCTCATTAAACTTGCTGGTTGATCTCTTGAATTCTTAGATGAAAATGAGTGAAAGAAACTTGTACTTATACTTAATTATGCAATAATTTATAAAAAATTACAATACTACAAGTCAACATCAAATCTAGGAGGATAAAATACCACCAAGAATTTGAAATAATTTAAATTTTGGGCCACATGGGACTCATATGCCCAAGGTGCCGTATGATTTCCATTAGGAATAATTTATGGGGCCAACTTCAAAATTTCTTAGAAAGGTGTAAAATCAAGATCATGACCCAAAACCCTAAGTGAGATTCATATGCTCAAGGTGGTGAATGAGTCCCAGACCACCAAATCTGAGCCACACAACCCAAAAAAACCTAAATTATGATTGGATGTTGATTTATGTCGAGATAATTCTCAAAATGATACATTAAATGAGGCTTGTGGATGCAAAATAAGGCCAATTAAAACACAATGAAGCCCAATTATTAATGAAAAACTTAGAAAAGTGTGAAAGTGGGTTACAACACTTTACAACACTCGGTAGGATTAGGTTTATTTAATTCACAAGGGCCCAACACCTAATGTGAGTGTGTGAAACACATTAGAACATGAATTCAAGGCATCATTAAGCTCAACTCCATAAGGGGGGCCCAAACAAGTGTGAAAATGTCATTGATGACATTTTTTGACAATACAAATATATATGATTTATCAAGAATGGGATAAGAAAATTATTATGAAATTATATTTATTGTCCTATATTTTATCACCATTATGTTAATTCCCCCTTTTTAATCAAAAATATTTTTAACCATAAAAGAATAATAGTAGAATGTAGACTTTGATGACTTGATAAATATTCCTTCCTCAATCTCTCTAATGTTTTTCTCCATGTATTGGTAGTCATAAAAAAAATAAAAATTTCTTCCCTAATTTGACTTCCCTATCATTCCACAATATAATTTCAATACTTACCATAATTGGTTCTAGAATTTTGGTAGATGTTCTAAAACTATTTATTCCTTTACTTGTTTCTCAATCTTGGAAAATGGATCTTTATTGTTCCATTGCACAACCATTATAGAATGGATTTTTTTAGATACATATATTAGTATATTTAGTTTTATCTCTTCCCCATTTAATGTAAATAATACAATTTTATTTTTGTTACTACATGGAGAATAGGTTTCTATGAAATTTCATCCTATAAGGATATCAATAGGAAAAAAATTAACCCAAAGATATCGCACATAATATTTTTTCCTTATATCTTTATAGTTTCTTGGTTGTTATAATTGTCACAAGTAAGAGTATCTTTTTGAACATCCTTACTTTTATGCTTATTTTCTTGCAGTTGAACTCTCAATTTTCTAAAATAAAAAATTTCTATAATGAACGTGATGCTTTAATATCCATGTATACATAATTAATTTTACCACTTGAACAAAAATAAGTTGTGTATATCTTTCATGAATGGCAGTAGTTATATATTCTATTTTTAGATCTAGTTCAGTTGGTGGATGGCTTGAAATCACTAATCTACATTTTTTAGGTCTAGGACTTGTTAATATTCTACAATAAAATCCCCATCTTCTTCTTTCTTGATCTATACAATTCAGGATTCTTAATCGACTAGCCATTTGTCTTGATTCATTTTATAGTGAAATTCTTTGGTTTCAGTAAAAGTTTCTTCAAGATACTTCACTCCAAAGTTAAAAATACACATAGGCTTGTTACTAAATCCTTTTTCAAAGGAGCTATAAAATTATTCTTCTTTAAATTTTGGTTTAGTTTATATTCTCCTATTTTTTCTTCATGTCCAAGATTTTTTAATTTATTTTCTAATTTTGTAGCCTTATTTGTTAACTTATAAATTTTCCATTATTTAGGTATTAGTATTTATTCTAGTTGAATATGAGTTATTGGTATCTATTAATAAATGTTAAACCTAAGGAGAAATATAAAGAGAACTAACAATGAGTATACTAGTAAGAAAAGGGAGAATGAAATCTATCTCTTCCTCTATATGAAGGATACATTCCTCTTTCTTATATTATTTCTTTTCATGTTTTTTGTATCATCATAGATAAGGAATATTCCTCTAATTCATCTATTAGTTCACCTAAATCATCTATTTCATCTTCATAATCTTCAATTTTTTCCACAATTGTCTTATAAATTTCGTACTACATATACAATTCTTCATTTTCATTAGGGGAAATATGGCAAGGCTTAATGCAGATATAAAATATGATATTTTAAGACATAGTTCTAGGAGCGTTATGTTTTCTCATGTAGATATATTTAGCTACATACCTATGATTGTTAGGAAAAGAGTGGTTATAAATATACCAATCTAATTTTCATATTTATGTTTTTTTCCCCTCATTTTGCAATAATTCCCCATAAATATTGGGTTTATAATATGGTAGAAGCCTCACTAGGTGTCTAAGTAGAAACTTCTATTGTTCCAAAATATCTAGGTCATGCTCTAATTGTCTCAATAGGATTTAAATTATGATAAATATTTTAAATATCAAGGATTGAAAGATCTCATCATCATTGTGAAGTGATGGTCTAAATATATTTTCATTATTTTTTATAGTATATTGTTTCCTTATTCTTGCAAACATATTTGATCATGTTATAGCAAGGATTACTTCATTTTATTTTTTATATTTCTCTTTATCTTTTTTCTAATGTATCAAGCTAATTTAAAATATCTTCTAACTCCTTGAATTTGTGATGAATTCTATCAAACCTTTGATCTATTTGTTGTATATTATCTCATAAATATTAGATAGTGTTCATATATTCATTAGAATGTATTCTATTATCAAAAAAATATTTTCTTATTTTTGTACATGGTTACTATTTTAATAGGAAAATTATAGATTTTTTTCACACTATGTGTTAATTATATCGACAATATATTGTATATCTAAACAACATCTTTACACAACTCATAAAAATTTTCTTGGAGGTGACTAGATAATATTGCTAATTAATTTCTATTTTATCTTCCAATCCAAGCTATTTATATTTTGATTATGTTGGATAGAAAGAATACTTAAAATAGATAAGTAATCTATTATAATAGTTGTAACTACCTCTAAGAGGTGGTAATTTCTCTCTTTAAGATAAAGATATATCATTTTTATTGTATAATTCTATAGTATTATCTTTGGGCAAAGACATACTCATATTTATAAAAAATAAAATTAATTTTTGGTCATTGTCCTAGTTTCTATTAAGGTTTAGGGCCTTAGATAATGATTAATTCTAAAAATTACATAAATAAATGGGTTTTTCTAGTAGTTCAACTACATTCATCAATTTTTGGTCCCCTAAACGAAGATCTTCCTAATAAAAAACTAGGAGTTAGTGAACCAAGATTGGAGTAATTATCTAAAATAATCCCAAGAAAACAATAGATAGAGTTTCTATTTACCTTTTTAATTGGATCATTTACCTTAATAAATTTGGTAGCAAAATTCTTCATCCAATAAAGCTTCCATGTGCTAGTGTAGGTTTTTATTTTCCCTTAGTCCTAGGTTTTCCGTACACTTTTATTAAGCTTATTTAGGATAATAAAGTGATTTTATTACTAGGAGATAAGTGATGTGGTGTACACTTCCTTATAGGGTGGAACACTTTCCAATTTTGGTGGAATCCTCCACTTTTTTTGGTTGATTCCTATTGGTTGGATTTTTCACCTATATCCTCTCCTTAGTTCTATATAAAATCACTACCTAGCTTGTATTTTCATACTCTTGCACACTTTTTCATTCACTCATCTTGGAAGATATTAATGGAATTCTATCATATAGGCATTACCTAATCTCTTGGACTTCTAGTTTGCATTATTTATATTTTTCTAGTTTATGTAACTTTGATTTTATCTTAAAAAGTTCAATGGGCTATTAAATCTATTCCAAATTTCTAACATGGTATTAGAGTTTTTGTTTTGAGAAATATAAGTTCATAGATTCCTAATTGAGAGATTGAGTTTCTTAAAACATCTCATAAATTCTTGTATGCTCTTCTCTTACATTTTATGAAATTTGGAGAATTGGAAAGGGTTTACAAATATATAATAACCTCTTCATATTAAATTTGTGTTTTGATAGATCCAATTGGTTACATCATTTCTAGCTATATTGGCAATAGTTTTTATTGTTCCAACGTGTCTAGGGGGCTTGTGAACGTTAAGATTTGATTTTGTTTCATCCAAATTGGAGATCATTTGATAAAGTTACAAACATGGGTTTGAAGATTAGATCTAGTGAACACATTTTTCCAAGACCATTTTTTCCCAAAAAGGACTTTTCCATTAAGTTCAAGAGGTTGAGGAGATAAATTTTCACATAAAATTCACCTATATTCTGAGTTAGGAGATTTCGTAGAAATTTATTTTTTGTCCAGTGAGTTGTTTATTTAATAATATAAAATTAATAATTTTTTTTAATCAAGTTGTTTATTTTAAAAAAATCAAAAAATTGAGCATAGTCTTAAGTGATCAATGCTTAGCATAGCACTTAGCATTGCCTAAACATCAAATATATGTATTACAGAGCAAATAAGCCACTTGCTAAGTTGTGTGGCTTGTTAAAATGATATGAAGTAAGCCACTACAAATAGCGTTAAGTCACTAGGCTACATTTTTAAACCGTGATTGCACTGATTAAATACAAAATTGATAATAGCTAACTACAAATATCCCCATTGAATCTCAGTCAACTCATCATTTAAGTACAACCCAAGCACTACCCAAATGCCAACCCTTCCACCAGAACCACCCAAGGGTTGCTAAGGGGCCACCAAAACCCTCCAATAGGCCAAATTTGGAATTTTTAAAAACTTGCATAACTTTTTCCATGGTGTCTACTTTTCAAAAATGAGATATCACAAAAAAGCTAGAGATGAGTAATTTTCATCCAAAAAGGAATTGGAAAGATATTTTTCCATTTTTATAAGATATTATAGGTTGAAGTTGTTTCTTGCTAATTTCTTCAATGGTCTATAACTTTACCCGAATGATTCAAATTTTAAAAATTAATTTGTGTTGGAAATGTGGTAAAGAGAAAGAAACAACTATAAGGATATTTTTTCCATATTTTGTCTCAAGTTCATTTTTTATCAAAATTCATAATTTTTTCTATTTTCAACCTATTTAACATTGTATATTGGAAAAGGTGTAATCACACTAATCTTTAAAGTTCCAAATTTATAATATTAGGGGATTATTTTTTATACTATTAAAAATAATGGGGGTGTATTTGTGTTATTTTATAATTATTTGAAAATTGTATCTTGGGATTTTCTATTCACCCTTCTATGATAATCCTAGATAAGGCCAATTATGAGTCTTGGAAAAAATACATTCTAACCTATCTTAGATGGTAAAATAATTTTCCTTACCTTTATGGGCTCATGTCTAAGCAAGACACACCTAGAAGGAAATTAGGATGGGGTAATAAAATTGATCATCTATTAGGATTAAATGATTCTCATGTTTATAGTAACACTATGTGGGCTATAGTGGACATTGGATTTCCCTACATGATACTTCTAAATTCTCTATTCATCCTATAGATTTGGGACATGTTTGGAGGCACTGGTACTTCTCCATTCTCTATTCATCCTACTTTATATTACCTCATTCCAGTTGATGATACAAATAATATACCCTTCGATGATGCTACTTTAGAGGAGCTTGAGTGTTATGCAAGTATTCAATGTTAAAATGACATAGAGCCTTCTCTTCTTTATTATATACTCATGTTGAGATCATATCTCATTCACCTATTGTAGACTTAGATTTTAGAGATGATTCTTCAAAATCTTGTAGTGATTCTTTATAGCAAGATCAATTATGTCTTATGGATTCAATCTATTTAGATAAATTTCTACCAGACACCTCTTTTTGTTTGTGTAGTCCCTCATTTTGGATCTAGATGATAGTATTGAATATGTACCTCTTCTCTTTGAGGACCAATCTTTTCCCCTACATATGTTGCTACTATAGAGTCTAGTTTTTCTTCTTTGAAATCTTTTGGTGACTTGTTTCAATAGGACATACATAGTATTTTAGATACAACTTTGCAGAATGTTTTCTTAATAGGTATTTCAAACTTGTTGGTGGAGTATCACATTTCAGATTTGGCAGACACATTTGAGGGACTATCTCTCCTCTTTTGTGAGATTCATTGCACAACTATTGCCAAAATATTATTCTCTTTATATGGTGTTCTATATCAATCTTTAGGAGATTGAGATTTTTCATCTTTAGTAGTGTGGCCAAGAACACATGATTTGGTTCTAATAGCTTTCATCATTGACATGGGGACACTTGAGACAACTTAAAATACTTAATATATTTGTCACATTATTCCTACATATTCCTTTCAAAACTTTGGATATAGCTTGCACACACCTTTAGTTTTTTTTTTAATGATTTAGTAATGTAGTGTAGAAAAAAAGTATCCCTTTCTTGATTTGGGAATAATTAAGTATAAAATGGACTTAATGTCACCTTGATCTAATGTTGTGAGGTTTTTAACACATCCACATTAGGTCTTGGCCCTTTTTTAAAGCTAATTAACTTTACTCTACCTTAATTTAATGTTGTAAAGTGTATTTTACACCTTCATATTAGATTTAGGGGGTCTGTAAGCTAAAATGGACCTAATCTATATTTTTAATGTATTATACACATTCACATGGTATTTAGGGTGCTTCGAAGCTAAATAGACTCAATTTTGCCTTTATTTAGTAAAGTGTATTTATTTACACTTTCACATTGGATTTTAGGCTCCCTTGCATTTATAACCTTTATATCATCACTAATAGGCCCCTATGACCCCATATTGTGCATCCCAAGGAATATTTTACTCAAAAATCTAACAAGATCAACATATAAGCTTAATTTCTTCACTCCTCGACACTTTAGGACCAAAAATAGACCATGTGGGACCTGTTTTCCTAGGATGGAAAATGAGACCCATCCAAGTGGGTCTCATTTTCCTAGGATAGTGAATGAATCCCATCCAAGTTGGACTCATTCACCTAGTATGGCGAATGAGTCCCATTTAGCCTATTTTTAAGGTTCTGAGTGAGAAAAGTGGGTTTTTAGTTAAATTTGTATTCATGTCAGCCTTGGGGATGAAATTAATAGTTAGTTTAGTGGATTTCCAATATAAATTAGTTCTCAAATAATTATTTCATCATGCATTTATGTTATTAAATCAAGCACTCAAGAGTTAAGCATTCCAAGTCTTCACAAGGTAATGCAAATAGCTTTGAAGATCATTTCTAAGGCATTCAAGGGCAAGAATCTTCATCAATTGTTGTAGCAATTTAAAATCCGTCATCATTTTGAGCTTATCAATCATCACACATTTTATTGAGCCATTGTTCTGATGTAGCAATGAAGATACAAGATCAAGAATTGTTCTACTCCTATTATCAAGATCAAGATCTACATCCTTCATGGCCATTTCATGATTGAGTTACAGATTTATAGACATCATTTACAAGAAACAACTCAATGTATCATTGTTCATTCCCTTGTTTCATTGTTTCATCATTTGGTTTAATTACCTAAAAGGGGTTTGACTAAGGCAAAACCCCATTCCCTAACAATCAACACTTTTTATCTCTCTTTGTGTGATTGTAGATCTAAGTGTCTTGGAGATTGAAGGATCATTGAAGATTAGGTTACAATCTTGTTGGAGTTGTCTCCCCATTTTCAAGGTCATAATCTTCACTAAAAGGTCATTTACAACCCCAAAATTAGAGTTTCAGATTCAGGAACCTGGACGAACATATTGAGAAGAATAAGAAGAGTAGATCCAGAATTTGAATTTATAGAAAATATAAAGTAAACTCATTTTCCACAAGTGGAAAATGATACCCACTATAGGTGTTTTTAAAGTATTTTTGTAGATTTGGATACCTATTTGTCTAAAACCTGCTCTTCTGCAAAAATCTAGAACTAGGATTGATTCAGCTAGAATGGTGAATGAGTCCTAGTAGGGAAAAATTATTTAGGATAACTAGAATTTCTAGTCTCCACTCAACTCTCTACACATTTCTAGGTGCACACTTTCTATTTTACATATTTTTGTTCATTTCATTCATATTTCTAGGTCATTTAGAGTTAGTTTGCATACAACTAGGGTTTTGCATTTCATCTTGCATGTCATACATTTTTCCAAGTCTAAAATTAGTGTCAAAACCCTCATTCAACCTTAATTAATCTCTAAACATATCCTAAGATACGGGTATGTGCATGATCATCATGGAAAAAATAGGCCCTTAAGTGGCAATAAAATTTAGAAAATCAGAGTTAGGCAACTTGACGTAAAAAATTGAATAAGTTATATATATTATTTCAAAAATATGTAAGAATAGAATATGTATAAAATTGAATTTAGTTTCTAAACTAATAGGTTTTTTTTTTTTTTTAAAATCTATTTGGTGAAACTTTGAAATTTCAATGAAGGAGTACTTAAATTTCAAGGAAAAAATAAGAAGTAGGTGTCTGTCTGAACACCCTAACCACAATAAAATGATAATATTTTAGATATAAGTAGGGGAATCAAGTCCTGATGTGATGCATATTTTTTTGTAATTTTTTTCCAAGTAAATAATTAATTATGATTTTTTTATTACAAATTTTAAAAAGTATTAAAACTCATATGTCTAACAACCTTAACTTGGTCAAAACTTCATGAAATTAAATTTTAATTTTGTTAATCCTATATTATGTGAAGCATAGAATGTGATGCATTTTTCGGATCCAAATAATGTGATATTGTTTGAAAGCTATAGATTTTTTTCAATCAGCATATCAATCAGGACTTTAGTCGTAATTCAAATAGAAAATGAATAATAATTATTTATTAAAATGAAAGTAAATCATAATTTATATTGGTGGAAAGCTGAGAATCTCATTTAAAAACCCTTTTCATTTCATCAATTTTGGGTAAAATAAATGTTAGCCACATGGGCCATCATATCACTTAGATATCGCCACTTTTTGGCCCATCATGATCCTGCACATACCCATACCCTATTTCCATATCTCTTCTTTCATGCTTCATTGGGTTGACATCTCTAGGGAATCTTTGAATGTTAGTTGGAGAAAAGTAATGCTCTATGTCCAAAACCATAGAAGATCCATTTTTCAGGAAATCATTTTGGTGAACCTGCATTTAGAATACCTTCTTTTTTGATTTGGACTCCATAATCATCCTACATTAGTCCTACATTAACATTGCATTAGTCAATTTTCATTCTAGGGTTTTAAATATTAGATTAGTGAAATCTCATATAGCTTGAATTTTTGCATCTAATTTCATTGGAAATCACTTAAAATTTGTATTTTCATCTTAGATATAGATCATAAAACATAAAAAGTATAAAATTGAATTGAAATTTTATAATTTAAAAAAAAAAAAATCATTACTAGGACTCGTTTTGCACCTTGGGTGAATCAGTCCCTCTTCATAGTTGAACTACATTTTACAGAGTTAAATTTCCTATTTTCAAGCTTCTATTTGTTGTTATTACTATTCTATTTTAGTTTGCTTTCTTTCTGTTACATTAAAATCATTAGAAGTAGCATCGTTTACATTCATTTCAATTGTGGAATTACATTCATGCACTTGTCATTTTTAGCATTTAGATCATATTACATTCAACATTCTCTAGAAAATGAAAACCAAAAACTAAAAACATCAAAAGAAACAAACAAAAAATGGTTTAAAACCTTAGAGAAGGTGTCATGTCCCCAAAATAGCAATACCATGAAGATCAAGTGTTAAAATACAAATAAATTAATAAATAAAATAAATAGGAATATTAAGATTAAATATAAAATAGATGTGTACCATATCAATATAAAAATATATAAATAACAAATATAATAATAATACATCTAGGAAAATTATTGTTATTAGATTCTAGTATTAAATAACTTAATATCAAAAGACAATAATAATAAATAAATATTATAATCATTACACATCAAAGATTGTAATACATTAGAATAAAATAATAATAAGATATTAGCAAATTGGTATTATTATTATACTTTAATGTTAAAATATGTTCAATAAAACATCCAAATAAAATATTAAAATAAGTATATAATTTGAAATATCATAATTATTAGTAATAACATATTATTTTCAAAAATAGATATTATTGTGATAATAAGCATTTAAAGGTAGCAATTAAATCTAACAAATGGATATATTTTATGAAAAGTTACCTCTCTCACCAAACAATGCATTCCCCCATGAGTCACCTACCTTGAATGGTATAAAAAGAAGGAAGGAAAATAAGGTTCAAGAGGAAAAAAGATGGAGAAATATGATCTGCAATTTAGAACAACAACAACAATTATTGTTATGCATTGGAATATAGAGCCATTTAATATATATATTATTTAATAACCATACAAGTATATATGCATAGATATAGATAAATTTTATAATGAATAATATACAATGCATAAAGAGTATATATGAATAAGGAAAGAATAATTATATATATGTATATGTATATGATATATATATATAAATACATGATTACGCAATAATAATACTTATAAATAATGATGACTCTTTAATATAAACATAGGTAGATTATGCATATTTATGAATTATCCTCATCCTATGATCAATCTAGTATAAGGTTGAAGGAAGACAATTAAGGAATAAGGAGTCATGGGAAGACATAGCTTATCAGGTGAGACTACTCACTTAGCTTTAATATTTAGTTGTCCTCAATCTAACATAAAAATGTCGCATGAACCTTGTATGCCCAACCGATCTATGTATTATTAAAAATAACTGATATGCTTTATTCATTGGAATGTGCACAGTCCCCTCTGATGTGTTGGAACCATGCCTTCTTGATATCGAATCTGGAAATATAATCATTATACAATAAATTGGCATTGAAATTAGGCAGACTGTGTAGTCTTTGACTGATCAGAGGCCAAATGGTTTATCTTATATAGATATGGCTATAATGATGATTAATCTGCATTTATATTTGATTTTTGCAAATATTGGACTTGCAGGATGTATTGAATTGCAAAAGAACATAATGAACATGTAGACATGAATATTTCTCAATTTAGTTATGTATTCTGATATACCTCCATATTAGGACTCAAGGAATTGTTTAATCATATTAAATACTCTTATTAAAATGTGTAAATACAAATGAAGTACTAATGACTGCATATCGATTGTCTGAATTGTGTTTGTAATCCCACCAAGATAGTTGATTCATAACTTAAGTGGTTTGTCTAAAAACCTCACCCAAGTTCCGCCCCACAGGCCCAAAGCAAGGGTTGGGCAGTTTGCCTCACAAGCCCATAGCAAGGGTTGGGCAATCTTCCCCATAAGCCGATTGCAAGGTTTGGGTCATGGAGGGACGAGGGTTCCACCTAGGCATTCTGCCCCACAGGCCCGAGAAACGGGTTGGGAATTAGAAGGTGGTAGATATTAGGCCCTTAATGGTTCCCCTCTCCTGATGGGCTGAGTGACTCTTCCTATGTTTATCAACCTATATTTATGATTATGTCTGATTTTGGATATTTATATATTAATAATAACAAGTATGTTGTTAATGTGATGAATACAGATTCCAATCTAGGGTTATTTTATTGAAAGGACATTCTTTTGGAAAGAAGAAACCTAAACCTAATCAACAAGAAAATTCTATGGCAGACAAACAAATTTTACGGCAAGTCTGGGTAAGGGACATTACATAAAGAATATCATTCAATCCATTTAGTACTGATTACTTTGACATGTTAGATGAATCCCTTGATGATTTCATCTCTTCTAGATCATCCACTAAAGGTTTGATACAAGAGGATGCAAGCATCGACAATCATGATAATCATAATTGTTCTTCTCCCAATATCGAGCTCCCATTTGTGAAAAAGGTATCTTGGTGAAAGACAATATAATCATTGAAGATCATGAAAGTTTTGTTTTTCTTCCTCCCCCTTGGAAATATATTATGACACAAGAAGCTGAGATCATGGACACTACTTTACCTAGTCTGCATTCATCTCCCAACACCTCCACTACTTGTGAAAATGCTTTAGTTAATAAGGATACAACTGTGAATGATCATGAAAAATTTTTTTGTGTGGAGGACATGTTGATATTAAGAGATCCAATAATTTTGAGCTATGAAAATCCTACCTCTCCTACTTGGTAAGACATTATAGGATGTGGGGATGCAAATACAAATAATCATGACAATCAAACCTTTCCTTCTCCTAATATCTTCTCTAGACATGAAGAATATAGTTTAGTGTTAGAAGATATCCTTATTAAGACTCATGAGAATCTCATTACTCCCTTTTTTGATGCGCCTATCATTTGGGAGTACCTATTTGAACAAAAAAATCCAATCATTGGTATCCATGGAATTCATAGTTATGCTTCTCCTGATGCCTCTCCTATGTGCAATGAAGCTAATTTACAAAATCTAACCATGAAATGTGATGAACCTACTACTTGTCACTTTCCTAAAAGATATCCTACTAGGGTAGATATTATGGCACAAGAAACTAAGACCTTAGAGAAAAATAGAGACAACAATCAAATTTCCCCCTCTCCTAATACCTCTCCTATTGGTGAATAATATATTATGGTGTTACAAGATCCAATCAATGATAATCATGAGGAAAACATTATTGAACAAGAACATACCATCATTGACATGCAAAATTTAACCATTAATAACCTCCTTAATTGTGATGAAGTGATTTTAGAAGAACCCACCTTTTAATGTCATGAACATCTAGTTTCTTCTCCTAAAATCTCTCCTACTAGGGAAGGTATCATGGTGCAAGAAAATGACAACATTGACACACCTCTTTCAAACAATAGTAATATGGCTTATGCAATTCCCCGCCAAGTGACCTTAAAGGAAGTTGCAATTAATGTCATAAGTGAACCAATTTTTTTTTTATAAAGTGCATTTAACATACACATTCACTTAATAATTAACAACAACCTCTAAGGCTACAAGGTTAGGATTATCTAAACCCACACATACACATTACATAAAACCATAGCCTTATGAACTTTATGAAATAAACTTCATACATCATAAGAATACCACATAACATAATAAGATAATCAACCAAGATACAATCTCATAAACATTATCTTAATCCAATAGTTACATCACTCATTCCCAGAATGAGACAATAGTACAAATGTATTACAATTACATAACTCCACCTCATAACAAAAGAGGGATAAAATATCTTATACAAATTGAAATATTACAATGCAAGAAATTACAATAAGAACCACGAGCTGTCCATCTGGATGTCTCACCACCAAGTACTGAAGATAGATGGGGACCCAACGGTTTTGGTGCATGTTCCAACCAACCAAGTGGTACCCGAAGGCCCAGCCCCCATGCTAGGAGATAGTAACTAAGTAACATGGAAAAAGATTCTACTACCTCTAACCAAAGGCAGACTCACATTGACTCATACTGATATAACCAAACAAATGAACTAACAAGTATAACTCAATCACCATACAAGTACAAATCAAGTACAACTCCAACATCATTGACATAGGTCACATTGCTTCCAGACATAAAGTAGATCAAGTATGTTAACAGAACCATACATATAAAACAATTAACAACAGTTGTCCTAGATAGAGTGTCATCGCAAGGTTTGTCACGAGATCTGCTTTGGGCATTCTTCATAGGCTCTGGCACAAGTAATCCTAGTGGCCTGAACCGAATCCCGACCCTCATGCTCACTCATGTGGAATCAACTATCTCTCATACAGACAAGATAGTTGATCTTGCCATTCCAAGCCTTCCCACTCATCCCAAGTCTAAACAAGCCCTTGTGTCTATGAGTGAGGTAAGATTATCTTGATTAGTGAGAAGTTAGTCCTAATCTTCTAAGTACATTACTTTAATTATCACTTGTTTAAATCACTCCTGAAGGTTATCCATTTTACCTCTTTGGGCTCTGGCGCCTAACAGACGCCACTCTTCTATTCGACAACACACACCCAAACAATCCACCAAGGGAACCACAAGTGCATACCAACTAGGCATCATAATCCACTCCAACACAAAGAGGATACAAATAATAGAACTCACTCCAAACATCTTGGAGGCAACGAACACATAGTCCACTCCTTTCACAGGAGGCAATAAGATGAAACCACATAACAAGGTCACTCCATACAAGGAGACACGAATCCCATAATCCGCTCCTAAACCAAGGAGGTGCAAACATCCCCGTTCGTGAAAATCGGGTAAAACTAAAAAGATGCCATGCACTACCCAAGGGAAAACAACTGGATGGCATAAAGATTCAACAACCCTTATCCTCTAAGTTCTTCTGGAAGACTTATAATTTAGGACTAACACTAAATCCCAAAACCCACAATGCAACTTGACGACATAGCAACAAAAGCATTCAAGTCATTAATCAAATCTAATATTTGGATTTCCTAAATCCATATTCTTTCAATAGGTAGTGTTGACAAAGTCAAAGACACGATAACTAGATCATCTAAAATAATCATAACCCCTATTTCCCTTTTCATTATTGGAAATCTAAAACAATTAAACTTACTTCCCTTTACTGATTACAGAGAATTAAATCCTTTAAGATATTCATGAGGAAGATACTACTTTTGGATATACTAAATCCATATCTCAAATCATTACATAATTCATTATATCGATAAAACTACATTAAGAATTCATCTTTTCAGATAGGGGAGAAATTACACTACTATTTAATTATCTAATTGCTCTTAACAAAATAAGTATTTTCAACTATAACTCAAAACATTTCACTTTAAATTAAATAGCCAATTGCCCTTGCAAATTAAATCATTAATAAAATTAATCAAATTAACATTTGGTCTCTTCCATAACTTATTGTGTTAAAATAAGATCAAAATTTGGACTATAACCCAGTATCATATATATATTTTTTCAATTAAATCAAATTAATAATTGGACCTTTTACACATGAATTTAAATTTCACAATTAAATTTTAAATTATGCATTCTTTAAATCAAATATTTAACTCCTTCAATTAAACTTTAACATGCCATTTTAAAATAAACAATAATTTCCCCATACGTTTATAATTTTATTTCCACTAATCTAATATACAAATTTTATTTAAAAATAATATAAATAAATATAATACTTTAATATTATAAATTATAATATAAAATATTATTAAATAATATTTTAATATTATAATAACAATACATAAAATATTAATATTTATAAATATCAATTTATTATTATTTTATTATCAGAGCAACCATAGGAAAATAACTTAACAGCAGTCTCGTGTTTCAAGCATAACTCAAAAATTGTGATCTGGGTACTTGCGATGTTTTGACAAGAATAAGAAAATTCAAAGATGCAGAAACCCTTTGAAATTCTTGACAACCCAGTTTGCGAAAGTGGAGTTATACGTGACACAACCAGACCATTTTACCATGAAAATATAACTACCCTGCGGATTTTAAAGTCCGATTTTAAATAATAAACAGAGGGTTTCATTTTCTAAAAACATTCTAAATGCATTTTTCAATCTCTATGTTTGATTTCAATAACAACATAATCGATTTCCCCAAATAATTTAAATTCAACTGAGGTTTTCACAATTTTCACTCAAGAATTTTCACAAGCAAAGGCTGTAAATTTATTTAATTATTTTCTTCTGATATCAAATTTGCTTTCTAAAACAGATTTAACAAACAAATCTTTAATCACTACTATTTAAAAAAAAAACAATCAAGAACAATAAAACACAAAAAGGAAAACCTGGTACAAGAAGCTACAGGAAGAGATGAATTTCTGAGGCAAGCCTCCTCCAAAGATTTCCTAAATTTTCTTCAATCCTCTAATGAATCCAATCCAAAACCCAACAAATGCAAACAATCTTTCCTTCAATCAATTCTACAATCAAACTTTCTTCAAACCCTTCTTGTGCAATTTTCCAAAATTTCTTCTCTGCTGTAAAAATGTATTTTTTTCTAAATCTCTTTTTCTTGCCCTAAAATTAAAACATGCATTCATTATAAAACAAAAATACCTAATACAACCCTAATTCACATTACATGCAAATTAAATATTTCAATTTCAATTTCAATTTCAATTTTAATTTCAATTTCAATTTCAATTTTTGAAAACTCACTTTCAATTTAAAATGCAATTTCAAATAATAAATTAATTTCCAAAGTTGCAACTAATTTCCCAAATAAACATTTAATTACAATTTCTAATTTAATTCCCACACGTTGAAATTAAATTCCAAAATTAATTTTAATTATTTTATTTCCTTTCATTCTCTTGCATCACGTTTAATTAATTAATTTAATTATTTAATAACTAAATTCAACCCCCTTGGATTAAATTTAATTAATTAAATAAATTAAATATAATTAATTAATTTAAATATAAACTTTTATCCACATTGCATTATTTAAATTAAATAACCATCAACATGATTTAAATGCAATTATTTTAAATATCTATTTCCAAATCAAGAATCCTTCAGAATTAAATAACATTAAAGCAAGACAAATAATGACTCGACACATACGACTGACGACACACTAAGGCTAGGGCATAGACTTGACACATGTTACCTAGCTACTATCTCCCGTTCAACTTAACCATTGGATCGACATGCTTGAATCTGTGAAACTAGGTGGAGTCGATGTCATGTACCTGCAATCCTGCAACCAAGTAAACAACAACATACAATATATCTAGTATATAATACACACTGTGAAGAAGAAATTATGGATTTGCAGGGTGCTCGCAAGCGAGTGATGCGAAACTGTCCTCTTCACCAATACACTCATCGAAACTGACACTTCCATCATAATCCAATAATCTCATAAAAATATCTCATGTTAACTTTACAACATCATTAATCCATTAAAGCATGAGAAACACTAATTAGGTCAACACATCACACAATAATAGTTGTCGCTCAATAGTAGCGATCAAAACATCATAACAAAATGTATCTAGTATCGAAGTAACTGCAACCAAACATAGCATAAAACAATTTGAACAAGAAGCAAAACAGAGGGGTATTACAGCTTCCTTAGATGAAGATGATGAAGTGAAATTAGACTCCTCTTCACTAAGAGATCATCAAACAATGGACAAGGATTTTGACATCATGCAAATTAGACATCCTTTGACATCGACCAAACATGTTGAACCCATACAAAAGATAGAAAAACAAAACCAAATTGAAGAATCCACAACATTATTGGAAGATACTTCGGGAACATTTGAGTTCATAACTATATTAATGGGACAATACAATATCATAACAAACGATTCTAAAAGGGGTAAAGAGAAATTGGTAACCAAAATAAAAAATTCAAAAGTATCGACTTCAACCACCTTAAAATAAAATACAACATCGAATACAAAAATTGAGGAAGTTCAACAAGCACTGAATCCAAAAAAAGTGAAAAAGATTTATGGAAGAGGTCATGGACTTATGAAGCAACTTGGGGAAGGATGTAGTGCTATACAACAAGGTACCCATGTACCTATAGAGCCTAAAAATTGATAAATGACTAATTTCCTTGGTCATTGTCCCTAAAAAAAAATCCTTCATTCAATTTCAACACTATCAGAAAATATTATTCCAAGACAACGGGTATGTGCAAGATCATGATGGGCCAAAAAGTGGCGATATGTAAGTGATATGATGGCCCATGTGGCTAACAAGTTTTTTTTAACCCAAAATTAATGAAACGAAAAGGATTTTTAAAGGATATTCTAAGCTTTCCACCAATATAAATTATGCTTTACTTTGAATTTAATAAATAATTATTATTCATTTTCTATATGAATTATGACTAAAGTCGTGATTGATAGGCTGATTGAAAAACATCTATAGCTTTCAAATGATATCATATTTTTTGAATCTGAAACATCTGTCACATTCTATGCTTCACATAATATAGGATAAACAAATAAAAATTTGAATTTCATGAATTTTTGACCAAGTTAAGGTAGTCAGACATACGAGTTTTTATATTTTTTAAAAATTTTAATAAAAAAATCATAATTAATTATTTACTTGGAAAGAAATTACTAAAAAATATGGATCACATCGGGACACGAGTCCTCTACATATATTTAAAATATTATGAAAAAATATTATCATTTAATTGTGGTTAGGGTGGTTAGAGAGACACCTACTTCTTATTTTTTCCCTGAAATTTAATTACTACTGCGTTGAAATTTCAAATTTTCACCAAATAGATTTTTTTTTTCTTTAAAATAAACCTAGTAGTTTAGAAACTACATTCAATTTTCTATAGATATTATTCTTACATATTTTTGAAATAATATACATAACTTATTCAAATTTTTACGTCAAGTTGTCTAACTCTGATTTTTTGAATTTTCATTGCCACTTAAGGGCCAGTTTTTTTTGTGATGATCCTGCACATACCCCAAATTTAATTTTGATGCATCCAAAACAGATAAATATCTCATTAAATATGTATCAATTTGAGACTTTTTTTAATCATCATAATGAATAACCTTGGTTGCTACTGCTTTCCATGTAATAGTTGTAGGATCATAGCATATTCACTATTACATGCCATTCCCTTTTTTCAAGGAGGGGCATATCATCATCCATTTCAGGCTCACCCTTGTCTTGTGGTAAGTGGGGGAAAGGGGTTGAAATAATTTTCCTCATATTTAATTTTTTGTTGTCTCTTTTCAATAGTTCATCACCTTTCATGTATATATAAGAGAAATCTTGGGATTTGGATGACATGCCTTAAGTTGGCTCACATGTGACATACTTATTCATGATGCATTTCAATTTGGAAACATATGACTTGGCATAGGGCTTTCCTAGTTGGCTCTCATCTCTTCTTTCATGTTAGAATTTATCATTGGCTAGTTTAAAGCAATTTCTCACAGTGATGGTGTAGCAACCGCTTTAAAGTGGGGGGATACATTGATGACATCTTTTAGAAAATTTTCATGGCATGATTTTTCTTATTTCCTTGTGATGTGTCCTCTTCTTGGTGGTGTCATTCGGCATGATTTCATCCAAGAGGGTATGATCTACTGTCATGGCATGATGTGAATGGTGCATCCCATGGGTGATGATATGACACTCTTGACTTGTCCTCTCTTTGAGACATTAGGCACAATGCTCCAGAAGAGGAGGACCATTACATGAACACAGAAAAATCCCCTTTAATAAAAAATTGACATGACAAAATCATTTACCAAAAAAAACTACATTATGGTGTGCTATCAAAGTTATCAGGAGGATAACTTTTGTATGGTTAGTGTCAGGAAATTTTTTCCTTAGTCTTTTTTACTTTCACCTTTATACTTTTTAGCTTTGGGATAATCTACGCACAAAAAAAAAATGGTTATGAAAAGCATGCAATGCGCCACGTGGTGGCTCTGTGGGTTTTATCTATCGACTTCCTTTTGGGAGAAATTCAGGCCAAATGTCACCTTGGTAGATATTTTCTCAAGGACGATTTTCATAAATCTGAGAATACTTTCCCGCTCGACACGTCATCTCTTCACTACAAATAGGTTGTTCTTTAAGGAGCTTTCTCTTTGGATTTTTTCGAAGCATGCTCTTTATTTGGTATTTAGGATGAAGCTTTGAGTGGTGCCACCAAGCTAGTGAGTGGTCAACAATACTTTTGCCTAGATATTTTCTAGGATATAAGCATTTATTGAGGGCAATCTTGCTAAATATCTGAGGGATATTAATCCAGTAGTTTAGAATTGATGAGGTAATATTTCCATGACCTAAATAAACATCTATGATCAGATTGTGAGCTATAAAGTGCAGACATCTAGTAGTAATAACTTCTAGGTAGAGGCGGTGTTTCTCTCTCCTTTCAACTATAAATTAGAGGCAACAACATAAGAAGAGGGTTGTTGAATTTTTCCTTTTTAGAAAGAAATTCTTTATTTTTCCTTAGTTATAGGAGTATTTTCATTAAAATTTTATAGAACAGTGCTTCTCTCTAGAATTTTATATTGTTTTAACTCAAACTATTGTTGGATTAGCATCCAACCTCTATTTTAAAGTTCATTTGATATCTAAGTATGAACTATTTGGGAGAAATATTTGAAATTGTGCATGATATGGCCTTTGTCAATGTTTCAATCTTTATAATTTCATTAAGAATATAAAACACTATGTCTAGCTTAATTTGAATAGTTTGATTAGTTGATTTCCATGCTATAAGCTTATATAATAAAGTGATAGCCTATAGAAATTGGATTGTGTCATTGGACTTTTGGGTATGTGCATGATCATCATGGAAAAAATAGGCCCTTAAGTGGCAATAAAATTCAGAAAATCAGAGTTAGGCAACTTGACGTAAAAAATTGAATAAGTTATCTACATTATTTAAAAAATGTGTAAGAATAAAATTTGTATAAAATTGAATGTAGTTTCTAAACTAATAGGTTTATTTAAAAAAAATAAAAATCTATTCGGTGAAATTTTGAAATTTCAATGCAGTAGTACTTAAATTTTAGGGTAAAAAAATGAAGTATGTGTCTGTCTGACCACCCTAACCACAATAAAATGATAATATTTTTTTTATAAGATTTTAGATATAAGTAAGGGACTCATTTCTGAATGTGATGCAAATTCTTTTGTAATTTTTTTCCAAGTAAATAATAAATTATGATTTTTTTATTACAAATTTTAAAAAATATTAAAAGTCGCATGTCTAACCACCTTAACTTGGTCAAAAATTCATGAAATTCAAATTTATTTTCTTTAATCCTATAGTATGCAAAGCATAGAATGTGACGCATAAGTTTGGATTCAAAAAAATTGATACTGTTTGAAAGTTATAGATGTTTTTCAATCAATCTATCAATCAGGACTTTAGTTGTAATTCAAATAGAAAATAAATAATAATTATTTATTAAATTCAAAGTAAATCATAATTTATATTGGTGGAAAGCTAAGAATCTCTTTTAAAAACCCTTATTGTTTCATCAATTTTGGGTAAAAAAAAAAGTCGTCAACCACATGGGTCATCATATCACTTAGATATCACCACTTTTTGGCCCATCATGATCCTGCACATACCCTTCTCTATTTTGTTTTAGGGTTATTATTTCTTCATGTTATGTTGTATTAAGAGGAAGGGCTTGTGTAGCTTTTTGAATGTTTTCTTTTAACTCTTGAAACTTTTATAATTGATTAGACCTTAATGAACACTTCCCATGGGGAGATTTGAAAGACTATATTGTGCTTGTATCTCGCCTTTGATGCTCATTCTCTTCCCAAAAATGAAGGGTTGTGGCATTCTGTGTCTACTATATCATTCATAGGATTTTTAATTTTTTTTGAAATGTTGTAAAAGTGTTGGCGCATCACCACTTTTCATGTTTTATATTTACATTTATTTCTACCTTTTTCCCAAACTCAGAGAAGAGTCGGCTTTCTATAAAAATGTCAGAGGTATTCAGTGAGGCACAAATCGGTCTGCCACTCACTAAATTTCCAATAAGGCTATTAGAGAGGCGCAATATTTGATGATCAAGAATTCTTTTTCTGGCATGCCTGACGGGACACAAGTTTTTTGAATGTTTGATTAGAACTCTAAAATATTTCTTAAATTAGGCCAAGGAAAGAAACTGGAAGTTTCATGCCTAGAGGACCCAAACAAGAGAATCTTCAAAGGGTCATTTCTAGTATTCCTAGTTACCCTATCTGGTACCTAGGAGAAAAATACTTACAAGTTTTGTATCACCTATACAAAGTAATAGAATGAGACGTAAGAACCTAGAATCTAGAGCCTTATCTACTCCACTCAGAAGTTGAAATTTCCAAATAAGAATACCAGTTTACCCAATTCATAGGAACCTTTTCTCCATGGATCATGTACCCCCTCCTGCTCCTAGAAATTTCATAACTTGGGATAGTGGTAGTCCGCTACATCCACCTACCCCTATAGATGTATAGCCTTCCATAACTACTAACACCCTCAAGGCTATTTAAAAATTCTCCAGAGAGGACTTCAAAACCCCTTCTCAACATGTCTAAGATATGGTAGAGGTATATAGGTGCACAACAGAACAGAGGAAAATATTTCTCTAAGACTGTTGGCAACTTAGTTCAAAGGAAACAATCAATATTGGTATCAATTTTTTACTTCTAGTTCTATCCACTCATGGGATCGTCTTAGAGAAAGGTTGTTTGAATGCTTTTCAGAGAAGGGAGATTGTTCTTCAATGTTACATCAATTAATCACCATCAAAAGAGCCCCGCAAGAAGCCATGAGCAACTTAAACACCAGGTTTCACAAAACCTTGTAGAGGATCCCTGTGACTGCCCAACCTCAAGCTGTGATGGCTTTTATGTTCTACCTAAAGGCTTTCAATTTAGATGTTGCGGTGATGATAACCTCTATGGGAGGAGATTTCCTACCAACACATATGAGTTGGCTATGCACACTGAGAATATTTTAATCGATGCACAAAACCTTCCACCATGACCTTGGATGGCCCTATATTTGTAGAAATTTTTGGTGGTCCTCGGGAAGAAGCTGCTCCAAGCACTTCCACTATGCAAGTGATGGCTTTGGGTCGACCACAATCTATGTATTTGTACCCCATTGTGCAGCCAAACACATTGGGTTTATCCTCTATAGCAACAAACATCAATAATATGAAGAGCCCCATGTAGTTTTTTGCTAACGAGTTAGTTCTCATCAAGTAGTAGCAAGCGACAAAGAATATGATTCCCCTAAAATGGAAAATGCCCACTTTAAAGCACAAATGAAAATAATTTACTTGGAGCAAGGGTTGGATATTGTGCCTAACCCAACACTGTTTTCATGGATGGAGGAAGAGGATGTGATATTTATAAATGAAGCTTCGATAACTAGTGCTTCATAGGTGCAGCTGGACTACAACACAAGACCAAAGAGAAGGATCATGGGAGAATATGTGCAACAAGATTCACCCCATCTTCAGCCATGCCAACCACTATTGCAAGAAAAATAGACCCTACTGCTGACTGGATGAACAACTCAATAGCAATGAATTTTACCGTTGCCCACAAAGGAGTTGGATAAGATGTTGAACCCATTCATGATGAATCATTTTCCTCCAAAGATGAGGGAGAAACCACCATTTAAGCCCAAGTTTTAGCCAATTGGAGCACTCAATGTGGTGGAACAACTGAAGAAGGCACCTACCAACATATCCTTGTGGGATGTTATATCCATTCCCGAAAAAAAAAATTGCTTTGGGAATAATTGAAAAATGAGGAACAAAGATCTTAGAAAGATGCAACTCTATCATGCGATTAAAGTAAAGATAAAGGAATTGCATCAGATCCTCAAGCTTTGAAAGTTATAGCTTATCTAAATTACGCCAGAAATGCAAAAGAGAAAGAGGTAAGCAAGCCGAAGCCCGCACCTTTATTTTTAAAACTGATTGTGGGAGATAAAATTTTGCATAATAATATGATTGATTCGAGAGGTAGTACAATGATCATGCCAAAGAAAGTGGTCAATTCCTTGATGCTTGATTATTAGCCCCTTGAGAAGGGAATCATGCAATTGGATGGCAAAAAGGTCTCGACCATTGGTCGGATAAAAGATTTGTATTTAACCCTCTTTTCATGCTTGAGCTAGATAGTCTCATTAGAAGTAGTGGTGATAGACACTCCCTGGGTCTTAAGGATGTATATTTCAAGATATTTCATTGCAAATCTTGGCAAATACTTGGCACTCGACTAGTCCCATATAATATAAGAATGAAGCATGGGGTGAAGATAAAAATCCTATCCTAATATTTGCACCCTGAACATATAGCAGAAAATGTAGTCTTATGTTTTGAAGAACATACCTCCTTCTCAAAAAAGGAGGGATATTGTGTAGAGATGATGGAGGATGAAGAAGACACAAGTGATCAAACTCCCAAAGATGAGGTCCTCCTCAACCAATTCGTCGACTCTAACCCATTCGGTAATTTTAATTCCATGAGACTAGGCACATACGTGATCTTTGATGATGATATGGTCTACCAAAAACTAATGAAGAATCAAGAGGAATATGATGATCTGATAGATAACCATCAATGGACCTTATACTTTTATGGTGCTAAATGTAAAGCCAGTTCCGGATAAGGAGTCTAATTATTATCCCTGATAGGATCGGAGACCCTTAACGCCTATCATTTTCAATTATCATGCTCCAATAATGATGCAGAATATGAAGCCTTGATCCATGGTTTGATCCTTGTTGAGTGAATCGGTGTAAAGAGGTTGCACGCATTCAGAGAATCTGAGTTGATTGTGAGCCAAGTCTGTGGGAAATCATCTGCTAAAAATATAAGAATTAATTCATATAGACATCAGATATGGGATTTGATTGGAAGCTTTGAAGCTTTTCATGTGCAATTCATTCCTCAATCCCAAAATAGTGTAGCTAATTAGATGGCTTCAATAAGTTCACAATTCGAACTAGTTCTTGATTTGAAAATAAAGAAAAATGTTGTACAAATCATCTTTTGACCATGAATTCCTGAAAATGATCAAAACTGGAAAGTGTTTGAAGATGACACTTAGATTGTCACCTTCATACAAAAGTCAGAAGGAGTTTCTGACTATTCACAACCAAGAGTGCAACCTCCCAAAGAGAAATTTATCTAGTTAAAAGGGAATAAGCTCCCTCGAGGTTTAATCTCCCTCAAAAATTTATTTTATTATGAAGATGTAAGAAACAAAAAATAAAGGTTTGCTACATATGAAAAGGATCATGAAGAGCTCGATTTTGCAAATGGCAGAAAGCTAAAAGTTGAAAGGAATTTTCCATGGGAAGATAATGAAAGGCTAAGGGATTTGTGGTCTAGATATCATGGAGTTATAGCTTGGACCTATGATGATCTTGATATAATTCAACATACCATTGACTTGGCAGATGGATCAAAGCTCATCCAACAAAAGGAAAGGCTGATCAATCTAAAAGTAGAGGCGTTGATGGTGCAAGAGCTGACAAAATTGATTAAGTTCAAAATAATATACTCAATTAAGCACTCCACCTGGGTGTCTAATCTAGTACTAGTTCAGAAGAAGAATGGTGACATTAGGATTTTTGATGATTTATGAGATCTTAATAAATCTTCACTAAAAGACCACTACCCTTTGTCGTCAATGGAGCAGATCTTGCAGACCATGGCCGGATTGGAGAATTTTTCATTGCTTGATGTTTTCTTAGGGTACAACCAAGTATATGTGAAGGAAGGTGACTAACATAAAATTATGTTTACCACCAAACTGGGAACACTCACATATTGGAAGATTCCCTTTGGAATTTCAAATGTTGGTGCAACTTTTCAGCGAGCAATAGATATTGCTTTTAAAGGATTGATCAATTTGATCCTTCTAATTTCTTAGGATGACCTAGCGGTCTTTTCAAAGTCAAAAGATGATCATTTTGATCATCTAGAGCAGGTTTTTTAGAAGTGTCAAAAGTTTGAGATATCTTTAAATCCCAAAAAATTTGTTTTCGGAGTACCCTAATGTAAGTTACTTGATTTTTTAATATCCAAAGAGGGAATTGTAGTAGATCCCAAAAGGGTGAGATTTATAATGGAGTTACCCCTACCAGTGAATCAAAAAGTGTTGCAATCTTTCCTAGGAAAGATTAATTTTGACAGCTGGTTCATTTTAGAATTCACAAGCATCGTGAGACCTATCATGTTAATGCTCAAGAAGAACTTAATGTTTAAGTCCACCCCTAAGGGAAAAGTTGATTTTGAGCAGATAAAGATAGCTATCTTTGCTACTCCTATGTTGGCTAACCTGGGTTTTCCTAAAGATTTCTTGCTCTATGTATACAACGACCGACATAACATAGTTGTTGTGCTCATTCAAAAGGATGAAGAGAATAATAGAGAGCATCTTATTGCATTTCACTCAAGAAATATTAGCGGTTATGAATCCAGTTATAAATTTGTTGAAAATTAGTCTTTTTCCATTGTTAAGAGCCTAAAAATGTTTTGACACTTGGTGTCAGCCAATAGAACTGCCATCCTAGTTGCTCATCCTAGTGTACGGGAGTATATTATTCAAGGTGAGATAACTAAAAAGAGGGCCAAATGGATCATCAAGATCCTAGACTATGATGTGGACGTCAAACCAACTAAGTTAGTTCAAAGAAGAGGTTTGTGCAAATACGTTGCACAAGAATTGAGTTCTGAAGCTGAGAAAGAGATCCATAAAGTTTACTCAAATCAATTTGAGTCTAACAATTCTTGGGTGGTAGATGGAATGTGATATATGAAAAAGGCACAATACCCAACCAAAATTCAATTCCACAAAAGGTAATACTATCGACTACAAGAAACTAGGTATGTATTAATCGAAGGGACATTATTTAAGAGAAATTATGATGGTGTCTTGCTTTGATGTTTAGATAAGCCACATGTGGAAAGGGCTCTTAAGGAATTCCATAGAAGTCTTGAGGGTGGAAATTTCTTTGCCAAGATTACTACCTTGAAAATCATGCAAGAGAGATATTATTAGCCTTTTATGTTTTCTAAAGCACACCATCTAGTGCAAAAATATACTCAGTGCCAATTCTTTGTTGGCAAAAGAAAAAATTAAGCCTTGCCCTTAAGTCCAATTGTAACTTAGGAGCCTTTTGTTCAATACAGTTTGGATTTTTTCGGAATGATAAATCCTATTTCTAGTGTTGGTCACAAATGGATCCTTATAGTGACTGATTAATTCACAAGGTGGATGGAGGCCATTCCCCTGAAAAATTCTATAGAGGGTGAGATTGTCAATTTCCTCGAAGAGTTGGTGACCAGATTTGGTTCACCAAAAACTATCATATCCGACAATGCTTGGGCCTTTATAGTTTCGTGGATGACAAATTTTTCTATAAAAAATAGGATCTATCTCAAGACATTGTCAAACTATTACCCACAAGGAAATGGGCTAGCGCAGTCAACTAATAAATACCTAATGAGGTTAATCAAGCACATCCAATCAAAGAAAAAAAAGGGATTGGTGCAAACACCTGCAAGCTACTTTGTGGGCAAATCAAATTACATCAAAGGAGATCTTGAAGGCCTCTCCCTATGAATTAGTATATGAGAAAGAGGTATTGTTACCTATTTACATGGAAATCCCTACTTTAGAACTACTAAAATCCTTAGATATAGAAGAAAGCAGAGGAATGGAAGTGTGGTTAGCGAAGCTCCTCAAACTTGAGGAAGATAGAGAAAAGGCCTTTGGAGCCATTATCAGTCATCAACAAATAGTTAAGCAATGTTTTGAAAAAAAGACCTCCAACCCATATTTCAAGGAAGGAAGCCTAGTTCTAAAATATGATGAGCGCACTACAAAACAGGGGCAACATACCAAATATAAGGCATTATAGAGGGGACCCTTCCAAATTAGCATGTGTGAAGAAAATAATTCTTACGAACTTGAAGATATGGAAGGAAACACTTTAGATATACCGGTGAATGGTATTTATCTAAAATTATTCCATTAAAGCACAATATTCTTAAAAAAAATTAATAGTTATGTACCATATATGTAAAAAAATTGTAAATACACTTTTTTATTAGGAATAATCCATGAGAGAAACATTGAAGAAGTAGAAAAGTACTGTATTATATATATTCATTGAAAATTTACATGTATAATATAGCTCAAGGCTCTAATTTTAAACTTAAAGCTCTCTGGAGCAAAACCCAAAAAGAGTCTTAAAGCAACAAGAAGCAAAATGGAGGAAAAATGCAAAAAAAGTTAAAGATTAGGCATCTAGCCATGCTTACATGGGAAAAATTCTTGTAGTTAGTTTTTCTTCTTCTGGGTATGTCCAGGATCATGATGGGCCAAAAAGTGGAGATATGTAAGTGATATGATGGCCCATGTGGCTGACAACTTTTTTTTTACCCAAATTTGATGAAATGAAAAGGGTTTTTAAAGGATATTCTCAGCTTTCCACCAATATAAATTATGCTTTACTTTGTATTTAATAAATAATTATTACTCATTTTTTATTTGAATTATGACTAAAGTCTTGATTGATAGGCTATTTGAAAAACATCTATATATTTCAAACAATATCAGATTTTTTGAATCTAAAACATGTGTCACATTCTATGCTTCACATACTATAGGATTAAAAAAAATTGAATTTCATGAAGTATTGAACAAGTTAAGGTGGTGAGACATATGAGTTTTTTATATTTTTCAAAATTCGTAATAAAAAAATCATAATTAATTATATACTTGTAAAACAATTACAAAACAATATGCATCACATCAGGACATGAGTCCTCTACTTATATCTAAAATATTGTGAAAAAAATTTATCATTTTATAGTGGTTAGGGTGGTCAAATAGACACCTGCTTCTTATTTTTTCCCTAAAATTTAAGTACTACTGCATTGAAATTTCAAATTTTCACCAAACAGGATTTAAAAAAAAAATAATCCTGGTAGTTTAGAAACTAAATTCAATTTTCTACAAATTCTATTCTTACATATTTTTGAAATAATATAGATAACTTATTCAAATTTTTACATCAAGTTGCCTAACTCTGGTTTTTTGAATTTTTATTGCCACTTAAGGGCATGTTTTTTCCATGATGATCCTACACATACCCTTCTTTGATAAGGAAACGGGGGACACAAAAACACACAACACAATGGACTTCAATTTCTAGTCTCCGTGGTTGTATGTCATAAACTTGAAATGCTTCCTCCAGTCTAGCCCAAGAACATGTTCTACACCATAATCCTACAGGAAATAGGTGGCCATAGGCAAAGAGATTGAGCAATGACCTTCAAGGTCCATAGTGCGGAAGTTGGTAAGAATGGGTAACCAGGGCATGTCTATCCCATGATGAACATGCCTATGGAGGTCCATTGCACTTGGAATTCTGACACTTAGGATAGTGACTTGCACAATTTTTCCAAGCCCTTCTAGTAGTGAAGTGTCAAACATCCAGTGGAATAGGTCAACTATAATGGGTTTGCCAATGTTCAAGTACAAGAGGGAGGCCACATAACAAGAAATAATGTTGCAGTTGCTTCTCATTTAGTTCTTGTCCTCGATAAAGTCCTGGATAACTACCCACAAGAATGAAATTACCCCAAGGTGGTCACACTTGTTCGCCAATGCTCCAATGCCTCAATAGTGACAGTTTGAATTTTTTCAAAGGGTGTAAATAGATAGAAGTGATGGGAGAGATATGGTGCGAAATGTTGCTGACAATATTTTTGACCCAAAATTGTTAGCTAACCCTAATAACCTTATGGAGGGGCATTTCAAAGAATGATAAATCATGATTCATCTAAGAGTTTCACATCTTGGCTCTGGAATTGTGGGTTGCCATAGTTCATGTTGTCTATCATACAACCATGCCTAGAGTTGGTGGATGCATGTGCCAAAATATTTAACAGGAAGACAAGAGCCATTGTGGGAAACAAGATCAAAGTCATGATTTTTGTCGAAGCCATACGAGATATTTTGTGTATCCCTATCACCTAGGGTGCTGAGCCATTTCATGAGGAAAAGATGGAGATTTTATGGGAAGAGATGAACCAGAGAGAAATATTCTATGAGAGTGACAAGGGAAAGACCTACAAGAGGTCATTTTGGTTTTCCTCTTATGCACAGAAAATTAAAGGACACATAGTTTGTCTTCTCGATGCTAGCTTGGCTTTACAGCCTTGACAATCATGAGGAAATCCATCTCTTCTAGATGGTTTTGGCCTTGATGCTTAAAAGGGAGAAAGGTTAGAAATATTACAAATTTTTTGATGTAGTAACCAAAAGCATGTTGGAGCAATTGAGGAATTACCATACCAAGTATAAATTTAGGTATTCTTCATTCTTGGATCACTTGATTTTGCATCAAAATTTTGAGTTTCTGGAGAGAAATTTTCCAGTATCTAGGCTTGATGCAAATGGTTTCTATCAGCCATTTTCTATGTGGACTTGTGTATTGTCAAAAGCATGCAATTACTATTGCTTTGTAGAATTTTTTTTGAGATGACTGCTTCAAGAATTGTTGTCATGTCCCACAGTTCGTTATTCACCTAAGGTTTCACAATGGATGAAAACTCCACCGACCCTAATGGATTTTTTCCAAGGAGAATATTTCACATGGGTATGTACAGGATCATCATGGAATAAACAAGCCCTTAAGTGGAGAAAAATTCAAAAAAATTAGAGTTACGAAACTTGATGTAAAATTTGAATAAGTTATCTATATTATTTCAAAAATATGTAAGAATATAATTTGTAGCAAATTGAATATAGTTTCTAAACTACTAGGTTTATTTAAAAAATATATATTTTCTGAATATTTGAAATTTCAATCCAGTAGCACTTAAATTTCAGGGAAAAAATAAGTAGGTGTCTGTCTAACCACCCTAACCACAGTAAAATAATAATGTTTTTTTTAAGATTTTAGATAAAAGTAGAGGACTCATGTCCCGATGTGATGCATATTTTTTTGGAATTTATTTCCAAGAAAAAAATTAATTATGATTTTTTTATTACAACTTTTAAAAAATAGGAAAACTTGTATGTCTAGCCACCTTAACTTGTTCAAATCTTCATGAAATCCATTTTTTTTTAATCCTATAGTATGTGAAGCATAGAATGTGATGCATGTTTCAAATTCAAAAAATGTGATACCATTTGAAAGCTATAGATGTGTTTCAATTAGCCTATCAATTAGGAATTTAGTTATAATTCAAATAGAAAATGAATAATAATTAATTATTAAATTCAAAGTAAAGCATAATCTATATTGGTGGAAAGCAGAGAATCTCCTTTAAAAACCCTTTTCATTTCATCAATTTTGGGTAAAAAAATGGTCGTTAGCCACATACCCTAAACATACCCATCATATCAGCACTTTTTGGCCCATCATGATCTTGCACGTACCCGCATTTACTAGATTCCATGGTTTTGTAGGAGAGCCTTTCCGACTCCCCAAATTTGTAACAAATAGAGTTTTCACGTTGGAGGCATGCCGTCAGGCAACCCTTGCTGACAATGCCTATGTCACCAAAAGAAACAAGACAAGGTTATACCAACTTCTCCTTTGCATTGCCAACAATGAAGGGACATTGCAGAAGCGGGAAGTAGAGGGAGAACTTAAAAACCTACTAGCGGCCCTATGCTTGGTCCTCATCTGTGGCATGTGGGACTATAATTCAAGAGAGAACTTCACTTTGAAACATGAGATTCAGGAGTAGTTGGAGTCCAGGAGGAATCTGAATTGGGAAAGGGTAGAATTATACATTGACTTAGCCCGCATACCAATCAGACGATCAAAATGGTTGAGTTTCTATAGATCGCAACTGGAGTATCAAAGGAATCTCCTGATAAATAAATCCATTAATGTGCAATTGAAGTGCCAGGAATGGTTGGAAGAGAGATATTTCTAGAAATTTTGACAAGAAATGAGGTGCGTAAATAATTTTGTCGAAGAGTTTTGGCCATATGATGAAAAGTTTGAAGTTATTTATTACCAAGAGTTTGATACGAATACTGGAAACCCAGAGACAAGTCATTAGATTGAAGAGGAGAAAATTCCAAATCGTACTTCTTGTACTTATGAATTTGAAAGAAGAATAAGCTCAAATGAAAAGGACACACAAGCCATGCGGTATGTGCAGGATCATCATGGAAAAAATAGGCCCTTAAGTGGCAATAAAATTTAGAAAAATCAGAGTTACGCAACTTGATGTAAAAATTTGAATAAGTTATCTATATTATTTCAAAAATATGTAAGAATAGAATCTGTAGAAAATTGAATGTAGTTTCTAAAATACTAGGTTTATTTTTATTTTTTTTAAATCTATTTGGTCAAAAATTTTACTTTCAATGAAGTAGTACTTAAATTTCAAGGAAAAAATAAGTAGGTGTCTGTGTGACCACCCTAACTAAAATAAAATGATAATTTTTTTTTTTATAATATTTTATATTTAAGTAGAGGACTCATGTCTTGATGTGATGCATATTTTTTTGTAATTTTTTTCCAGGTAAATAATTAATTATGAATTTTTTATTACAAATTTTAAAAAATATAAAAAACTCGTATGTCTGACCACCTTAACTTAGTCAAAAATTCATGAAATTCATTTTTTTTTCATGCTATAGAATGCGAAGCATAGAATGGGATGCATGTTTCGGATTCAAAAAATGTGATACCATTTGAAAGATATAAATGTTTCTGAATCAACCTATCAATCATGACTTTAATCGTAATTCAAATAGAAATTAAATAATAATTATTTATTAAATTCAAAGTAAAACATAATTTATATTAATGGAAAGTTGAGAATCTTCTCTAAAAACCCTTTTCGTTTCATCAATTTTTGGTAAAAAAAAAATTGTCAGCCACATAGGCCATCATATCACTTACAAATCACCACTTTTTGGTGCATCATGATCCTACACATACCCCATGTCCTTTGTTAGTGTTCGAAGAAATGGAAAATTTTTTTGGCGATCCCCAAGGTGGTTCACTTCAATTAACGAGGGCCATGTTTTAGCGAGATCATCTACTGAAGGACCAAAATGGGTTAGTTCAGGTCATGGAAGAGATGGTGAGTCTAGGATTTGGATCCACCTGATGCAATAGTAAGGGGAGAAGAAGAAGTACATTCCATTCAACAAGATGATCTGAATCTCATGGTCTAGGTAAGCCTTGATCCCCCTCTTCTTCCTCCCTCTACATCTGGTTACTCCTTTGCCCCCATATGTAGAAAATCATCTTTCATCCATGGACCTCGAGATTTTGGTCCTTAATGAACCCCCTACTATTTTTTATACACCCTATCATGTACCCTATGTGCCGAGTGAGTAGAATATGCTTCAGCTATTATTGATTCTTTAATCATCCTATCTAGGGCTCCTATTGAATTTTTTTAATCATCCATGTTGCCGATTATCCCAAGTCCATCCTCATCAAGGAAAAAATCTCTCAGTCATTTTGTTTCCCTTTTTACTCCAACTGGTTTTTCCCCAACCCAATCTCAATTTGGCATCTCACTATTTTCCATGATTACACTCCTATTTTCCTCCCTACATGCTCATACATCCAAAGTTTCTCCTTTTTTTTCTCTCTTTGGTCTGCCTCCTGGTGCTTCCATTGCAGCATCAAGCATTGACACCATAAAAAGTCTTCAAGAGAATTTTGATGCAACTAAGTGGGCTTGACAAGCTAGAAAGTAAAAATGGTTATTAAAGAATGCTGAACTTTCAGCTACCAAGAAAATTGAAGCTTGTTTCAATGAAGAGTGTAATTCTCTATTGATTATTACCATGAAGTCACTCGTGTCCCAATCTGAAGGACAAATACAAATGGAGGACTATGACATCAAGGAAATGGGTCTAGAATTGAATGAAACTCACTCACACGATAAGGTGGTCCTAGCTAAGGCAACCCAAAAAGTGGTAAATGCAAATTATGAGAGGTTGGACAAGAAATTGAAGAAGCACAAGGAAAAGTTAATGAATATGAAGGAAATAGTGAATAGGCTACAAATAGAAATGAAATATAGAGATGTTAAAATGGCTCACATAAGGAAACTACATGATCAACAAGAGAATGCAATAAGGTTGGTCATGGAGACCCAAGGTGAGTAGGTTCAACTGTATGCCGAGATTGAAAGTTTAAATTAGAGCTTGCTACTGAGTGCTATACAAACACAGAGTACTAGGGTGCTCAGGAAAACATAAAGAGAGAGTTGGATAGATTTCAATATGAGGCTTCTGACAATTCGCAAAAGGCCCAGGCAAAAGAAAAAATGTTAATGCATGACAAACAAGAAGTCAAGTGTCCTATACATGCTTGTGATTAGGAGATCAAAAAATTAAACTCTAAGCTCATGAGTTTCCTCAAGGAGAAAAATCAAATGGAGGATAATGCAAGAGAAAAGGAGGCTTAGTTACATCAATAGCTAATGGTTGCACAAGGATCTATGATCCTTCCTGTGTTGAAAAGGCTTATATCCACACATTGGGAGTGAATCATAGTTCCACTCTCCATCCTCAAACCAAATACAATTTATGAGGGATGCTCAGGAATTAAATGAAAAGGTTGGCCTACTGGCTGACCAGATTTTGTAGGTGTATGAACCCCAAGTAATGGAGTTCCAAAGTTTGATTTTTAGATTGTGTTTTGCCACTGATGATGCCCTTAGAATTGTAATAATTCCATATCGAAGGGCCACCTCTAGAAAAGAAAGTTAATACATTGACTGCAACAAGATCACAACAAGAAGGAACACCAGGTAGTGCTGAACAAGAGGGTCGATGAAATCAAGAAATATTTTAGTGTCTTGCATAGCTTCGGATTGCCTCCCTTTCTTTCACCAAATGGGGATGTGCTATCGGTTGAGCAGATTATAGATGCAATTAGACATAAGGTTCAAAATTCTATAGAAATCCCATGTATGAGTGCAACACACACTATTGATGATATCAAGAGTGAGATCCTTCTGCTTTCTCATATCTATTATCACCTAGGAGTTGCTTCAGCAAGATGGGGTTTTGTTTCCTTCAAATATTTCTTTGAGCTAGATCAAACATATAGGGTTATCTATAATCTTGTCCGACTGATTGATGTGGATTGGGAGACACAGTATTAGTCTTTCCTCAAAATCCAAGAATTTCTAGAGGTCTAGGTTCATGCCTCCAAAAGTGAAGGCCCCTTGTGAGTCACCAGAACTGTGAAGCAAATTTTTTCTTAGTCTTTTTTATTTTCAGCTTTATACTTTTTGGCTTTGAGATGATCTACGCACAAAAGAGAAATTGGTTCTGAAAGGCATGCAATGCGCCACATCGTGGCTATGCAAGTTTTATCTATCACTTTCCTTCTAGGAGAAATTTGGGGCACATGTCAGTTGAACGAAGATTTTCTCAAGGATGATTTTAAAAAATCTAAGAATATCGGCCCGCTCAACACTTAATCTCTTTATTGTGAATAGGTTGTGCTTTAAGGAGCTTTCCCTTTGGATTTTTTTAGAAAATTCTTTTTCTTCTTTTTTTCAGGATAAAGCTTTTAGTTAGTGCCACCAAGCCATTTCATTGGTCAACAAAACTTTTCCCAGGCTAGTTTCTAGGATCTGAGTGTTTATGGAGTGTAATTTGGCTAAGTATTTGAGGAATATTAATGTAGTAGCTGAGAATTGATGAGAAAATATTGTTCCGACCTAAATAAAGATCTATGATCATATTGTAAGATATTAGGTGCAAACATATGGTAGTAATTACTTTTGGGTAGAGGTGGAATTTCTCTCCTTTCAACTATAAATTAGAGGTGGTAACAAAAGAAAAGGGTTCCTGAATTTTTCCCTTTTGGAAAGAAATTCTTTAGTTTTCTTTAGTTATAGGATTATTTTCATTAAAATTTTGTAGAATACTGCTTCTCTCTGGCATTTTATATTGTTTTAACTCAAACTATTGTTGGATTAGAATCCGACTTCTAGTTTAAAGTTCATTTGATATATTAGTACAAACTATTTGGGAGAAATATTTGAAATTGAGCATGATATGGCCTTTGTCAATCTTTCCCTTTTATATTTTCGTTTAGAATATAACACTATGTCTAGCTTAATTCAAATAGTTTGATCAGTTTATTTCCATGTTGTAAGCTTATATGATAAAGTGATAGCCTATATAAATTGGATTATGTCATTGGACATCTCTATTTTCTTTAAGGGTTATTATTTATTCGTGCTATGTTGTATTAAGAGGAAGGGTTTATGTAGCTTTCTGAATTTTTTATTTTAACTCTTTGAAATTTTATGCTTGATCGGACCTTATTGAACACTTCTCCCAGGAAGATTTGAAAAATTGCATTGTGCGTGTATCTAGCCTTTGTTGTTCATTATCTTCCCAACAATGAAGGGTTGTGGCATTTTCTATCTATAATATCTCATATAAAATAATCTAGGTTGTGAAATGGTGTAAAATCATTAGCACATTGCCACTTTGCATGTTTTATGTTTACATTTCTTTCAACCTTTTTACCAAACTTAGAGAAGATTTGACTTTCTATAAAAATCTTGGAGGTATTCAGTGAGGCACAAATTTCCCCCCCACTCACTTAATTTCCCATAAGGCTTTCAAAGAGGTGCAAGATCTGATGATCAATAGTTAGTATGATGAGAAGTTGATACATGGGCATGACTTTCTCATTATATAGTGGAAAGTTGACAACTGACATGAATTTATCACTAAACCACTTCTTTGGCACAACTTACCCCAAGAACAACTTGAAGTTTTGTGGCCCTAGAGTGAGTGCATTTTGGAAGTTGGATCCACCTATGATATTCTTTTATTTCCTCTTTATATCTTTGGCATTGTATGTTTGTGTATCTTTCTTTGTTGAAAATTATACACCTTTGTGTGTGTCCTTTTTCTTCTTATGTGAGTTTAAATTAGGATCTTGGAACATGGGGGCTTGACCACCTTTGATCTTTATTATCCTAGACCATCCACATCAGGATACTTGGACCCCTCTTGAATGTCTACTTTAGTGTGAGTTTGATGCAAGTTCATCCTCTCACTAATGCTGGGGAAAATTATAGTGTAGAAAAATGTATCCTTGTCTTGATTTGGGAATAATTATGGATAAACTATACTTAATATCACCTTATTCTAGTATTGTGAGGTGTTTTACACATCCACGTTAGGCCTTGGACCCTTTTAAAGCTAATTAACTTAACTCTACCTTAATTTAATGTTGTAAACTATATTTATTTACACCTTCACATTAAATTTAGGGGGACTGTAAACTAAAGAAGACCTAATTTAGTGTTGTAATGTGTTTTACAAATTCACATGGGATTTAGTGCCCTTCTAACCTAACTAGACTCAATTTTTCCTTAATTTAGTAAATTTTATTTATTTACACTTTCACATTGAATTTTATACCCCTTTCATTTAAAACATTTATATCATCACTAATAGGCCCCTATGACCCCATATCATGCATCCCAAGGCATGTTTTAATCAAAAACCTGACAAGATAAACATATAAGCTTAATGTCTTCACTCCCCAACACTTTAGGATAAAAAATATCCCCTATGGGACCCATTTTCCACCTTGGGTGAATGAATACCATTTAGGTGGGACTCATTCACCCAATATGGTGAATGAGTCCCATTTGGCCTATTTTTAAGGTTTTGAGTGGGAAAAGTGGGTTTTTAATTCAAATTTATTCCATGTTAGCCTTGGGGATCAAATTAATGGCGATTTTAATGGATTTCATATATAAATGAGCTATCAAATCATTATTTCATCATGCATTTATGTTATCAAATCAAGCACTCAAGAGTGAAGCATTCCAAGTCTTCACAAGGTCATCTAGATGGCTTTCAAGATCATTTCTAAGGCATTGAAGGGCAAGATTCTTTATCATTTATTGTAGCAATTCAAGATAAATCATCATGTAAAGCATATCAAACATCAAGCATTTTATTGAGCCATTGCTATGATGTAGCATTGAAGATCCAAGATCAAACATTGTTCTAATCCTATTTTCAAGATCAAGATTTACATCCTCCATGTCCATTTCATGGTTGAGTTGCAGATTTATAGACATATCATTGAAGGTGTAATTTTTCATATCTTATGTTCGTGTCCCTGTTTCATTGTTTCATCATTTGGTTCAATTACCTAAAAGGGGTTTGACAAAGGAAAACCCCCATTCCATAACAATCAATAGTTTTTCTCTCTCTCTCTTTGTGTGATTGTAGATCTAGGTGTATTGGAGCTTGAAGGATCATTGAAGATTAGGTAGCAAGCTTGTTGGAGTTGTCTCCCCATTTTAAATGTCATAATCTTCACTAAAATATCATCTATAACCTCGAAATCAGAGTTTCAGATTTGGGGACTTGGCAAACAAATTGAGTTGACTAAGAAGAGCAGATCTAGACTTTGAATGTATAGAAAATATAAATTGGACTCATTCACCACAAGTGGTGAATGATTCCCACTGTAGGTTTTTTTCAAATATTTTTGCAGATTTGGATACCCATTTTCCCAAAACCTACTCCTATAAAAACATCAAAAATTGGGATTGATTCACCTAGAATGGTGAATGAGTCTTAGTAGGCTAATATTTTAGGATCAACAACATTTCCAGTCTCCATTCAAGACTCTACAAGTTTCCAGGTGCACACTATCTATTTTACAATTTTTGTGTTGCATCTCATTCATCTTTCTAGGTTATTTAGATTTAGTTTGCATCCAATTCAACCTTCATTAATCTCTAAACATATCCTAATATACCCTATTTTCAGATCTCTTCGTTCATCCTTCATTGGGTTGAGGTCTCTAAGACATATTTTAATGTTAGTTGGAGAAAAGTGATGTTCTATGTCTTAAACCTTAAAGCATCCATGTTTTAACTAATCAAGTAAAATCTTCTTCATCCAGTTTCAAGCATCTACATTGGATCTCTTTTGGGGGGGGGTACTTAGTCCTTCTCTTCCTCTTATCTCTCTATTTTTTTGTGGGGGGTGTTCTCTTTTTCTTTGTGGGGGGATGGCGATTATTCTTCCTTGGGGAAAATTTTCTATGTACATGGGTACCTAACATGGATTCATTTCTTAGGATCCATCATATTTTACATCCTCCTATGTTGTTCTTAAAGGGGGTATTAGAGTAGGATTAATTTTTTTAATAGGTTAATTTATTTTCCCTTGGTCCTAGGTTTTTCCAAAACTTTTATTAAGCTTGAATAGGGTAATGAATTGAATTTATTACTCAGAGATAAGTGATATGTTGTCCCCTTCTTTAAAGGTTGAAACACTTAAATCTTTTGGTGGCATGCTCCACTTTTGTGGTTGATTCTTATTGGTTGGATTTTCTACCTACAACCTATACTTAGTTCTATATAAACTCACTACCTAGATTTTATTTGAATATTATTTCATGATTTGCCTTCATTCATCTTGGAATTTCTTAATGTAATTCTATCATATCAACATTGCATAATCTCTATGAGTTCTTATTTACATTATTTATGTTTTTCCATTTTATGTAACTTTGATGTTTTCTTATAATGTTCCTTAGGTTATTCAATCTATTTCATATTTCTAACAGGTGATATACTACTGGAATCCTCATATTATTGATATTTCCTTCCTACAACTAGACATCTACATATAATCTTTATCTGTAGGGAATAATTTCTAGAGTTCTAGTATAGTTTGAGTTTGTCCTATTGTAGAGGATGTGAATTTCAACACTATAATTTTTGAATTTATGAAATATTTCTAATTTATATAACATAAAATAATTCCCAATAGTCTAAAGAACCATGTTTAACTTCGTCACACCTTCTATCTTGCAAAAAAATAGCTAGATTTGGGTTAATCAAACAAACTACATTTTCATTTTACCTAGAAAAATATGATAGCCAAAAAGAATAGTCATATTGTATTCTCCCTTCTATCACCCAAGGATAGATAAGTAACAAGCTTAATATTTTTTGTATACATGAGGTAATATAAACTGAAGTGGCTAAAAAATATTAAAAAGATGCTTCTGTATGACTTGATATATTAAATATTATATTTCGGAAAATTAGTAACAATTTTGATTTAAAATTTTTTGTAGGTTTGTATTCTAATTTTAATTTTGTAACCTTCCCCATGGGATTTATAAAATTCTTGAAGGCACAATGAAAATTAATATTCTTAAGAAAATTATGTTTTAAAGTAGATTTATTATAAAAAAAATTGTATTACAGATTTGGAGGATGATATGAACTGATTGCAACTATAATTTATCTATCAAGTACTTGGATATCTTGTGCATCTCTATCTATAATCTTATTCTCTATATGTTATACACAGGGATTTTATAAAATCCTTTAATAGAAGCTTCATTGATTATTTCAACACCTTTATCTGTAGCTCTAGATTTTTGAACCTAAACAATTTTAAAAGAAATTATAGATATTTTTTTTATAAAAATAATGGGATATAATCAACTGGATCTCAATGAGGCTCTTTATAAAACACTATATTCTCAATAGTTCACTAAGTCAAGATTAAAAAAATATATAATCTTCTTACTATGGCTTATAAATATCTAAGCTCTATGGATTTAATACCATGATATGATATCTATATTTCAGATAATTAGGATGATGTGGAAAAAATAGTAGCAAAGGATAAAGGTGGAGGGGCTATAAATTTTAATATTAATAAAAACTATAATTATATAGAATTTTTTATATATATTAAACTATTTTTTAATATCTAGATTGCATGAAATGCAAGAGAATATCATACTAATGCTTGACACCCTAAGTCTCAAGATGTCAATTGAAATCTCAAGAGCTATATTTAGAGATCCTAAATGACTTACAAATCTAGTGACATTTAATACTACCTTTGCTACCAGGTAAACTAGTTTCTTATTATTATTAAAGCTAAGGAGGGATATTGGTCCAAATGGATTGATAGTGTCATTCTTTTCTTTTATTAAAATATAAATAAATTTATTTGAGGTGGTTTATAAAAATCTCCATCATGCTTCACTCATAAGTATAATTTTGTACAAGAATCCATCATCTACACCAAAAGATTAAATAAGGTCTTTACTTGTGTGATTAGATGTCCTTCTTGTACCTCTTTTTAAACTAAATTATTAAGCTTTATTTGATGAAAAATACTTAATTTTCAACCCCAAACTACAATTCAAGATGGATTTATATGTTTGAAATATGTAGCTATGTAATATATGTTTTAAAATAATGATTTATACTCTTATTTGAGATTTCAATATTTCATGGTCCATAACTAAAAATCATTTATTCAAATCCTACTTGATGATCCAATGTTATTATTTACTTATTTCTCAATGAATAAAATCATATATTATTTGTATAAATAAAATTTTACTAGTTTGTAAAACTTGGTGGAGCTTTTAAATTTTCCCCCCTTTGTGAGTTTGTCTTACTTTGTCCTTGGCTCTAATTGGTTGGGTTTTGGATTTTTACAATGAGTCTTGGTTGTGGACATTCTATTCAAGTGATGACTTATTATTAAAGGTGGCCAGTTGCTTAAGTATGGTCTAAACCCCTTTTCATTATTACATTACCAACCCCTCTTTACCTGCCCTTTCCGTCTTTTGCGTCTTGACTGTGTTTTATATTAACTTAGCATCAGGTTGGTAAAATGTTTTAGATTAATCTCTAAAAATATTTTTGGCCTTGAGGGTCCTTTCCCCGTTCATCTAGTCAGTCCCCTTTTATAAAAAACTTTTTCACATGTGCAGGTTGCATAACTATTAGATGGAACAATCTGTATCTGGACCATTCCTCGTAGACCTCGCAAGGTTTCCTACTAATATTACTAAGGTGGTGTGAGGTGTGAAAGACACTGCCATCTATCACCTATGATCGTGGGGATCAGTCTTTGTTTGTTGACGGATGAAGGACACTAATGCTGATAGTTTTTTTCTTTACCAATGCATCGTGGCCGTTCCTCGCTGACCTCGCGCAATTAAAACATAAGTTTTAATAATGTTGCGAGGAGTGTGAATTTTTGATGTATGGAAACTGATGTTGTATGAGGTACAATTGAGGTGGGGCTTGTTCGTGCTGAGGGCGTGCCCGGTAGGTGATATTATTTTTCCCTAAAGATTGGTGAACAAATGTGCTATTTTAAAACCATTTTGACTTGATCTGAGTCGTTCTCATGGCTTACATTGTCTTGGATCAATGACTGGCATTTGAAATAGGCTGGTATAATACTATAGTTGTTTTATCTTGCACACATGAATAGTAATGGTCGAGTTAAAACTATGCTTTCATAATTAATTGCTAAAAGTTTAGTGAACTGCTATTTTTGTGTGTATTTTCGTGCTAAAGAGGAATTGCCTAGTATCGAGTGAAGCGATCCATCTTTGTGAAATTTCAGCCTCACTGCCATAGACATTCTTCAAGTAAAACCGTAAGTAACACGTATACCATTTCTTATGTTTTCAGAAGGTCTTATGGTGGTTTGAAAAACAATTATCGACTGCTTCTTGTTTCTTTCCTAAAGGATTGTTCAAGTTAATTCAAATTAAAGTGTTTTATAGCTTGTCCTGATAATTTTTGTCGCTTCTTGAATTTTGAAGAATTTTTTCTAAGGCTATATGGTGTAAGTTATAATCGTTTGACATTACAAAACCCTAGCTCGAACCATTCTTTGTCTTGTGTAAATGGCACCCAAGCTCCGAAGCTCTAGCTCTAAAACCACCACTAGGTCCTTTTCCTAGGATATTATAGATTTATTAAAACCCTCAACTAGAAAAAAGATTGAGGGAAAGGATTTTTTTTATGGGACCTTAATCCTGGAAGGGTTAATTGATAAGCAATGTGCGGTTCGGGACGTTGAGTTACCGTATACTGGATGGAAGTTGTTCTAAAATTGGATTGGGAACATGAATATGTGTGTTCCTTTGTGTAACCTGTGGAGGTTGGATATGGGTAAGCTGGTGGTCCTTGATGTCTACTTGGATGTAGATTTGATAAAAAATGTTATTGCAAGGTCTGACCCTATAACTAGAATTGTCAGAACACACTCTCGCATAGAAATGGTAAAGATAACCTGGGAGGAAATTACATAAATATTTAGTCTACATGAATGGAGTCAGGATATGGTTTCCATTAATCTTGAGGCTTTTAGAGAAGAATATAAAAATACTAAGGGTTTGTCCAGAACATCTCTTTTGATACCTCATTTGGCAACCTCAGGAAGAGGATAGAATAAGAAGCAGGTAGTGATTGGTCAGAATGAGCCAAAACCTTTTCTTGTGAACTACTTCTCTAACTATTTCAATAAGATAGTTTATGCATTGTGCCAAGTTCTGGGAATTAGCTTGAAGACTACCCTGCCTACTGATATCATGTATATGGTTGTAAATCTCCAACATCCAGGTTTCAATGTGGTATATGATTTTTCCACTTACTTAGGAGAAAAAATGCATGGGTGTTTGGTGGCCTTAATGGAAGGAAAGAATTGGGTTGGTTTCAGGTGGTTTTCCCTATTAATGCACATGTTTTTGTATAGGGTCCAGGTAGTGTTTGGGTAGGATATGGAATTAAAGGAGGATAATGTTGACATGCCTGTCCAATATTGGACTAGGATCCTTGATATGCATGATCACAAATTTTATTATGTAACATTCCAAAATTTCTTTGGATCCAAGTTGAAAAGAGATCTAGTTCGTGATCCCCCTAGGATTCCTAAAGAGATTCATGATTTCTTGAGGCCAATGGAGAGAAGGCCTGAATTAAATTTGACACATAATTGGGGAGATATTATCCCTTATCATAATACAACAATTTTTAGAGTATATGGAACTAATTTCAACCCATATGTTTTTCCCAGGGATGTGCCTCTGAGAATTGGCTTTTTGGAAATTATAAGATAGTTGGGGTGTGCTCAAGAAGTACATTTGCGAGTAGAACAAAAGAAAAGATCTTTCTTTCCTAAGTATACGACATTTGTTGATTTTTTTATAGAAAAGGGAGGATGGAAGGATTTATACACATCGCTTAGACCTTATGGATTAAATAATGTGCAACATAGGGATAATGATCTTGACAGTTTTATCTCTCAAATGAAGGCCAAGCATTGAACTAGAACCTTTGTCCACAATTTCTATTTTCCTGAAGACATTATCAGGAACATTTTTGATCTACAGATACAAGAAGAGAGAAAGGAAATGTACATTTCCTCTACCAAGATGGTGAAAAAGAAGCAAGAAAGGATACCTTCTTTCATTCCCATGCCAAATATCAATAGTGAGTTGAACAGGGCTATGTATGCCATTGACAATATTTAGTATTTTGTGGTGACTCTAAAGGATGAGCGGGTTGTTGAAGAAAGGGGAAAGTCACAATCTATTGAGTACCCTCAAGTAACGTTGGAGGAGAGGCCTACTTATCAGCCCCTGAAGAAGATAAAGGTTTTTTCTAGGAAAAGTTGAAGCAAGGCTCAAGAATTTGCTAAAGGAGTTGCACCATCTTCTTCAGGGTAGTCATTGCAAACTATTGTTGATCTGGATTCTTTTCTGAGGGTTTCTGACCAGACATGTCCATCATCACCAAAGAGATAGAAAATTGAAAGAACAAATCTGGTTGAATATGATGGTGATGAGGATGAAGAGATCATTGTCACTCCTGATGAAATGCATCAGGGAATTCCAGCTTTCCCACTAGACACTCCATCAAGTTATGGGGAAGTTTCTTTAAGGTTGGGAAAAGATGAAATAAGGGGAGTAAGAAATAATGATGACCTAAGGATGGAGGCCTAAAAAGAGTTTATGATGGATGACTCTTTTATCCAAACCAATTCTTTTAAAGATTTTGTATGGAGCGAACTTGTCTCATTATATGCTGAGAAGTTGGCTCAAGAAAGAAGTTTGCATCTTGAGCTCCTAGAGCAAGTATTTCAGTCTAATATCAGGTCACAAATGAAGGAAAGATTCAAAGAAATAACACCAGAGAAAGGCTGGGCATTGGTATAGAAGTGTGGAGTATTGTTACTTCCTGAATGGGATATTACTGATGTTGTGGTGTTCGATATAAAGGGCCAATAAGCCACTTCTTGCAACTGATGAAGGAGCTACATTGGCACTCAAAGGATCAACCTTTAGTGAGGAGTGGGATGTTTTGGCAATCTGGTCTTTTTCCACTAGATCTAGGATGCTAGTAGTCATAGAATCATGTGATTTCAGTGGCCACCTTGTTGTAAGCAGAGTTTCTAATACCCCAACATTGGAGGCTACTGATATGGTAGTGGATGTTGCCAAGTTCACTAGGGACATTGTTGAGGATTTGAAAAAGGACCGAGATACTCTGATAGGCCAATAAAATGAAATAATTATTGAATATAATAGGAGTCACCAAAAGGTTGCAGAGCTAGAACTGAGTTGGCCTTATTAAAGCATCAAATAGAGACACTGATCTCTCAGGGTTAGGCTAGCTCTAGCTTAACTATCTCTGACCCATGAGTGGAACAATCTCAACCCTCTTCACAAGGACAATCCTTAGCTATTGTTCCATATAATATGGGATAGGTGCCTATTACAATTGAAAGGGCTCATAGCCCAGGAGAAGGACTCTCTAAGAAAAAAATAATTTGTCAAGTTGAGGAGTATAAAGAGATGGTGCAAAAAATCTGGGAATTAGCAGAGAAGAGCAATTAGATGATTGTGGACACTGTGTTGAAACACTTAAACAAGAGGGTCCATAGGAAATTGAATAGTTTCCATGCAAATTATGCTCTAATCTTGCAAGCACTTAGGATTTTCCCAAGAGATAGAAAGTTGGCCACCCCATTTCTGGACATATGGAGCCCCAGAATTCAGAAACTAAGATTCATGGCAGTAGGAGCAAAACAACATGGGGATAAGTATCCTATGGTTATATCAACTTTTCAATTTGTCAAGGGAGTCATGCAACAAACGTTTTAGGGGTATGTTACGCCTATGGAGGTAAGGATCAGAGGGTTAAAGGTCAAATATGATGGAATGGACTTAAATCCATTACCATGGATTCTACAGAGTCACGGTGAGGTAAAACCATTGCAGGTTTGGAAAGATCAAATGACTAATATACTGATAGCTCAAACACATGAGATATGTCGAAATGTCGATATTGATATGCTGGAGAATACATTGGAAAAATTGTCATTTGTCATTAATTTCTTAGAAGACTTTGATAAGATAGCCACATCAGTAATGGTGAAATATGCACCTTATCGAGATAAGATTGATCAAGTTATGGCTTTTAAGTGGCCATCTGGGGAAGATTTTGAATTATGGAAAAGGGTCTTCACTGATGAGTTTGAGATATGAGTGCTACGGGTAAAATTTGTTGAGGTGGAATAAAGTGTTGTAACAGTTAAAGATGCCTTTGATGTGAATGAGTGGACTTTTGAAAGGCAGTTTCTTTTCCTCCATATCAACTCATGATTATTCTTGTTTTATGTCTTTTTCTCTTTCAGTTGCATGGTGTAAATGTAACTGAATTAGGAATTAGGGGTCCAATGAAAAATTGACATGTGTACTCTCTTGCCTGAAGCTTTTTGGTTCCCTTGTTTTATAAAAGGGAATTATGGGTTGTGGTAGAGGGTCTGCTGAAATATCTGAGATTTGAGAAATAAGAGTTTTGTGATATAGAGAGTATGAATGTAAATCTAGGTCTTAAGGTTTTGAGTTAGATAAGAGAACTTGGTCAATTTGGGGGTTTGTAGGCATGTTTGTATTGAATATGGAAATATCTTGAGTCTGTTTTCTCTCCTATTGTGACATTTTGTATGAATTATTAATGCAATATTGGTCCAAGATGATTTTCTTTGATCTTCATTTGTTCTTTAGTGTGAATTACATTTAACGATGGCTTTGATTCAAAGGATCAGTTAAATTATTCAGTTAATGTGTAAGTTCATGCAAGTTGACAACTAGATTCATAAAGTAGTGATAGACTCAAATAAAAATATATGGATTGTAATGCGATTCATATGGATCATAAGTGTTTAAGATGAAATTTTCCCTGTAGTTCAGTTTTCTCATTTGTCTCCGTGCTTTAGGATAGGGCACTGGAATTATGATCATGTTTATGTTCTCTCATGTCTTGTGTTATGAGTTCAAAACATTTTATTCAAATATTTCCTATCAATCTACTTTAGTTGTGTTTGTGATTCTGTGCTAATAGGATTCGAGTCTTTATAAGGAATAGCCAATTTCTTGAAGGATTTCATCTTTTTAGCGTAGATGGGGAATCTATTTGTTGTTCATCAAATGTGCAGTTGAATTTTTTAATGTTGTATTTAAAGAGCACATTTTAGGGAATACCCTCCTAGGTCTTATAGAGCCCGAAGTGTAGGAGAATTAGCATTATCACTTCTTCTCGTTGAGTTGGCCAATTTCTTCCTAGACTTTTATAATTGAACATGGAAAGTTCATAGAAGCTCTTAGGAAGTCCGCTTTTGTTTTAATAAAAAAAACCAATAGAATGGCAACTCTGTTTGGGAACTATCAAATGAAAATTCTCTAGTGTAGATTTGGTATAGTTAGAGTCATTTTTCATGATATAATTGTTTTAAATTATGAGTATATTTTTCATGTTTAGCACATGTGTCTAGTTTTCCTATGCTCTTTGTTAGTGTGTCGGGTAATGTTTAAGATCTTGTCCAAAGTCATGAGTGAAAAAGAGAAGTGCAATCACTTCATAAGTCCCAACATTTTGGATGGCGACTCTGATATCTTGAACACAAATATTCATACAAATTACCAAAAGAAACATGCAAAGGAAAGTGCTCATACACCGAAGGCCATGAAGAAGACTAGAAGCTATGCAAAAAATAATCCAGAGCCAATGCTAGAGCTCAAACCTAGTCAGGAAAAAAAATGGGTGAAAGTAAATGATACTCCAAGTAAGTATGTTTCATCCCCTATTGTTTCTTCTCCTACTTTAAATTTTGAGATAAATAGTTCCTTCATCAGTGGAGATTCCTCAGAAGTTTTTTATATCTGAGATGGATCATGGTAGCTTTCCTATTGAAATGACTCGTGAAGTTGAAAATAATATGTCTAAAGAGGAGGAGCAATGGGTTTTTTGGGAATAGGATAAATAGTTACTACAAGCCACAACACTTGGTGCTATGTCTTCTTTCATTGGACAAAGTTTCAAATCACGAGGGGCCTCTTTGAATGACAAAGTTCCTTTTATTCAAGATGAAGATAAGGTAGAACAACCTTATTATAGTCCTACTCTAAGTGAGGCAGGATATATCCTCGAAAATGAAATGGATATAGATAGGGATATGCAAACCTTGATTGAAGAAGAAAATAGGTTTAATGTGGTGGAAGACAATAGGGACAAGATAAGAAAAGAGAATCTGGAAAGATTCTCGGCCAAACAACTTGAAAGAAATGCTCAGAAAAAGAAAGTTGAAAAGATGAGAGAAGAAGAGGCTAAGAGAAAAGCGTTTGAGGAAATGGTCACTAAGGTAGCTGCTAAAAGGGCTCATGAGGTTCCTAAAGCAACAATATCTATGGGAACATCAGCCACTACCACATATAACCCTTCTATATCAGCTACCAAAACTTCAAACCCATTCGCTAGATCTAAGAAGGCAACCTTTATAGACCATGGGAAAGCCCGTGTTGATCAATCCAAGAAAATTTCCCATGGTTCTTTCAATTATAAGAGACATGTTAATACTAATGCTAAAAAAAATAATGTTATTGACAAAGGGGTCGAAGCTAATCCCAAGCCATTAGATCTCCCCCAAAACCCCGAGCTCCTAAGATTGGAATTAATAAATGATCTGTTGGAGGCTGATCTAAGAAAGGTAGAAATAGAAGTTTCTAATGCCGAAATGGCAAGAAAAATAGCTTTCCTAAAGATGTCTATACCTACCCCCCAAGATTTTGGTTCAAGGCAGAGAAAAAATGAGTCATTAAGAAAGAATTCTGAAAAGAAAATCCCTAAAGGGGGGTGGTGGTCGTAACCAATGTGGTGGAGGTAGAGGTGGTCATAAAAATGTTAGTTCCTACTCAGAGAATGAAGAGGGAAGCAATGACAAAGCTAGAAAGCAGGGTAGTAGTGAAAATGATAAAGAGGGAGATGATAAGAAAGATGTTGAGCAACAAAGTACCTCTAGAAATGGATGTGGTGGAGGTGCACCCCAGGTTGATAGATATAGACAATTATGCTTTGGTAATATTCAGGGTTACCCAAATCCAATCCCAGATAATGCACGAAAACATCTCCAAAAATTCACTAGTAATAATACTTTTAGTGGGGAAGATCATTTAAAATATTTTCAAGGTTTTGTTGAAGATTTTGAGCTGTGGGATGATGATGTAGCAATGAAATATTTCATGCAGTCATTGGTTGAAGATGCTAGAGATTGGTATAGAGGGTTACCTAATTATAGTATTGATTCTAGAGATGCCTTTTGTAGAGTTTTCAGGGAACAATACGGGGGTCAGACTGACCCAAGATTTAAATTGAATGATTTACATAATATTGCCATGGGACATAATGAGTTGGTTACTGAGTTTAATTCTCGCTTCTAGAAAGCTATGACAAGAGTTCTTGCATACTTACGACCTAATGAAAGTGCATGTTTAGTCATGTATTGTAATGCCTATGATGCTAAAATGTGCTATTTACTGAGAGATAAAGACCCTCAGAATTTGAGATAGGCATATAAGATGGTGGTAAATATTGAAAATAATTGAAGAGATTCTTGTAAAGTGGGGAGAAGGTAAGATCCCAAAGCTCCTAAGCGCATAAGGAATCAAATTGAGAAGGTTAGTAAACCCATGGTTGCTGATGAGAAGATAGATCAAGTTCTTACCCTACTACAAAAGCAAGCAAAAAATGACAAGCCTCATTTTAAAAGAAATGAAAGCCACCCTAGGCTGCAGGACTATCCCTACAACAATAACTGGAATAATGGGAAACCCATACAAGGAAATCAAAGAAATAATCAAGTTCCATTTGATCCTTTACAAAAGAATTCTCTAAATGCAACATAAAATTTACCATCGTATGAGGTGTGTGGAATACCACATTCTTCGCAACAATGTGAAGTAGCACAATCAATGGTAGAATCTCATGATGACTCGAGAGATACTCTGCCTCCCCATGATCAAGATATGATGACTAATGTATTACTGGGACCAGCTGATTTTTCATATGATGATTACTCCTCAGAGGATGATCTTTGTGGTAGGGATGTTGATATTCAAAGACAACAAAATGATCTACATCACCAACAAGCTTTTTTAAATGAAGAAGACAATGATGACTGCTTTGTAAATGAATTGGAGGCAGATAATACTGTTTTGAGAAGACCTTTCGATGAAGAAATTAAAAAATATATTGTTTCTCTAGTTGCTAGGGTGAGGAACAACATACAATTGAGAAACTAAACTGTTCCAAGTGATTCATGTAAGCCTTGCAGCCTGTTCATAAAGGAGAAAGATGTAACTGAAACAAATACCAGTTTGGAGGCTAAGAATGTGGAGTCAAAGCCTAAGGAAATAAGGGAGCCCAGGATATGGTCAAAGAAACTGGATAAGACCAAGATGAAGAGTGAAGTTGTCTCTCAAAATATCAAAGACAATAATCAACACTCTCATAATGATGAAACTCCTAAGGGAAAAGAAAAGGAAATTTCTACAGACACAAATTTTCCTGAATTATCAAAGTACACTTCAATAGATATGTTTCAAGTACTTTCTCAAGTTAGGGTTACTGTTCCATTTTTAGAAATGATGCGAATAGATGAACATAAGGAAAAAAATGTTGCACTTATTAATATTATTCCTACAAGTAGAAAGAGTATGGTGGTCTCTGATTAGATAGATTCAAAAGAGGATCAAGAAAAGAAAAAAATTGTGGAAGAAATTACCACAGAGAGCCCTCAAATATACCTAGGAACTACTATTACAGATAACCCCAACCATGTCAATCCATTTTTATTGAGCTTGATTATTGATGGATTTTTTTGAGAAATTGTATGATTGACTCAGGAGCTTCTAACAACGTGATGCCAGAATGGGTTTAAAAATAGACAATACATATGGTAAATGTTATGCAATAGATTCTTGGGAGGTTCCTCTCATAGGGATTATAAATGATGTTCGATATAGATTGGTAGCATTTCCTCAAAAAGAGTTACACATGAGTGTTATAGTGGTGGATATCCCACCTACTTATGGCATGTTGTTATCTTGGCCTTGGAGTGCTTCAAGGGATGGGATCATATAGTGTGATTTTTCCTTTGCTACATTCTCTATTGAGTAGAAATATGTTAAAGTAGACAGGGAAAAGAGAGCCCCTCATATGATTGAGAATGTGGAGGTACCACTAGAGCCTATCATAATCAACTTTTTAGAAAAATATCTGGAAAAATTTCGTGTTGAGGAAGATAAAACAGAAGAAGAGATCCAGTTAGCACCTATTGATAAATAAGTACTAAATGTATCATCAAAGGGTGACTTATTGATAATTCATTTTGATGGAGCATGTTCCAGAGATGGCTTAGGAGTAGGAATTTTCTTCACTTTCCCTCAAGAAAAAAAATTCAATTATTCTTTCTTGTTGCAATTTACCTATACTAACAATGTCGATGAGTATGAGGCTCTCATACTTGGTCTAAAGATAGCTTTAAATCGTGGTATTAAGGTATAAAAATTTTTGGGAGACTCTGAGTTAGTTGTTTCCTAGATAAGATCTCACTTTGTAGCTAAAGATAAAAGACAAGCAATATAGAAATGCAGTGTGGGATACCATTGAAGGATTCAATTCTTTTGGTATTGAATGGGTCGAAAGAGGACAAAATACTAGGGCTGACTTGTTAGCAAACATAGTTGTTAAACTTGATGATGTCACCTTTGGTGGCATCTCACAAATAGAAGTGCAAACTAGGCCTACAGTACTAGATAACATTTGCAACTGGCAAGTATTTCATGATGACACAGATATCTTGAAATTCTTGCATTGTGTGGATCAATATGAGAGCCAAGAAATTGATTTTATCTCATTTGTAAGTGCGATTGATGGCAAGGAAACCCTGTTTGGGAGTGAGGTGATTCAACTCAAAAAAAATACAATTCCTCGGGGCTTGGTTGCACTTGAAAGGGTTTTTGATGGTCCTCATATGTAAAATACTAAGCAAGTACCCTCTCATAAGGAAGATCTAGAAGAAATAAACTTAGGAAAAAAATGTGCTCCTAAGAAGGTCTATGTTGGAAATAAAATGAAGCCACATGTTAGAAACATGTTGATTACCCTACTTATAAAATATAGACATGTTTTCACTTGGTCATCTGAAGACCTTAAAGCATATAGGGAGGATATTTTCCAACATGAAATCCCATTGAAACATGATATGAAGCCATTCAGGCAGAAACAAAGACCAATTAACCTTACCTTACAACCCAAAATGTAGGAAGAGCTTGCTAAACTGGGGGAGGCAGGAATCATCAAACCAATTAGGCACTAATCTTGGGTCTCTAACCTGGTTCTTGTTAGAAAGAAAAATGGGGACATTAGGTTGTGTGTTGATTTTATTACAGAAAAACAATGATGGTTTTGAGCAACCAATTTCATTCTTTAGTAAATCATTCTAGGCTGCAGAATTAAAATATGATATAGCAAAGAAGTAGGCATATGCTCTGGTAAAGGCAATTAAAAATTTAAATCCATACTTGATGGGAGTAGTTTGTTTTGCATATGTACCAACAACTGAATTTAAAGATATTTGTACCCAACAAGAGACTACAGGAAGGTGTAGACGGATAAATAGAATCCAGGAATTTAATATTGACATACAAATCACCAAGCTCGTAAGGGGTTAGGGTATAGCCAAATTAATGGCTGAAGCAAATCTAGAGGAAAATCAAATAAACTAGATAGAGGAAAAGAATATTGAACCTATTTGTGATATGCAAACTTGTGGCTGGTACAGAAGGATTGTTGAATATTTACAGACAATGCAGTGTCCTTAAGGTATGCCCCTTAATGAGAAAATAAACCTTAAATTATGAGCAATTAGGTATGACATTATTGATGGTGAGCTCTGGTGGAGGAACCCTGAAGGTATTATACTTAGATGTGTGGATGTAGATAAAGCTGAGGATCTACTTATAGAAATGCATAAAGGAGCTTGTGGAGGCCATTACATGGCTAAGACAATGGCTCACAAAATTTTAAGAGAAGGTTATTGGTGGCCTATTGTATTCAAATATTCTAATAGGTATGTTAAAAGATGTGACGCTTGTCAGAGGTTTGTTGGGAAGTTGAAGTTTTTGGTAATTTTCCATTGAGACCGGTGTCTATTTCAGCTCCTTTCTAGCACTGGGGCATTGACTTCATAGGAGAAATATCTGAAAAATCTAATGGAGGAAATGTGTGGATACTGGTGGCAACCAATTACTTTACTAAATGGATTGAAGCAATCCCAGCTAGAAGGGCCACAAGTTAAGTTGTCATTGTTTTTTTGACTGATAATATTTTAAGCCGATTTGGAGTACCTGAAAGAATTGTCTCAGATAATGCAATGTGCTTCAGATCTAAGGAATTTGTCAATTTTGGTAATCAGTATGGTATAACTGTTTTGTAATATTATCTGTATCACCTCCAAGGAAATGGACAAACAAAGTCTAGTAATAAGAGCCTGATGAAGATTATCAAGTGTATGATCGAGAAAAATAAGAAGGCTTGGGATTCAAAATTGAAATTAGCACTATGCACTGACAGAACAACTATCAAGAAGGAAATTTGTTATTCACCTTTTAATATTGTTTATGGGATGGAATCATGTATACCACAAAAAAATTTGTTGAATATGTACGAGTTTGTCCAAGAATATGATGATAATGTGTGTGATTCCATGCAACATAGAATGGACGAATTGAATCAGCTAGATGAAACTAGAAGAGAGGCCCACAAGAGAAATGAAAAATTGTAGCTTCAGGTGAAGAACCTCTATGATAACAGGAAGTTAAAAGAAATTTTGATGTAGGAGCAATGGTGTTGCTTTGGAATGGAAGATTAGAGGATAAAGGAAAACATGGAAAGTTTGATCCCCTTTGGTTAGGCCCATACATAATTATGGACACAAATGGGGAGGATTCAATTTTCTTGTAGTCACTCGTAGGCGAAGTTCATGAACTACTAGTACATGGACAGTTCTTGAAATACTATTTCTCCTAAAATAGCTCTTTTTCCATGTATGGTGTATAGTCCTGTAAGTAGTGTATATCGGTGTGTTTTCTTTTTCTTTTTATTTTGTCTTCTTGTCTTGTTTGGAGAAGTCCCTAGTTTTGGTTCTCTCTATATCCGGTCTGCAAAAATAGAGATTCTAGAATCTTTCTATGCCCACAGGGGGCATACATCCCCAGTTAGAGCCCCTGGTGGAGCTTTGAAATTTCCCCCCCTTTGTGAGTTTGTCTTACTTTGTCCTTGGCTCTAATTGGTTGGGTTTTGGGTTTTTACAATGAGTCTTTGTTGTGGACATTCTATTTGAGTGATGACTTATTATTAAAGGTGGTTGGTCACTTAAGTATGGTCTAAACCCCTTTTGGTCGTTACATTACTGACCCCTCTTTACCTACCCTTTCGATCTTTTGTGTCCCGACTATGTTTTATATTTCCTTAGTGTGGGCTTGGTAAAATGCTTTATATTAATCTCTAAAAATATTTTCGGCCTCGAGGGTCATTTCCCTGTCCACCTAATCAGTCTCCTATTTATAAATAACTTTTTCGCATGTGCAATTTTCATAGCCGTTATATGGAATGATACGTATTTGGACCTTTCCTCGCAGATCTCACAAGGTTTCCTACTCATGTCCCTAAATTGGTGCGAGGTGTGTGAGACGCTACCATCTGTCACCTATGATCATGGGGAACAGTCTTTGTTTGCTAACCAATGAAGGACACTGATGCTGACAATTGTTTCTTTACCAATGCATCATGGTCATTCCTCGTTGACCTCGCACAATTAAAACATAATTTTTAATAATGCTGCGAGGTGTGCAAATTTTTAATGTGTGGACGTTGATTCTATACAAGGGACGATTGAGGTGGGGCTCGTTTGTGCTGAGGTGGTGCCTAGTAGGTGATTTTATGTTCTCCTAAAGACTAGTGAACAAACATGGCATTTTCAAACCATTTTGAATCGATCTGAGCCGTTCTCCTGGATTACATTGTTTTGGATGAACGAATGACATTTGAAATAGGTTGGTGTTGTATTATAGCCATTTCATCGCGTATGAGTGAATAGTAATGGTCGAGTTCGAACAGTGCTCTCATAATTAAATGCTAAAAGATCAGTGAATTGCTATTTTCATGTGTATTTCCGTGCTAAAGAGGAATTTCCTGGTACCGAGTGAAGCGAGCCATCTTTGTGAAATTTTTGCCTCACTACCATAGAATTTCTTTAAGTGAAACCGTAAGTATCACATATACCATTTCTTGTGTTTTTAGAAGGTCTTATGGTGGTTTGAAGAAAAATTATCTATTGCTTCTTGTTTTGTTCATGAAGGATTGTTTGAGTTAATTCACTTTAAAGTGTTTTACAGCTTGTCCTGATAATTCCTATAGCTTCTTAAATTTTGAAGCATTTTGTCTAAGGATATAGGGTTTAAGTTATAATTATTTGACATTTAAAAACCCTAGCTCGAACCATTCTCTGTCTTGTGTAAATGGCACCCAAGGCCCGAAGCTCTAGCTCTAAAACCGCCACTAGGTCCTTTTCCCAGGAGATTATAGATTTATTAAAACCCTCTACTAGAAAAATGCTTGAGGGAAAAGCTTTGTTTTATGGGCCCTTAATCCTGGAAGGATTAAATGATAAGAATTGTGCGGTTCAGGACATTGAGTTACTGTATACTGGATGGTAGTTGTTCTCAAATTGGTTTGGGAATAGGAATTTGTGTGTTCCTTTGTGTAACCTGTGGAGGTTGGATCTAGGTAAGTTGGTGGTCCCTAATTTTTACTTGGATGTAGATTTTCTAAAAGATGTTGCTACAAGGTATGACCCTGTAACCAGAGTTTTCAGAATAGAATCTGGCATAGAAATGGTAAAGATAACCAAGGAGGAAATTACATAAATATTCAGTATACATGAATGGAGTTAGGATATGGTTGCCATTAATCTTGAGGCTTTCAGAGAAGAATACAAAAATACTAAGGGTTTTTTCAAAACATTTCTTTTGATACCTAATTTGGAAACCTCGGGAAGAGGAAAGAATAAGAAGCAGGTAGTGATTGGTAAGAATGAGCCAGAACCTTTCCCTATGAACTACTTCTCTAACTATCTCAAGAAGACAATTTGTGCCTTGTGCCACGTTCTAGGAATTAGCTTGAAGACTACCCTGTGTACTGATATCATGTACCTGGCTGTAAATCTCAAACATCCATGTTTCAATGTCGTATATGATTTTGCCACTTACTTATCAGAAAAAATGCATGGGTGTTTGGTGGCCCTAACGGAAGGAAAGAATTGGGTTGGTTTCAGGTGGTATTTCCTGTTAATGCACATGTTTTTGTATAGGGTCCAAGCAGTGTTTGGTCAAGATATGGAATTAAAGAAGAAGGAGGATAATGTTGATATGCATGTCCAATATTGGACTAGGATCCTTGATATGCATGATCAAAAAATTTATTATGTAGCATTCCAAAATGTCTTTGGGTCAAAGTTGAAAAGAGCTCTAGTTTTTTATCCCCCGAGGATTCCTAAAGAGATTCATGATTTCTTGGGGCCAACGGAGATAAGGCTTGAATTAAATTTGACACATAATTGGGGAGATATTATCCCTTATCATAATACAAAAATTTTCAGAGTATATGGAACTAATTTCAACCCATTATTTTTTCCCAGGGATGTGCCTCTGAGAATAGGATTTTTTAAAATCATGAGACAGTTGGGGTGTACTCAAGAAGTACATTTTCTAGTAGAATAAAATAAAGGATCTTTCTTTCTTAAGTATATGACGTTTGCTGATTTTGTTATGGCAAAGAGAGGATGGTAGGATTTATACACATTACTTAGACCTTATGGATTAAAGAATGTGTGCCCTAGGAATCATTATCTTGAGGATTTTATTTCTCAAATGAAGGCCAAGCATCAAACTGGAACCTTTTTCCACAATTTCTATTTTCCTGAAGACATTATCAGGAACATTTTTGATCTACAAATACAAGAAGAGAGAAAGGAAATGTACATTTCCTTTACCAGGATGGTGAAAAAGAAGCAAGAAAAGATACCTGCTTTCAATCCCATACCAAATATCAATGGTGAGTTGAACAGGGCTATGTTTTCCATTGACAATTTTGAGAGTTTGGTGGGGATTATCAAGGATGAGCGGGTTGTGGAAGAAAGGGGAAAGTCACAAACTATTGAGGAGTACCTTGAAGTAAGGTTGGAGGAGAGGCCTACTTATCATCCCTCAAAGAAGATAAAGGTTTTTTTATAGGAAAAGCAAAATTAGGGGCCAAGAAGTTGCTAAAGGCGTTGTATCATCTTCTTTAGGGCAGTCATTGCAAAATATTGTTGATCTGGATTCTCCTCCAAGGGTTTCTAAAAAGCATGTCCATCATCACCAAAGAGACAAAAAATTGTAAGAAAAAAGGTGGTTGAATATGATGGTGATGAGGATGAAGAGATCATTGTCACTCCTGATCAAATGCATCAGGGAATGCCATCTTTCCCACTAGACACTCCATCAAGTTCTGGGGCAGTTTCTTTAAGGTTGGGAAAAGATGAAATAAGGGGAATAACAAATAATAATGACCTAAGGATGGAAGCCTGCAGAGAGTTCATGATCGATGACTCTTTTATCCAGACTGATTATTTTAAAGATTTTGTATGGAGGGTACATGTCTCATTATATGCTGACAAGGGGGCTGAAGAAAGAAGTTTGCACCTTGAGCTCCCAGAGCAAGTAATTCAGTCTAATATCAGGTCATAGATGAAGGAAATATTTAAAGAAATGATGTGTTACTAGATCAAGGTCGGGCATTGGTACAAAAGAGTGGAGTATTTTTACTTCTTGAATGGGATATTGTTGATTTTGTGGTGTTTGATACAATAAGAAGGGCCAATAGGCCACTTCTTTCAACCAATGAAGAAGTTGCATTAACACTCAAAGGAGCAACCTTTAGTGAGTTGTGGGATGCATTGGCAATCTGGTCTTTTTCCACTAGATCTGGGAAGCCAATAGTCATAGAAAAATCTGATTTCAGTGTTCACCTTGTTGTAAGAAGAGTTGTTGATACCCCAACATTGCAGGCTACTGATATGGTAGTGAATGTTGCCAAGTTCACCAGGGAAACTATTGAGGATTTGAAAAAGGACTGGGATACTCTGAGAGGCCAATACAATGACATTATTATTGAATATAATAAGATTCAACAAAAATTTGTAGAGCTAGAAATTGAGTTGGCCTTATTAAAGTAGAAAATGGAGACACTGAGGTCTTAGGGGCAGGCTAGCTCTAGCCACACTATCTCTGACCCACCAGTGGAGCAATCTCAACCCTCTTCACAAGGACAATCCTTAGCTATTGTTCCATATAATATGGGATAGGTGCCTATTACAATTGAAAGGGCTAGTAGCCCAGGAGAAGGATTCTCTAGGGAAAAATTAATTTGTCAAGTTGAGGAGTATAAGGAGATGGTGCAACAAATCTGGGAATCAGCAGGGAAGAGTGATTCGATGATTGTGGACACTGTGTTGAGACACTTAAACAAGAGGGTCTAGGGGAAATTGAATAGTATCCATGCAAATTGTGCTCTAATGTTGCAAGCACTTAGGATGTTCCTGAGAGATAGAGAGTTGGCCACCCCATTGCTGGACAGATGGAGCCCCATAATTGAGAAACTTAGATTCATGGAAGTAGGAGAAAAACAACATGGAGATAAGTATCCTATGGTTATATGAACTTACCAATTTGTCAAGGGAGTCATCCAACAAAATTTTCAGGGAATGTTGCCCCTATGGAGTTAAGGATCAGAGGGTTAAAGGTCAAATATGATGGAATGGACTTAACTCCATTACCACACATTTTGTATATTCATGACAAGGTAAAACCTTTGTAGGTTTGGAAAGATCAAAGGACTAATATAATGATAGCTCAGACACATGAGATATGCAGAAATGCTAATATTGGTATGCTAGAGAATACACTAGAAAAATAGTCATTTGTCATTAGTTTCTAAGAAGACTTTCATAAGATAGCCACATCAATAATGGTGAAATATGTGCCTTATCGAGATAATATTGATTAGGTTATGTCTTTTAAGTGCTCATCTGAGGAAGATTTTAAATTATGGAAAAGGGTGTTCACTGATGAGTTGGAGATATGAGCACTACGGTTACAAGCTGTTGAGGAATAAAGTGTTGTAACGGTTAAAGATGCCTTTGATGTGAATGAGTGGCCTTTTAAAAGGTGGTTTCTTTTCCTCCATATCAACTAATGATTATTCCTCTCTTATGCCTTTTCTCTTTTAGTCGCATGATGTAAATGTAACTGAATTAGGGATTAGTGATCCAATGAAAAATGGACATGTGTACTCTTCGGCCTAAAGCTTGTTGGCTCCCTTGTTTTATAAAAGGGAATTATGGGTTGTGGTAGAGGGTTTGCTAAAATATCCTAGATTTGAGAAATAAGAGTTTTGTGATACAGAGAGTATGAATGTAAGTCCAGGTCTTAAGGTTTTGAGTTAAATAAGAGAACTTGGTCAATTATGGGGTTTGTAGGCATGTTTGTATTGAATATGAAAATATCTTGAGTTTTGTTTCTCTCCTGTTGTGACATTTTGTATGAATTATTAAAGAAATATTGGTCCAAGATGATTTTCATTGATCTTCATTTTTTCTTTACTATGAATTACGTTTAACGATGGCTTTGATTCAAAGGATCAGTTAATGTGTAATTTCATGCAAGCTAACAACTGGATTCATAAAGTAGTGATAGAGTTAGATACAAATATGTGGATTGTAATGCGATTCATATGGATCATAAGTGTTTAAGATGAAATGCACCCTGTAGTTCAATTTTCTCATTTGACTCCATGTTTTAGGATATGGCACTGAATTCTGATCATTGGTATGTTCTCTCATGTCTTTTGTTATGACTTCAGAACATTTATTCAAATATTTCCTATCAATCTACTTTAGTTGTGTTTATGATTCTCTACTTATAGGATTCGAGCCTTTTCGAGGAATAGAAAATTTCTTGAAGGATTTCATCTTTGTAGCATAGATGGGGAATCTATCTATTGTTCATCAAATGTGTAGTTGAATTGTTTAATGTTGTATTTAAAGAGCACATTTTAAGGAATACCCTCCTAGGTCTTATAGAGCCCGAAGTGTAGGAGAATTAGCATTATCGCTTCTTCTTGTTGAGTTGGCCAATCGCTTCCTAGACTTTTATCATTGATTGTGGCAAGTTCATAGAATCTCTCAGGAAGTTCGCTTGGGTTGTAATAAAAAACACCAACAAAACTAACCTAAGAAAAAGAAATGAAAATATTCTTTGTTATCTATATATATATATCTATGATTTTTCTAAAAGGTGTTGGGGCTTTCTATTCTAGAAGTGGAATTGGAGTGCTACTAGGCAAAATGATATGTTCTCTTGGTTTTAGAGTTGGCCAAATCTACAAGCAAATGTAATTTGGGGAGATATTTGGAAGGAGAGTCCCTCCCTTCCTATCTAGATGATTTGTAAATAATGAAATCACCATATTTTAATAACAAAGGATGAAAATAGCATCACTGAACTTCTCAATGCTAGAGCTTTATCAGGTAAGAGAGGACCTTTCTCCAATTGGGATGATCAATTAATGAAAAAATGGCCTATCTTAAGAGTTCCATCCAACTAATTTTTGACTTTTTTTTGTCTTGAACCATAAGGAAGGTGACCAAATGGTCTTCCCCTTTAAACGAAAGATTCAAATTAAACATCGAAAAGACCTAAAAGGGGAACACTGATTATTCTAGTGTGGGATTCATCATTAGAGTTCATATGGGGGAAATTATATGTGCTTAGTCCAACAAGCTAAATGGTGGAACAAAAAATGAAGCTGAAACGGATGTTATTGTGGTTGGTCTCAAGTGTTGTCTTTCAAATATTTTTAAAGTGGTAGATATCAAATCGAATTCTCTCATATGTATCAATATGTTCAAAAGTAAAGGAATTGACTCTTAGAACATCTAGAGGTGGATTGATGTTTTTTTTTCCAAACTATCTTTCTTCAAAGATTTTAAATTCTCACATGTGTATAGCGAATCCAATTATGTTGCATATTCCCTCACTAACTCTAGGTTCATAGGTCTTGAGTTTATCTCCACTTCATCTATTGTGTTTAATGTTTTATGTAAGGTTTAATCTCAAGTTCAAGCGTTTAATTAATCATTAGGATTGTTGGTAGCTCCTTCAGATGTTTAGTAGGCATGATGCATCTTTTGTAACTGAGTGGCACTTAGTATCTACCCTCTCTTCAGATGTAATTTTTTCTTTGATGATTAATATAGGGAAATACCAACTCTTTTCTATCAATTTTATTGAACCATGAAAAATTAGAATTTCAATTTGAGAGATAATTTAAGAGCATAATTATTTTTATCAAATAGTATATTATGTTTTAATTACTCATGTTTCATTCAATATAATTCACATATTGCTAGTATTTTTAATATACTTTATCATAGGAGGGTTTTTCAACCTCCTATATTTATTACTTTAAATAGACAAGTTATTTTAATAGTTAATAATATAGAAAGAAGATTCCAATAAATATTATTCTACTAAAAACTATCGTAATGATGTAATATTTATAACACCCTTCATATTAAATCATTCAAAAAATGGGGATAGTTGGAGTAATAATAATTGATGATCATATTCACTAGGTTATAAAAAATATAGGGTATAAGAAGACACACACATATCTACTTATGAAAATAAATAGTAAAACTAGCCTCACTTGATTTATTTAGTAGGGTTGACCAAACTAGAATTTTATCCAAGGGTAGGTATATATACATATACCTGTGGAATAAAGGATATAGACTAGAAGAAATATCCAAGGTTTTATAATAATATTAGATAGGGAAAAACACATCTATTAAACATAAAATTTATGAATAGGGACTTTCAATTTTGTTCACAACCATTATGATTAGGGACAAAGACATTCAATCATAATCACTAAACAAATTTGATTGGATAAAAATACATCAAATCACAAATAATAAATATTTTTTATTAGGGAAATAAAAATACAATCACTCTTACACAAAAAATATGATTGGGGATATACACATCAAATCAAAACATAAACTAAAGATGAATCTAATCATGGTATTTACATATTGTTGGATTCCAAGCCTTATGTCTCATTAAATTTAATCCATATTTGGATAGAGATTGAATTTCCCAACAATTAGTATTGAACCTATTTATTTCTCATCATTTGGTATCAGGGAAAAAGGTTAACTAGGTTCTAGGGATTTCTTCTTTTTGATTTCTTAGCTTGGAATGCTTGTAGAAATTTTTTATAAGGAATTTAAGATTATTGGAAGGCTTGTAGTCCAACAATGAATTTTCTATGAGTTAACCTTGTTTTCCAGATTTGTAAGATTAGAAGCCATGGATATTGTCAAGGTGATCTACGATGGGCATTGGAAGCTCATGATTATAGATCATTAGGAGTTTGTTATATTATGGTACCTCAGAGTTCTTATTTGACAATATGTGTGTATTCTCTTTTTTGGTGGTTTTGTTCCTTTACATTGTTGTCATGTGTAGTGAGAAGGTTTTCATGTTCAATGGGTAGAGACATCATAGTTACATGGAGAAACACCCTCGATTTTGACTATAAAATTGAGTCCTTATGTTGGCTTCATGGGTTTAGCCCTTCTTTACAATAAAGAATTAGAAGATAAGACACTAACCTCTTTATAAGTTGTGGAGCGGATATGTTTTATATGGTATAAGCTCCTAGACAACTTAGTTTTTTTCTATTGGGTTGCAATTTACTCTTGTTTTCAGCTATGGGTTTGTACATCTATGCTTATTCCCTTCTTAAAATTGACTTGTTTGATGTGAATTTCTAGATATTTAAATGGATTTAAGATTTAAACATATGGTTTTGTATGTTTTACATGTTAACTAAAATATGTGGTATGTAGATCTATAATGAGACTATATTTAGGGTGTGCTTGATGAACATAATTACATGTTTTCATTTTTTATTGGAGGGTTCTTATTGATCTATGGTTTCTCCTATATGGGTTTTTTTCACAAATTAGATATTTGGTTGATCTTGGTATTCAAGTCCTTGAGATCCACATGTTATACCTAATTTAATATATTTTGCATGATACTAATGTGGGGTTGAACCTATTTTCAGCTATTTAAGATTTGAGCACTAATTAAATATTTCTCTTTTGAGATGTTTCATATGTGCAAATTTTATAAAATTGTTTAATGTAGATTATGTTTGGTATGCAATATTATTGGTCACCACTATTATATTGGAATAGTTATTGCAATGAGAGATGGTTAGTTGGAGTACTTTATATAGTTGTTCATATGAATCTTTAGCAGTATTTTATGGTGCATGAGAAACTTTGTTCACTTTGAGTAGATTTTTGGAAATGATATTGGTCATGATGCCATGTATAAATTGGTATTATATTGTTTCATAGCAAGTTATGTTGTTAAATAATGTGTTATATCAAATTTATTTTGAGATTTTCGTTCTAATTTTTGTTGCAATCTGTAGTGATCCATGTATAATCTTTGATTAGAAGAGGGATGGTCTTTGGAAATGGTTTTTGGTGTCATGAGGAGCTCTTAGATTATGCCTTTAGATAAAAATGAGAGTTTAATCAAATATTTGGTTCTATTGTCAAAGGATGTGTAGAAATTGTATCTTCTTGGATTGGATATTATTGTTGTACTTTACCTCTTGGGATATCATGGTGTTGAGTTATTTGATTGTGTTGACGCCATGGAGAATCTTTAGTTATGAGATGGTTATCATAATTCTTGGAGAGATTTGTTACACAGTTTAGTGGGAGCTTTGGAAATGGTGTTGATTCATCATTTGATGATGAATGGTTATTTTGATTGATCTCATACAAGGAGATGTTAGATCATGATGTCATGATATGTTCTTGATTCTATAATTTAAATTTTGGTAATGGTCTTGTTTAGTTCTCTTTAGTTTTAAGTATTAATCATTTTCTTAGTGCTTCATGTTTTTTTATGGTTGCATTTGAAGCTAACATGAATTCATTGAAGGATTTTCAAGGATACTAGAGAGATTGTGTGAAGCTAAGTGATTCTTATTTATGGGATTGTATGTTGATATGGTTACTCTTTGATTATGATTTTAGAAAAAAAGAAAAGTAGACTACACCTAGAACTATGGATGTGAATCCATTCTAGACCTAAAGAGAATATTGTCATTGCTTGGTGTTGTATTCACAAGATAATATTGTATCCCACTCTTGGTCTACTCGGTAGATGAATTATCTTAGAGGTATTTTTTGCCTAGTTATCAGATGCATTATTCATTTTGTATCTTATCCCCTCATGTGAGTTAGTCATAAATATAGAAATTTTTAAGACTTGTTAAGATGAAGATACATTATTTATAAATTTTTCTTTTTCTCCTTGTTTTGGTATTGATCTATAGATCTAGTTTTGAGGACTTATTTTGAGAGGTATAGGAAATTGTTTGTGTTTTAAGGAATATTCCCTTTGTTGTGGGAATGATTGATTTATTTGATCTACCTTTACTACGAGAGGTTTACATCTATTTCTTCCATGTTTTTCATTTGATTTGAATGTTATATATTAATTTCATTTTAGTTTTTGAATGGTGAAGGAGATCTTACATTACACAAATTGGTACATGTTAGTGTAGAACAAGAACAAGGTTTGATTTGCAAGTTGTCTCTTTGGTCATGGTATTCTTCCAATATTTTTGGTTTCACTTGGCTAAGTGTGAAGGACTTTTGAGATCTATGCTAATAGTGAGAAAGGTATTGAAATGTATTTGTTTGTAGGATTTTCATATAATTGTATGTTTCCAAGTAACACTATGTGTCGTGTAGGAAAAAGTATCCCATTTTCACACTTAATTTGGGAAATAATAATAAATAAAATAAAATTAATTATGCCTTAATTTAGTGTTGTAATATGTATTTTGCATATTCACATTAAGCCTAGGGACCTATAAAATAAAATGGACTTAATTGTTCCTTATTTTTGGTGTTGTAAGGTGTACCTTTACACTTTCACCCTAATCTAGGGCTTCATTAATTAATTAAGGTTAATTTACCTTAATTGGCCCCTTTAATTCAAATCCAAGCCTAATTAATTACAAATTTTGAAGGGTAAAACTTGCATTCATTAATGCCATGGAATAACACTCATCCTTAAAGAATGTGTGTCCTATGTAAGTTACCTATGACCCATTCTTCATAGGATGAATGGGTCCTCACTTAGGTCTAGGTCCTAAATTTAAACTATGTTTTTGGTAGAATTTTAAGGATTTCAAATTCAAATTCATATGTTGGGTTGTGTTATTTGAATTTCAGGAATTAATGTGAACATATGTATAAATAAGAGGCCATTTCACTATGTTTCACCTAAAATATTTCAAGCAAGCTAAGGATATTCAAGTGAGTATTATCAAGAGAATTATAAAAGCATTTCAACACATTCAAAGGTAAAATTATTGAAGATTATTGCAACAATCAAGATTCCCTTATCATTCCAAAGCTTTCTCACATCATGCATGTTGTTTGAGCTAGTATGGTGATGTAGAGTTTAAGATATATTTAAGTGTATCAAAGACATAATTTCAAATCAAGTTTCATGATCAAGATTCATATCCATTGAGGCTAATTCATGCTAGTTGTAGATTTTCATTCCAATTTTTAATCAAGGGTTTGGTGAATGGTGACATTACATTGTTCATTCATCATTTCCTTCATGCTATTTGATTTCATTTAAAAGTTTAAATAATAAAACAAGGCTTGACCAAGGCAAACCCCCCATCATCAAAAATAACATTTTTCTCCTCTTTTGTTTTTATTTTCAAGTTTAAGGTGGGTATGTGCAGGATTATGATGGGCCAAAAAGTGGCGATATGTAAATGATATCATGGCCCATGTGGTTGATGATATTTTTTTTACCCAAAATTGATGAAATGAAAATGGTTTTAAAAAAGAAATTCTCATCTTTCCACCAATATAAATTATGCTTTACTTTGAATTTAATAAATAATTATTATTCATTTTCTATTTGAATTATGACTAAAGTCTTGATTGATAAGCTGATTGAAAAATATCTATAGCTTTCAAATTGTATCAAATTTTTTGAATCTAAAACATGTGTCACATTCTATGCTTCACATACTATACGATTAAAAAAATAAAAAAAAAAATTCATGAAGTTTTGACCAAGTTAAGGTGGTCAGACATACGAGTTTTTATATTTTTTAACATTTGTAATAAAAAAATCATAATTAATTATTTAATTGGAAAAAAATTACAAAAAATTATGAATCACATCAGGACATGAGTCCTCTAGTTATATCTATAATATTATAAAAAAATATTATTATTTTATTGTGGTTAGGGTGGTTAGACAAAAACCTACTTCTTAATTTTTCCCTAAAATTTAAATACTACTACATTGAAATTCCCAATTTTCACCAAATAGATTTTTTTCTTTTAAAAATAAACCTAGTATTTTAGAAACTAAATTCAATTTTAGATAAATTCTATTCTTACATATTTTTTGAAATAATATAGATAAATTATTCAAATTTTTACGTCAAGTTGTCTAACTCTGATTTTATTGCCACTTAAGGGCCTATTTTTTCCATGATGATCCTGCACATACCCAGGTGGAAAATACTTTGAAGAGAAAATTTGAAGATATTTGTAAGGAAAGTTTTCATCTCACACAAACTCTTCTACAGGATGTATTTCTAGCTATCTGACTGTGAAACTTAGGAATCTGAGAATGCAGACATAGGAGCGGACAATCCAAAAATAATTTTTATAGAGCCCTATCTAGGATCCATCCACCATAGGGTGAATGAGTCCTCAATGAGCTTAAAAAAGGTAGTTTTAGTGACTAGTACACAACATTTTCCCTTTCTCAGATCTTCCTTTTCATTACTGGTTCCATTAGTTTTGAGTACAGTCCTTCATTTTCCCTTTAGAGCTTCCGTTTTGGAGTTTATTTCATAGTTGTAATTTTTTTCAAAAAAGTGTTGTTAATAGGGACTTCCATCCTTGCATAAAATGGAAATTCTTAGATTCATACCTTGATTTGACTCACTTTTTTGCGTTGATTTTCAATTCATTGTTTGGATCTCATTTCCTTATATGAAATTAGAGAAATATGTCAATAATAACCCCATTTTTCATCCATCTACTTTGGTGGAATCCTATTTTCCATTGTTTCATTTTGGTGAACTTGCATTTGATCATTGCATTTACTGATTTTGGAGTCCATTTCCACCCTAGATTTAGATCTTGGATTAATTTGAATTTCATTGCATTGAATTGAGTCCCATTTAGGGTGTCTAGTTTTCATTTAACTTTGCATTTAATTTAAAGGTTTTAGGATTACATCTTTGCATTCTTTAAATCTGAAAAATACAAAAAAAAATCAGTCATTTTTCATATCATTTACATAAAATTGCATCATCATTCACTTGCATTTAAAAATTGAAACAATATTTCATATCAAATTAGGTTTTCTAGGTTTTCATTTTATCATATTTTCCACTTGCATTCAACCATCATTTCACATAAATTAAAAATTTAACTCACTTTTTCATATTAGAATCTGAAAACCACTAAAATCAACTCAAAAAATTGTAAAAACATTAAAAAATCCTAACCTAGGACCTATTCCCGTAGGGTGAATGATTCCATGATTAGGGTCATTTTTTTATTTTTTGGGCATTAAAACATTTATTTCTATATTTCTATTTGTAGAATTTATGTTTCTTCAATTTGGTCATATTTAGCTTCATTTGATAAAATTAGTGTATTCGGTGAATTCAAAAAATTCATTTACAAGAAATTATTTTTAGGATTTTGCATAGAATAATCAAAATATTATCATGTTTGAAATCTGAAAATTGCTTTTATGCTACATTTTACGTTCTAGATTAATTCATTCCATTTCACCTTCTTTTGTTTTTGGGTGAGTACATTGAGTTTTTGAAACTTGTATGAGATTTAAAATTTGGTCTCCTATTAGTAATAAAGTTGTGAGATGTAGTTTGAGACTCACAAAATCTTTTCATACACCATTTGCCATGGATCTTGGGTTTTCCAACTCTTTCACTAATAGTGTTGATAATCAATCCTCTATAGATCAAAGCCTACATGCCTCATTCCCAATGACTTCTGCACCTACAACTCATGTGCATGATGCTACTCATATCTCACAAGAAAATATAAGATTGATAGATGAAGACTTAGAGAAATTGAAAAACCTTGCAACTTTAAAAAACATGACTAGCAGCATCATTCCTGCTATAGATAACATAAGGGAAATATTTGTAGATGAAAAAAAAATACATTTTTTGCAAATTCTTGCCCATATCACTAATAAACATACCCCTACTATGGCTAGTTGTGATCAACCATTGGGTTATACCCAAAGTCAAGGAGGGAATTAAATTCCTCCTTCCATCATCCACATCTCTATTCCTACATACACTAGTACTCATGTTACAACAACAATTGAACCTACTAGGAATGTTAACGCTTATTTAGGTATTTCCACTGGGAATCATTATAGCTTTGTGCATTCAAATCTCATATCTCCTCAGCTATACCCCATCACAAATTTATAATTCAATTTTCCTCCACATACATACACCAATCCACCATATTCCACTACATCTCATAACACCAATAATGATCCCATCATTAACACACTTTTGCAAAACATGCTATCCCTTCAACAAAAAATCACCACCCTAAATCAAAACAACAATGGAAAACCTTCACAATACATCAAAACCAATTATTTATCCTTGGAGATATTGAGAACACAAATTCCATAAGGTATAGAGGTTCTTAGATTTGAGAAATGTGGTAGAAACGAAGATCCTGTTAACCATGTTTATACTTACATAGCCCTATGTAGTGATTTGATTTTTTAAGGTAAAATCTTGGCTAGGATATTTCCTAGATCCTTGAAAGATGCCACTTTAGAGTGGTTTTTCTCCTTACCAAATAATTCAATTCATTCATTCAATGAAATTATTTATGCCTTTTATAACCACTTTCAAATCCATATGGGTCTCAAGATAAATTTAGCTGAAATGATGAAATGTAAAAGAAAGGATGATGAGAAATTCATTAATTTCATAGTTTGATATCAAATGATTTATTTATAGATAAACATTAATATGGGTATGTGTAGGAACATGATGGGCCAAAAAGTGGCGATATATAAGTGACATGATGGGCCATGTGGCTGACGACTTTTTTTTTAAGTCAAAATTGATGAAACAAAAAGGCTTTTTAAAGGAGATTTTCAACTTTCCACCAATATAAATTATGCTTTACTTTGAATTTAATAAATAATTACAATTCATTTTCTATCTAACTTATGACTAAAGTCTAGATTGATAGGCTGATTGAAAAATGTCTATAGCTTTCAAATGGTATCACATTTTTTGAATCTGAAACATGCATCACATTCTATGCTTTGCATACTATAGATCAAATTCTTAATGTAATTTTCATCAAAAAAATTAACATGATAGAGAACATTGTATGCATCTTGAAAATCTTGTGTAAGACCTCATTTATTCTAGTCAAATTCAAATTGGAGGTGTGAATGATCAAGATAATAAATATGTAGCTCCTCCTAATAAAAGATTACAAATATTTACCAATCCCATGCTAAAACACAATATTTCATTTCTCAAATCTAGTGAAACAAAGAATGATGTGATGAATGTTCACACAGATGATGAAAATGAGTACCAAATAGATAAAGTAGTGCAATTTTTTGAAGCTAAACCTCATAAGGGCCAAACCATAATGTCACTTCATATTGCTTTCTCATAACAAGACATACTTGAAAGAGAACCTGATGGTCCTCTTTACATAACTAGAAGAATCAATGACAAGCCTACTTATGGGATATTAATTGATCCCATCTATGTAGAGAACATGATCACTAAAGAATTCCTATTTATGCATGAGCCTTATCAAGATATATTTGGAAAACCAAAAGCATGGATAATAATGCATAATGGTTTTTCTTTCACTCCGATTAGGTCAATAAATCTCTCTCTAAAAGTTGGACTAAAAACATTAAATGTCTCATTCACCATCATCTCGACGTTGGATCAATTTCATGTGAAGTTAGGCTATCCATGGATTCACTTCATAAATATGGTCTCGTTAGTTGTGCATAAATGTTTAAAGTTTTTCTTTGCCAATGAGATCTTTATAGTGCATCGTACTAGCTTTAGTCTTATGTCTTCTTGTAGAAATTTTCATTGGATTTCTTTTTTCTTGAGCCAATTGAACCTATTAGACCCTTTGAAGACTTATTTTTCAAATCCTATGAAAATTTTAAAGAATTAAGTATAACAAAATTATCCCTTATAAATATGCCTCAACCCATGATTGAGCCACCTATCCTTGATGAAACCATTATTGAACATAAACTCCTTCCAACTATCCAAGACCAACCTATGAAAAATCCTCCACCCATTACATATAAGAGACCATGAGAAAATCAAAACAATCTCGGTGTGCCTTCTAAATTAAAAGAAGTTTACATAGTAAAAAGGAGAAAGTTGTTGGAAAACCTCCCATGGCTCCTTCTATCCCTCCCCTAATCAAAGAAAAGGAACCTATGGTTGAAATTTTTATGAAAATAAATAAAAATGCTAGAGAGAGTAGGTGTAGATGTGTTATTTCTCCATTGTTGCAAACAAAAGAGGAAAATAATAACATAGAAAATAAAAATTCAAAATTTTCTCTAGCAAGGCATAATGTCTCTTTTCCCTCGCCATAGCATAAACAAAAAAAAACTCCTATGGACATTATCATTCAACCTCTTGTTGTGATTAATTTAGATAATGATATTGAAACTGTTAGATTGATGAGGAAGTGCATAATGAATTAAATGAAATGTTTTCCTCTTTTATGAGTTTAAAATATGATCCTACTAATACGAGTGTTGAACTTGCTGCATGTCCTATTTTGACACTTGATGTTGTCCCTTTGGCTAATTTTCCTCCTTTTTCTTTTACTGAACAAGATTGGGATCCAAATGACATGTTACAGGTTGACTCACATGTGCATTACTAACTTATTTTTCATTTATTTATTTTTCATGTTCTTTGTGTAGTTGTATGTGTGTAACATGATACCCTCATACTATTTCATTTGATGTATCTCTCTCTTCATGTGTTTTCTTGTATTTGTACCTACATTCTTCTATATGTCGTAAACATTTATATTTTTCACTTGTCTTATGCTTTCCTTTTGGGGATGATGCAATGTCTCGAGAAATTTAGGTCTCTTCCATGTTGACTTGAAATATTTTTCTTTCTTTTCGCTCTCTATGTGTCATTCTTCCTATTATGTGAGTATTTGGGGAATGATGACATTTCTGAGCTCTATAACAACACTGTAGCAAAGATATACTGAATGTGAATTTGTATATCACTTATGTTTTTTGGGGGCAAACCACTCCTTCATTTTTCATGACATAGCATCATTTCAGGAACATGTATATGACTTGGCATAGGGATTTTCAAGTAAGCTCTCATGTCTTAGTATTAAACATCAGCTACTTCAAAGAAATTTCTCACTGCAAGGGTGTAGCAATTTATTTAAAGTGGTGGCATACATTGACAATATATTTTGACATTTGTCATGTTTCATGGTGCGATTTTTATTTCTTGCTATGATGCATCCTTTTCTTGGTGGTGTCATTTGGTTTGATGTCCTCCAAGAGTGTGATATTTCTTAGTGTATGACTTTCCTCTTAGTGGTGATGTGATGCACTGTATTCCTTAAATTGTGAATCTTTTACTCTTGACTTGTCCTCTCTTGGAGACATTAGGCATGATGTTCCCTAAGAAGGAGACCTTACATGCATTAAGCTAAATCCATTTTGAAAAAAAATCTAGTAGAATTAATGTTCATAAGTGCTTAGCATAATACAACTTGTTAACTTTGTGAAACTTGAAACTGGAACATGTGTGGCACCCTATTAGAGTTGTCAGAGGGATAGCTTCAGAATGGTAAGTACAGTGAGAGCTAATGCATAGGGATGAATTTATCACTAAGCCACCTTCCTTGGGCTTCACCTAATGGATGACCTAAGGTTATATTAGCCCAAAGTGAGCATGTGTGTCATTTTAATTGTAGACAATGAGTTCTGCATGTGAATGTGAAGGACAAAAATTTGTGTTCCACATTCCATTGGGATAGTCATAGCTTGATCCTACCCCTTCCCTTGACAAACAATCACGTTCCACGTCACACTGGGATAGTCATAGAATGATCCACCCATTTTCTTCTCCTAGGATTTGATAGGGTATGCTTGAGTATCTTTATCATTTCTACATACATATGTGTCTTGAATGTCTACTTTAGTGTTAGTTTGGCATGGGGTCATACTCTCACTAAAGTGGGCACTAAATGTAGTATAGGAAAAATTATCCCTCTTTCACACTTAATTTTGGAAATAATAATAAATAAAATGAACTTAATTATGCCTTAATTTAGTGTTGTAATAGTTATTTTACATATTCACATTAAGTTTAGGGCCCTATTAAATACAATGGACTTAATTGTGCCTTTTTTGTGTTGTAAGGTCTGTTACAATTTCACACTAATCTAGGGATTCATTAATTAATTGAGTTTAATTTTCCTTAATTGGACCCTTTAATTACAATCCAAGCCTAATTAATTGTAATTTTTCAAGGGTAGAACCCGACACTCATTAAATCCATGACATAACACTCATCCTTGAAGAATGTGTTTCCTAGTTAAGTGACCTAGGACCCATTCACTATAGGGCGAATGACTCCTCACATAGGCCTATGAATTAAATTTAAACTATTTTTTTGGTGTTATTTTCATGATTTCAAATTCATATTCACATTTCAGCTTGTGTTATTTGAATTTCGAGAATTCATGTTAACGTATGTATAAATAAGAGGTCATTTCACTATGTTTCATGTAGAAGATTTCAAGTAAGCTAAGGATGTCCAAGTGCACAATATAAAGATCATTGCAAGAGCATTTCAAGGCATTCAAGGGAAGAATTATTGAATACTATTATAGGAATCAAGATTCCATTATCAGGTAACTGCAAAAAGATGGTTTCCAAAAAGGGGGCTTAAGTGGCCACTTTTTTCTGCAATAAGGAAATACTGACCTTGGACATGAAATTGAGGATAATTACACTCAAAATTTTGAGATGGAACAAAAAGAAGGATCAAAGTGCACTGAGCCTAATTTCTAAAATAATAATTTATTTTTAAAATGGTTGAGATTAAGGGGTTCAAAAGAGGGATGTATAGAAATTGGTTTTGTTTTTGTCAGAAAAAGGTAACGTTGCAACTCATGTAAGTCCCTAGCATGGTGAACCCTTTTTTAGTATTTTTAAAATCACTCCAGTTAGAAATTAGCTAATAGTATGTAGTTGATGCATCATTTTTCTAATAATTTTTTAATGAATATTTGTTTTTTACTAATTTTCTAAGTGGACACTTCTTGAAAAAAAAAATTGGTCATGCTACCCCTACAAATTTTTGAAATGACTTGTTTTTTTTTTTTAAAAATAAAAATTGTAGAATGGAGCCTAGTTTCTAAAAATGTAATTTATTTGAAATATTGATGAACGAACAATTTATAACAAAAAAAACTCCAAACACTCCGTTTTGCAAAAAATGAGACACACAAACAAAAGAAATTATAGATGGAAGGATTAACATTGTCAGAAAGTGAAAAAAATTACATCATTGAATAGCTAAGAGAGAACCTAACATTACCCAAGTGCTCAATTTGTTTTACATTGAACCATGTGTAATCTTGATGGTGGCCAAAAACCTGATTATGTGAAATATTGTCGAATTTGCAAAAACACGTCTCTAGTCATTGGGAATGCCCTCCAAACCTTTGGGCTGGTATTCCAAGGAAAATAACAAGTGAAGGGCTTGGTTATTCCCAAATCAAGATATAACACACATGCATTATAATGCTCTCACATTATATCTTAATTTTGACATGAATTTTACATTTTGTGAATGCATTGACAAAATGTGAGCACGTTATAATGCATTGGCATTTTGATCTACATAATTTATTTTTCTTCTCTTTTTTTTTTTTTCTTTCTTCTCATTATCTTTGAGGGAAACTATATACATGAAATAAACATTTAAGTATAAGTTGACATTTACATATGGGTGTTTACATCCTTATACTTTAAGTTATATTTCATGTATATAGTTTTGGGATGTTTGAGAGTGGTTTCGGATCTCTAGGATTTATAATGCAAATTTTAGTTTTTAGAAGATCTCACAAATTTTAGACTTAGTCAAGTTTCAGTAATCAACAAGTTGTATTATTTCTCTCTCTATCTCACTCATTTTTATCCCTTACACTCTCTCTCTCTCTCTCTCTCTCTCTCTCTCTCTCTCGACATACCTCTCCCTCCATAAATCCTTACCACTCTCTCTATTTCTCTCTACCTCACCTCTCTCTCTCACCTCCCTCTCTCTCCCGCTCTTCTTCCCTATCTACTCTTTATCTCCCAATCCCTCTCTCTACCTACCTATGCATCCATCAAACCTTACCACTCTCTCTCTACACCTCTCTATCTCACCTTCTCTCCCTCCCTCTGCTTCCATCTCTACTTATCTTTATCTCCTCTCTTCGTCTCTCTACCTACCTCTCCTTCCACCACTCTCTATTTCTCTCTATCTCACCTCTTTCTCCGTCACTACATCTCCCTCCCTCTCTCCCCCACTCTTTACTTATATATATATCCCCTCTCCCTCTCTACCTAGCTCTGCATTCATCACAACCTACCACACTCTCTATCTCACCTCCCACTCTCTTCATCCATACCTCTCCCTCTCCTTCCCTTTGTAATCTCCCTAATCCATCTCTACCTACCTCTCCATCCATGAGTCCCTAACACTCTCTCTACAACTCCCTATCTCACTTCTCTCCCTCCCTCCCTCATTCCCTCTCTACTCTCTCTCTACCTCTCATTCCCTCTCTAATTATCTTTATCTCCCGTAGCTCCCCCTCTCTTTCTCTCACTAGATTTATCCCTTCCTACCTTCCCCCCCTCTCTCTCTCTCCCTCTTTCTCTCTCAATCTCTCCTCTTTATCTCACCATTCTATCTTTCCCTCTTTGTAACTCTCTACTTATCTATATGTCACCATTGTCTCTCTACATATCTTTATCTCACATATCCCTCTTTACCTCTCCCTTCCTCCCCTCTCTCTACTTCTCTCTATCTCACCTATCCCTCTCTACCCGCATATCGCTCCATCACTCCCTACAACACTCTCTCTATTGATCTCTATCTCACCTATCTCACCTCCCTCTCTCCCTACATACCTCTTCCTCTCCTTCCATCTCTACCTACCTCTCCATCCATCACTCCTTACAACTCTCTCTACACCTCTCTATCTCGCTTGTCTCCCTCCCTTATTCTCTCTCTACTTCTCTTTACCTCTCCTTATTATTCTAATTATCTTTATCTCCCCTGCCCCTCTCTCTCTCACTAGATGTCTCCCTCCCTACCTTTTCCCCTATATACTCTCTATGTATCTTTTCCCTCCCTCTACCTCTCTCTCTCGCCCTCTCTCACTCCTCCCTCACCCTCTTTCTCTCTCACTCTCTCCTCCCTATCTCTCCTTCTCTATATGTCACCATGATCTCTCTACTTATGTTTATCGCACTTATCCCTCTTTTCCTCTCCCTTCCTCCAAAATATCGCCCACCCTCCCTTCTTCCCTATATTTCTATCTCTCTCTCCTTCTCTCTATCTCACCTATCCCTCTCTACCCACATATACCTCTATCACTCCCTACCACACTCTCTTTATTTCTCTCTACCTCACCTCTCTCTCACCTCCCTCTCTCTCCCCCCATACCTCTCCCCCCATCCATCCTTCCTTATCTACTCTTTATATTTCTTGTCTCTCTACCTCTCCTTCCCTCTCTACTTATATTTATCTCCTCTTTCCATCCCAACCTCTCTCTCTCCCCCTATGAGGGTTGAAGATGTAATTTTTAGTGTTTAAGGTATAGGATTTAGGTTATAGGGTTAAGTGCATAGGGAATAGGGATTAGGGTTTAGGATATTAGGTATAAATTTGATGGTATAGAGTATAGGGATGAGGGATGAGGGTTTAAGGTTTAAGGTATAGGGTTGAGGGTTGAGGGATAGTGTTCAAAGTTGAGGGTATAGGGCTAAGTGTATAGGGTATAGGGCTGAGGGTATTGGGTTTAGGATTGAGGTTTAAAATTTAGGGTTTAGTGTACAAGGTTTAATGTAGGGTTTAGGGTTTAAGTATAGGGTTGAGGGATGATGTTCAAGGCTTAGGTTTTAAGGTTGAGGGTATAAGGTATAGGGATGAGGGTTGAAGGTGTAAAGTTTACGTTTTAAGGTATAGTATTGAGGGTTGACATATAGTGTTCAAGGTTGGGGGTGTAGGGTTAAGTGTATGGGGTATAGGGATTAGGGTTTAGGATATTGTGTATATGCTTGAGGGTATTGGGTTTAGGGTTGATGGTTTAGGGTTCAAGGTTTACGGTAAAAGGTTTAATGTAGGATTTAGCATTTAATTATAGGGTTAAGGGTTGAGGGATAATGTTTAGGGTCTAGGGTATAGGGTATACGAATGACGGTTGAGGGTGTAGGGTTTATGGTTTATGGTATAAGGTTAATTTTATATGATATATGGATTAGGGTTTAGGATATTAGGTATAAGGTTGAAGTTGTTGGGTTTAAGGTTTAAGGTTAAGTTTATAGGGTATAGGGATTAGGATTTAGGAGAGAGAGGGAGATGTGAGATAGGGTGAGGGGGTGTGAGGGAGAGACATGAGAGAGAGTATTCTCTAGTTAGGGTGGGAGGAAAAGACTTGAGAGAGGAGGGGGAGTGGGAGGGAGAGACTTGAGAGAGAGGGAGAGAGAGAGAGAGATGGACCCCATTTCTTGGACCCATTTTTTCAAATAGGCCACTATATTACCAATTTAACCAAATTGGAAAGATAGTGGGCCCACGAGATTTCCAATTCAGTGAAATTGGAAACCTTATTTCCCTTGTTTGAAAAAATGGGTCCAAGAAATGGGGTCTCCAAATGATTTAATTCTTGGACTCACTTTTTCAAACAGGCCACTACTTTGCCAATTTCACCGAATTGGCAAGCTAGTAGGCCCCGTAGCTTGCTAATTCGGTGAAACTATTAACCTGAAATGGCTTGATTGAAAAAATGGGTCCAAGAAATGGGGTCTCCTAGTGACGTAAATAACTAGGATACCCCATTTCTTGGACCCTTTTTTTTTAAATAGTCCACTACATTGCCAATTTCAATTAATTAGCAAGCCAGTGCACCCACTAGCTTGCTAATTCAGTGAAATTGGAAACCTAAGTTGGTCTGTTTGAAAAAAATGTGTCCAAGAAATGGGGTCTCTCAATGATTTACATCATCGGGAGACCCCATTTCTCAGACCCACTTTTTCAAACATGCCACTACATTGTCAATTTTACCAAATTGGCAACCTAATTTGGCTTGTTTGATCACTGGGAGACCCCATTTCTTGGACCTATTTTTTCAAATAGGCCAAGTTAGGTTTCCAATTTAACTAAATTGGCAAGCTAGTGGGTTAACTAGCTTTCCAATTTGGTGAAACTAGAAATATAGTGGTCTGTTTAAAAAAAGTGGGTCCAAGAAATGGGGTCTCCCAGTGATGTAAAATATCTACCCGAGTAAAATCTCTACCCTAATCCCTCAACCCTCAACCCTTAATCCTTCAACCCTTAAAACCTTAGCCCTCTACCCTCTAACCTCAACCCTCAACCATCTACCCTCAACCCTCAACCCTCTACCCTCAACCCTAATCCCTCAACCCTATACCCTATACACTCAATCCTCAAACCTTAAACCATCTACACTCTAACCTATACATTAAATCCTCAACCCTCAACCCTATAACCTCAACCCTCTACACTCAACCTTAAAACCTCAACCCTCAACCCTTAAACTATAAACCTTTAAACCCTCTACCCTATAAATTAAAACCTCAACCCTCAATTCTCAACCCTCATCCCCTAATCCCTCAACCCTCAACCCTTAAACCCTTAACCCTCAATCTCTATACCCTCTACCCTATACATTGGAACCTCAACCCTAATCGTTCAATCGTATACCCTCAAACCTATACCCTAAACCCTAAACCCTCAACCCTAAACCCTTAATCCCTCAACCCTAAACCCTCAACCCTCAACCCTCAACCCTTAAACCCTAATCCCTCAACCCATATACCCTCTAACCTATACATTGGACACTCAAACCTATACACTCAATCCTCTGTCCTCAACCTTAAACCCTCAAACCTCAACCCTTAAACCCTCTACCCTATACATTAAACCCTCAACCCTCAATTCTCAACCCTCAACCCTCAACCCTTAATCCCTCAAACGTCAACCCTTAAACCATTAACTCTCAACCTGTATACCATCTACCCTATACATTGGACTCTCAAACCTATACCCTCTACCCTCTACCCTCAACCAAAAACCGTTAACCCTAAACCCTTAAACCTTCTACTCTCTTCCCTCTACCCTCAAATCTAATCTATCAACCCTCTACCCTCAACACAATACCCTAAATCATCAACCCTATAGGTCCTCCACCCTATACCCTCAACTCATATCTCTTTCTCTCTATCTATACATCTCACCTTTCTCTCCCTCCCTCTCTCCCACCCTCTCTAGTTTCTCTATCTACCCTCTCCCTCTTTCTACGTGCCTCTTTCTCAATCAATCCCTACCACTCTCTATCACTCCCTCTATCTATCTCTATATCCCTCCCACTACCTCTCCATCACTCCCTCTCTCTCCCACTCCTTAGAGTTTAGGGCTTAGGGTAGAGAGTTTTCTTGGGTTTAAGGGTTTAAGGTAGAGGGTATTGGGTCAAGGGTAGAGACCCTATAACCTTAACCCAATACTATAAATCCTCAACCCTATACCCTCAAACCATATCCCTTTCTCTCTATCTATACATCTCACCTCTCTCTCCCTCCCTCTCTCCTACCCTCTCTAATTGTCTCTATCTACCGTCTTCCTCTTTCCACATACCTCTTGCTCAATTAATCCCTACAACTCTCGCATTCCCTCTATCTATCTCTCTTTATCTCCCTCCCACTACCTCTTCATCACTTGGCCTATTTGAAAAAATGGGTTCAAGAAATGGGGTCCCCTGGTGATTTGCATCATTGGGAGACCCCATTTCTTGGACCCATTTTTTCAAATAGGCAACTACATTGCCAATTTCACCGAATTGAAAAGCTAGTGGGCCCACTAGTTTTCCAATTTGGTGAAATTGGCAACCTATTTTCCCATGTATGAAAAAATGGGTCAAATAAATGGGGTGTCCTAGTGATGTAAATCACCAAGAGACCCCATTTCTTGGACCCATATTTTTCAAATAGGCCACTACAGTTCTAATTAAACCGAATTGGAAAGCTAGTGGGCCCACTAGCTTTGAAATTTGGTGAAATTAACAACCTAAATTACTTGTAAATTTCACTCAGGGATGCCATTTCTTGGACCCATTTTTTCAAACATACCACTACATTCCCAATTTCTCTAAATTGGCAAGCTAGGGTATATGGTTTAAGGGTATAAGGGTTTAAGGGTTAAGGGTAGAGGGGAGAGAGATAGAAAGAGTGAGTGAGTGAGTGAGTGAGTGAGAGAGTGAGTGAGTAAGTGAGTGAGTGATACTTGAGAGAGGGAGATGGGGTAGGAGGGAGAGAATTGAGAGAAAGAGAGAGAGGGATGGAGTGGGAGAGAGATAGAGGGTAGACGGTAGATGGTTTAAGGGTTAAAGGTAGATGATAGATAGTTAAGGGTAGAAGGCAGAGAGATAGGTGTGAGTGCGAGAGAGAGACTTGAGAGAGGGAGAGGCTTGAGATAGATAGAGGGTAGAGGGTTAAGAGTATAGGGTAGAGGGTTTAAGGGTTTAAGGGTTAAGGGTTTAGGGTTTAGGGTTTAGGGTAGAGGGGAGAGAGATAGAGGGAGTGAATTAGAGAGAGAGAGACCTAAGAGAGGGAGAGGGGGTGGGAGGTAGACACTTGAGAGAGAGATAGAGGTTAGAGGGTTAAGAGTAGAGGGTAGAGGGCATACTAGCTTGCCAATTTGGTGAAATTTGAAACCTAACTTGGCTTGTTTGAAAAAATGGGTTTGAAAAATGGGGTCTCCCAGTGATTTACATCAATAGGAGACCCCATTTCTTGGACCCATTTTTTCAAATAGGCCACTAAATTTCCACTTTCACTAAATTCGTAGGCTAGGGTAGAGGGTTTAAGGGTTTAAGGGTTAAGGTTAGAGGGTAAAGGTTTAAGGGTAGAGGGGAGAGCGATAAAAGGAGAGAGAGAGAGAGAAAGAGAGAGAGAGAGAGAGAGAGAGAGAGAGAGGGTATAGGGTAGATGGTTTAACGGTTTAAGGGTTTAAGGGTAGAGGGTAGAGGGGAGAGAGATAGAAGGAGTGAGTGAGTGAGTGAGAGAGACTTGAGAGAGGGAGAGGGATTAGGAGGGAGATACTTGAGAGAGAGAGGGGGGGAGTGGGAGTGGGAGAGAGATAGAGGGTAGATGGTTTAACAGTTTAAGGGTTAAGGGTAGAGGGGAGAGAGATAGGGATACTTGAGAGATGGGGAGGGGGTAAGAGGGAGAGACTTTAGAGAGAGAGGGGAGGTGTGAGGGAGAGACCTTAGAGACAAATACATAGAGAGAGATTTCTCTAGTTAAAGTGGGAGGGAGAGGCCTGGGAAAGAGGGAGAGATAGGGAGTGGGAGAGAGAGAGTGTGTGTGTTCTCTAGTTAGGTTGGGAGGGAGACTTGAGAAGAGGGGGAGGGATGGGAGGGAGAGACCTGAGAGAGAGAGAGAGGGGGGGAGAGGGATATGGATGGAGGGAGGGAGGGAGAGAGAAGTAAGGTACAAAGAATTATAGGGAAAAGGAGAGAGAGAGAGAGAGAGAGAGAGAGAGAGAGAGAGAGAGAGAGAGAGAGAGAGAGAGAGAGAGAGAGAGAGAGAGGGAGGGAGGAGAGAGAAGCAAGTAGAGACAATTAGAGGGAAAAGGAGAGAGAGAGAGAGCCTTCTAGTTAGGGCGGGGAGGGAGAGAGAGGGAGATTGGATAGATAGGTAGTGGGAGAGAGATGAGAGACAGGAGATGAGAGAGAGTGAGTGAGGAGGTGTGGAGACCAAAGAGAGAGAGAGAGAGTGCGTGTGTGTTCTCTAGTTAGTGTGGGAGGGATAGACTTGAGAGAAAGGGAGGGGGTGGAAGAGACATACCTAAGAGAGACGAAGAGAGAGGGAGAGGTGAAGAGGGAGATAGAAGGATGGAGAGAGACAGAGAGAGAGGGAGAGGTGAAGAGGGAGATAGAAGGATGGAGAGAGAGACAGAGTTCTCTAGTTAGGGTGGGAGGGAGAGACTTAAGATAGGGAGAGAGACCTGAGAGAGAGAGATATTTCTCTAGTGAGGATGGGAGGGAGATATTTATGAGAGGGAGAGGGGCTAGGAGAGGGAGAGGGGGTGGTAGAGAGAGACCTAAGATATATTCTCTAGTTAGGGTGGGAGGGAGACACTTGAGAGAGGGAGAGGGGTGAGAGGGAGAGACCTACAAGAGAGGGATTGGGAGAGAGAGACAGAGACAGAGACAAAGACAAAGACAAAGACAAAGACAAAGAGAGAGAGACCTTAGAGAGACATAGAGAGAGTGTGTGTTCTCTAGTTAGGGTGGGAGGGAGATACTTGAGAAGAGGGAAAGGGGGTGTGAGGGAGAGAGAGAGAGAGAGAAAGAGAGAGTGAGTTATCTCGTTAGGGTGGGAGGGAGATTATTGAGAAAGGGCAAGGGGACCTAGGAGGAAGAGACCTCAGAGAGAGAGAGAGATAGAGGGAGTGAGAGATATAATTGAGAAGGAGAGAGATAAAGGGAGTGTGAGATATTCCTATGAGAGAGAGAGGAGGTGGGAGGGATAGAAGGAGGGATAGACCTAAGAGAGGGGGGGGGGGAGATGGGGTTCTAACTAAAGGCTATGCCATAAACAATAAAGCATAAACCCTAAATACTAAACCCTAAACCATAAACCATAAAGCCTAAACCAAAAAATGAGAGACAAGGGAGGGAGAGAGTGTATGAGAGAGACATAAATAGAAAGGGAAGGAGGAAGGTTGGGAGATTAAGAGAGAGGGATAGAGGGAGGGAGAGTGAGAGGGAGTGAGGGAGGGAGATGTAGAGATGGAGAAAGGTAGAGAGAATTATATAGGGAAGGAGAGATAGAGAGGGGGAAGGAGGGAGGGAGAGATATAAAGAGAAGTAAATAGGAGAGGAGGGAAGGATGAAGGTGGAGAGATAGATAGAGAGAGGAGGGCGGGTGAGAGAGAGGCATAGAGGGATAGGTTAGATAGAGAGAAGTGGAGAGGGAAGGTTGTTGGGATAAAGGAAGAGAAAGAGAGAGAGGAGGGAGGGAGAGAGAGGTAGAGAGAGATAGGTTAGATAGAGTGAAGTAGAGAGGGAATGTGGGTATGAGGAGGGAAGGAGAGAGAGAGAGAGGGGGATATAGAGAAAATTGGAGAGGGAAGGAGGGAAGGAGGAAATGAGGGAGGGATGGAGGGGGAGAGAGGTTAGATAGATAGAAGTGTAGAGGGAAGGAGAGAGTGTGAGAGAGAGGTCTAGAGCATAAGGGATACAAAATGAGTGAGATAGAGAGAGAAAGACAATACAATTAGTTGATTACTGAAATTTGACCTCCTGATTACGAAAATTTGACATGCTGATTATTGAAATTTGACTAAGTCTGAAATTTTTGAGATATTCCAAAAACTAGAATTTTCATTATAAATCCCAAAGATCTGAAATCACTCTCAAACATCCTGAAACTATATGTACATGAAATGGGTGTTGCCACAATAGTGGTTTACATTTTTTGGGAGATCCTGATTTTTGCTTAAATCACATAATTTTAGAAAATATAATGATTTAAGCCTTGGAAATTTTCATTTAAAGGATTCCAATTGAAGAGGTTTTGATCAAACCACCTTAGACCAATCCCCCTTGGATAAAACCCCGCTAGTTTTAAACCATACCTATAACGAAGTCTCCTTTACACCTATCAAAATGTTGATAAAAAACCACTTTTGATTTACCCTTTGGGGGATCAAATGAATTCATTTAAAATTTATTTTTTTGTTTATGTCATCCTTATTATAAGCTTCCAAAAAAGTATAATTTTAATTAAATTAAATTTTATTATTATATTTATTTTTTATTTATTGTGAATGTAGGTTTTTCACCAAAAATCAAGCTCTATGTTCTGCACATGTGAAACAATAGTAGATTATCAAAATAAAATTTTGAAAAATATGTTGAGGCTGGGTATTTATGTCCTTCATCCATTAAAAAAAAAATTGAATTTCGATACATATATACAAATTTATCTTGTATACAGTCCACCTATGTCTGAATTGTAATTGGTTTGACTTTGAAACTTGATTAAGGAAAAACTATTTAATAAAAATTATAAAATCAAATGAACTGGTTAGATATCATAGTTAAAAATCTAAATTTGAAAAAATTATAATTTTATTCTTCATACAAAAAAATTTATGTTGTATACGTTGAGCATCACTCCTTAAAAATGTCCGTTACTGATAAAAACTAGTTTTTGAAGGAGATGAAAAAAAATGCAATCTGATTCCAAAAATTTTGAAAAAAAATATATTTATAATATATAGACAAAACTTCACAAATCACTAGTTTGCATCATCTTCAAATTTCTCATGGTTTAGCTACTATATGAGCCCGAAAGTGAAGATTTAGTTAAAAAAATTAGTTCAGTGTCCAATTTGCCCAAAAATTATAAACTAGTATTGTCGGATTACCCAAATATAACTTAAAGTATAAGAAAGTAAATTTTAGATGTAAATTTCAACATATAGTTTCCCTGAAAGATAACAAGAAGAAAGAGACAATAAAAAAAGAAGAAAAAAATTTCAATGTAGACCAAAACGTGAGCACATTATAATGCACTCACATTTTCAAAATGTTTTTTCGATTTTAAAAAATGCACATTTTTTTAACTCAAAATGCACATGCTTTTTGAAATTTAAACCATAACCCGAGCTTTTGATAACGCGCTCGCATTATGGCTTGGTAATGAACGATCCTAGGCTTGGTCATGACCAAGCCATAACGTGAGCACGTTTTACTATAACGCGCTCGCATTTTTTCTATTTCAAGATGAAAAAGAAAATTGGCCACAAATTGGTAACCCATATTTTTGCACCCGCCCTATCATGTCAAAGCTTTCTTACATCATGCATGTTGTTTGAGGTAATATGATGATGTAGAGTTCAAGATCTATTCAAGCATATCAAAGACATAATTTTAAATCAAGTTTCAATATCAAGATTCACATCCATTGAGACCACTTCATGCTAGTTTCATATTTGCATTCCAAGGTTTAATGAATGGTTTGCTGAGTGGTGACATTACATTGTTCCTTCATTTCCATCATGCTATTTGATTTCATTTGAAAGTTTAAATACTCAAACAGGGTTTGACCTATGAAAACCCCCATCATCAAAAACAACATTTTTCTCCTCTTGTGTTTGTATTTGTAGGTTTTAGGTGGAAGATCCTTTGAAGAGAAAAATTGAAGGAAATTTTAAAGTTTTCAAAGTTGCAGGAAAGGTTTTCATCTCATGAAATCTCTTCAAGAGGATTTATTTATATTTGTTCAACTATGAAACTCAGGAATCTGAGAGTGCAAACACAAGAGCAGAGAACCTAGAAAGGATTTTTACAAAGCCCTAGCCAAGACCCATTTTCCATAGGGTGAATAAGTCCTTAGTGAGCTTCAAAAAGGTACTTTTGGTGACTGGTACACAACATTTTCCCTTTCTTAGATGTGCCTTTTCATTATTGGTTCTAATTATTTTTAGTATAGTCCTTCATTTTCCCTTTATAGCTTGCATTTTGGAGTTTATTTGATAGTTTTAAACTTTCTCCCCAAAGTGTTCTTTAATAGGGACCTTTGTCCTTGCATAAAAGGGAAATTTGCATATTCATACCATGATTTGACTCACCTTTTTGGGTTGATACTCACTTCATTTTTTGAAATAGGTCCATCATATCCCCATTGTTAATCCATCTACTTTGATGGAAACCTATTTTCCATCATTTCACTATGTAATATAGGACTTAGTGAGATCCTCAATGTGTAGTACTATAGGTAGAATTTCGATGCCTTGATTTATTTTTAGATTTGGCATTACTCATATAGTGGGATTTTTTTGATATATATGTTTGGTTATTGTGTATGATAGCTCCATTTTCTAGTTACTAAAGTGATAATTAGTTTTCATGTTTTAATAGATTTGGATCTATAGGTTACGTAGGTTGTGGATTAGCTACCTATTTTCTTGTAGTGGGATGAATCAGATGTGGACTATATATATCCATAACCTTCTTTTAGTTCTAATGAAAACTGTTTATTTGGCCTTGTATGTGGTCATTTGTACGTTGGTATGTTGCATTGAGATAGGAGAATGGATATATAGAGACTTGATTGTAGATTTTTGGTTGGTATGTTGATGGCATGAAGTTATATCTATGGAGTTATGGCTAGCTTGGATGAGTTGTAATTTTCTCTACTTGTTATTCCTAGTGGTATGAGTAAGGTAGCTACTCAAAACCTTTATTATCATTTTAATTTGATGCATATGTTTATGTAAGTATGTGTGTAGCTTTCAGTTAAATTTGATATGTTTCACCTTGGCATGTTTATTTTTTCTTCCATAGGTCGCATGTTTGATGATGTAAGGGGCCTTTTACTTGTGGTGGTTATCCTTGTTTATTAAGCATGCATATTTTTAGAGAATGAGTGGATAGTGAGGATTTAGATTTTACATGTTGGGATAAGTGATGGTTTCCCTTGATTGTGATTCATATGGGTGTAATTAAAATTTTAATGTCAGGTGGGAGAATGCTAGGATTAAGGTTTCATCCACCTTGTAAATCCTATGTAATAGTTACAACAACCTTGGAAAGTGTCTCTAGGCACTTAGGGTGTATTGGGAAAATATTTTGTAATATTAGTTATCCCCATTTTTGCAATATTCTCATAAGGGTTTGTGGCTCCACTAGCAATGGTAAAGGTGACTTGTGGAAAAAGTATTAAATATTATTTTCCCCACATGTGGACACCTAGAATGGGATGATGAAAATATGAGGAAAATGATGAATGAGTGAATATTGGGTTTCTCCAAGTGAATTCTTGGAAAGAGGCAACATATGTCACTTGGTTTTTCATCATTTATTGTATTTAATGCAATGTTTATCTTTGATGTTTGGGTGCCCAAGTTGGAAGGTAAGTATTGGAGACAAAATTATTTTCCTTTCATTTTTTGTGGAGTAATTCCAAGGGTTGGGTTATTTGGATTGAAGATTCATCTTTGCAAGCCTTATTTTTGGATTAAGACCTCTTCACACATGTATAAAATCAGGTCTTTGGATGTAGAAAGAATGAGCAAAATTTTAATCTAGTGTTACACTGTAGAAACAAGGAAGGTTAGGGCATAGGGAGGTTGTTCACAAGTAAACATGTGCTACAATGGTGGAGGTAAGGAGGAGAATGAAAGTGATTGTATTGCACTCTCATTTATTTAAAGATAATGCATACTTGGGCTCTCTTCTTGGTGGAGTTTTTTCTCGCAAGGGTTTATCCACATAAGTACTTTATTATAGGATAATATTTTGTTTCTTATTTATGTGTCATTGATGCTATCTTATTATGATGCTATTCTTCTTATATTACAATTATAAGATCACATAAGGTAGTATTTATAGGCATATTATGTTGGCTATTTATTTGCACCATAAAGAAGATGGATCTAATCAAGGTATTTCCATATTAAGGAAACTAAACTTTTATATTCACATGTATAAGTTTCATATTTTCATGTTGTTGTATTTCAAGCCTCATATCTCATCCATTGAATTCATATTTGGATAGAGATTGAAATTTTTAACAATCAGTATTGAACATATTTATTTCTCATCATTTTCTAGTTAGAAATCATCAATTTTTTATTTTTTTTGATAATTTATCCTTTTCATAGGAACTTCCATTCTACAAACTTAGGAGTTTAAAGTATCATAATAATGTACTTAAAATACACATACATAATAGGGCACCACTATTTTTGAATAATAAGCCATATTTAATTTTTTTACATAATTAGAAATGGATCATGGTAAATCGAACAACCTCAAAGTCAATGTATTTCCAAACACTTGAATGAAAAATTAAATCATAGAGCAAGTCCTCAAAGCTAAACACCTAGTGTACACTCATACAAAATAAAGTACCCATATTAGTTCCAAGTATTCTTCAATCCTATGTTTTGAAGTATAAAATTTTTCATACATCATAGTCACGAAAACACTACAACATATATACATAAAATAGGACAATCTTATGCACCCATCAAATGCCCCAAATCAAAAAAATAATTATACTCTCACATATTTAGATCTTGGATGTTACAATGGCCAATTAATTGACTATAATAATAATTTTTTTCATATAACTTTATTTATTTACTCATGTCCCTTAAAAATCAATTTCTTAGTCCCACCAATAACCCGAGAAATCTATTCTATTTTTTATTGTAAACAAGAATATGCAAAGATAATGAAAATAAATTTAAAACCCATTACCAAGCACATGTGATCATTACTAATTTCTCATGTCTATCTTTCCCACAAGCAATTGGCATAACACTACAAATACTAGAATTTCTAACAACAATGCAAAAATAATTCCCAACAAATTTATATTGATGGAATCATTGCTTGGGATATTTTCAAAAAAATCATAAAATTCATAATCTATTATGAGATTCACACTAGTGGGAACAATAGATTCATTAACAATGGTATTATCCTTTTCAACAATCTCAACAAGCTTAAAAAATTGATATATAGGGGAATAAAAAAAATTGAAACTCTTTTGACAACACCAATTATAGATTTTAGAACTCTTCTTGATAACCAAGGGGTGCAACACATTGCTTAAACTCTACAAAATCGGCACTTTCTCTTCCCGATGGATTATATACTATCAAATATGCTTTCTTCAATTGTAATTTCATCAAGGAACCAAAAATTAATAACAATCCATTCATTTCATTGAATCCAAAAGCCACAAGATGATACTAGAGACTTATGAGCTGCTTGCAAAACATTATCCTTTCATAGTTGAATGTAATAAATTTGTGTACTCAAAATCAATGTCTAAAAGTCATCATATTCCTTAGCAATATACTTTGCAAGTTCTTTCTCCTATTGCTTCCTTCTGAGTATTTCTACACAATCTCTCTCTCTCTCATGTTTAGATTTCATATCATCTGATAATTCCAATGCGAGAGAGAATTTTGGAGTAAATATTTTAATAAAATAATATATTATGTAGTTATTGTGTATGTTTCATTCAATGCACTTTATATATTTATAGTATTTTGCATATCCTATATTATAAGAGGTTTTTTGTAAGTTCTATAACTATTCCTTTGCATAGATGAGTAGTTTTGACAAATCATAATATAAAACAAGTCAGAATTAACAATGATTGTACTAACAAATATATCAAAAGGATATAATATTCCTAAAAGAAAAATATATTTATTATATAATCACCCATACTTGAATCATACTATAGTGATCTAAGATATTTGCATGGAGTTTTTCTAATTAGAAGCTAGGATTCTTTCATTATTGAATATTCATGCTTGTTCATTTCCTCATGCTTTCTTGCTACCTAGTTTTGCATCATCAAGACAAAACTCAAGTGTTTTTGGATTTATAACCTACCTTACGAAAATAACTTCTTATTTTTCTCCCTACCAAGTGACCCTACTACTTTTCACATGCACCCCTCTATTTTCGCATACCTATGAAATAAAACAAAGAATCATAGGCATTATGGTATATTGGCCTCCATATAAACTTCTCCTCTTACACAATCTTGTTTTCTTCCCTTCTGGACTCACAACCTCTTGTATTCATGTCACACACAAGACAAAATCAAACTTACATCGAATCTCAAATTTTCTTTTCCTCTAATAGGTCTACTCATACTCAAGATCCCATCCTTTAACTTTTGATTGATATCGTTAATCTATTTGAATCTCCCAATTTGTCATTGGCAAAGAGAATGCCAACACCTCTTGTCAACTTTGGCTCTGCATTTGCTTGAATATTTGTAAACCCCTTTCTATCCAAAAATTCCCCCCTTCTTACACATGAATGGATACCAGCACCTTCGATTGTTTTTTTGCAAGTACACATTCACCCGTTCTAGGAAGTGGTTCACCCGTTCTGAGAAGCTGTTCACCCATTTCAGGAAGCCGTTCACTCGTTTTGGGAACCCACTCTCCCGTTCTGAGTATCATTCCCCAACCTCATACATCCGCCCACCTCGTGTGGTTGTTCGCCCATTGTGACAGTTCGTTTATCCATTGGATAAGCGTCTCTGCCCTCAGACAAGCGTCCCTGTCTTGGATAAGAGTGGGTTTAACCACTAGTAAACCAAGGAAATAGGCACTCCTAATGTTATAAATTAACGACCATGGTTGAAGCTTGCATCGGAAAGAAAGCTTGTAGCGAATGTGCTGAGATGGCTGCTGTTAACTCTGCCATTTCCAAAAATTATGAGTTCAAAATTGTCAACACAGAAGTTGTAATGCCTGCTCTTCCAACGCAGCAGCACATGCTTCCTCTGTCCAATCTAGATTTACTTATTCCTCCTGTTTCTGTGCATGTGTTTTTCTGCTATAAAAATCCCATTCGTAGAACTTTTGCATCGGCACTATCTCATCTGAAGAATTCCCTCTCTAGGGTCTTGGTGCCATATTATGTTTTTGCAGGAAGAATTGTTACGGATAGTATTGGGCTACCAGAGATCCATTGCAATAACAAAGGAGTTCGCTTGACCCAAGCTTATGCTGCAGCTGCTCTTTCTGAGCTGAATTTATACAACCCTGATGAGTCTGTGCAGGGGAAGCTTGTTCCCTTACTTTCAAAACCCTTTCAAGAAGATGGAATTCCTCTCTTTGCTGTTCAGGTAAAAGACTTTATAGAGCATATAGTTCGTTCCACTTGCATTTTTTTCTGCAGAACAATCTTGACGACATTTGGTATTTGCAGGTTACAGAGTTTAGTTGTGGAGGTATTGTTGTTGGCTGCACATTCGATCACAGAATTGCCGATGCATACTCTGCAAACATGTTTTTCATAAGTTGGTCAAACCTTTCCAGAAATGACTCAGCTATATCTCCAAATCCAAGCAATATGCGCTCCATATTATGCCCCCGAGATTCCCCTGCTTACTGTGCTGAAATTGAGAATATGTATGTGAGGGATTCTTCACAAGAATCCGGCGATGAAAATCCTCACCCATCACCTTTAGCAAGTAGAATTTACTATCTAGATGTAAAGAGCATTATGGATCTGCAATTTAACGCAAACAAAAATGGTAACTGTTACACCAAATTAGAGGTATTCAGTGCTTACTTATGGAAGCTACTGATATCCACCCAGGAGGTCAAGGACACTGCAAATTGTAAAATAGGAATAGTTGTAGATGGCCGCCCACGCTTAAGGGATATTGGTCTTTCTGCCAATTACTTTGGCAATGTTATAAGCTTGCCCTTTGCTGAATCTAATGCTCGTTATATAAGAGGTAAACTACTTTGTTGGAGTGCAGGGTTAATTCATGATGCCATACAAAGTGCAGCGAATGAGGAGCATTTTCAAAGCTTAATTGACTTCGTGGAGAGTATAAAGCCAACGCCTGTCTTGGCCAAGATTTACTGCAGAGCAGATGACATGCAGTCATCAGGACCTGCGGTTGTGGTGTCTTCTGGACTGCGGTTTCCTTTGTATGAGGTTGATTATGGATGGGGAAAGCCGACGTTTGCAAGCTACCATTTCCCTTGAGGTGGTGAATCAGGTTATGTGATGCCAATAAATAGCCCTGCAGGAGATGGTAGTTGGATAGTATATATGCATCTTCCTCTCAAGCAGTTGAATGCAATTGAATCTGATCCCAATCGCATTCTACTTCCCATCACACAAGATATCTTTCATTTGACTTAGGAATATCTTACAAACCTATCTACGTCGGTATATGTTTAAACCATTAAACCATTGTACCGACAAAGTTATACAAATAAATGTTGGAGATAATTTTATATTGTAGAAATTAAGCTTTTATTTATTTTTATTGTAATGAATTTGAAGAATTGAATTTAATAATAGTGTTCACACTGGGAATGTTTATGATGTTCAAATTAAATAGTCTTTAAGTGTTGGTAAAATATAGTTTTTTGAAATATTTAATTCATTAATTATAAGAATTTGGTGTGCTTATATATAATTATATAATGTTATAATTTATAATGGATAATATACAATTCAGCTTATATTGCAATTATTTTGTTAATTTTATTAGTAAAATAGTATACTACATAGTAAAATGATACAATCATATAATCTATTCATTTAAGAACTACCTTTTAAAACTATACTAACGTTTTTATACAAAATAAATTGTGTTAAATTATATTTGTAATCTATTGAACTTTATTTTTTTTAAATCTTCACATTTCCATAATGTGTTTCCTTCTTCAGGTATAGATTAAAGAAATCCATCAAATAATTTTTTGATAGCCAGCAAAAATATACATGGAATGAAGTTTACAACATATAATTCTAATGATTTATCGAAAAAATAAAATTAAGACATGTTTCTTTACTTTTGAGAAATCATATTATAATGTATACTTACCATTTTCAAGTAATGTATAAAAACTAGCTTTTTAATAGAATACACAATATAAATGTATTGTTTTGTTGAAAAAAATAGTTAAGAAATCATTTTTAAGGATAAAAGTAGTTTGTGATAGATGATAAAAATTACATTATCATAATGATTTTGAAAATAAAGAATTATTTGATACAATTAAAATAATGAAAATACCAATGTGAGATCTAAGCATAAAGAGAAAAGAAAAATTAAGAATAAGTTTGCTAATAATAATGACCTAAAATTTGTTGTGATTATGGTGTCTGGACCTTTGTAATTCCTATCATTTAGCTTGGTGATTAATTATTTATTTTATGGTAATATTTTTTCCTACTAATGCCAAGTCATATTCTAGGACCTACCAATTGAGGTGATATCCTATATGGAGATGATTGCATGACATATAAGCTATATATGTGAAAGTAGGCATCCCACTTGATGGAATTTATTGTGAACTTAAAAGGATGGAATGTGTTGCTTTACAAGAGCCCCTATGACTAATTATGATACATTTGTTGATCGATTTATTTAATGACAAATTATGATGATGTAAGAGTCATGTATGAAAATATAATGATAGGTGGGCACCATATGATGGAGGAACCTATGAATGCAAGGTGCATTGCATGTTCAAAGGGGTTATGCATGTTGATAAAGGTGTTAGAATTGAAGAAGACAATAACAAGTGGGTACTAGCTATGACAGTGCTTTGCATGCAAGGATGTTACATGCATGTATCCATTGTGCATAACAAGGATGGTTATTTGAGAGCATGCAAGTGTTGGATGTTATTGTATACATTGCACTTTATGCATACACTTAGGCTTTAATTCTAGTTAGGTGTCCCGTTATCCCATTCTTAGAGAGGTGTCAGTATTGATAGGTGCCTTGAGAGGTGTCAACTCACTTTCAATACCTCTTCCTTTGTTTGAGGTAGGCAACTCATCACCACTCCATGAATGAGGAGTCCTATCCTCATTTAATAGAGGTCGGGTACCTCCTTCTTGCTTATTTATGTACACATGTTTGCCTAATCTATTCGGTCAATATTATGCAATTGTGTGTTCATTGTGCTCGTTTCAATCTTCGATCATTGTAGGTTCTTTCATAGTACCAGAGCTGGACACGAATTTTTACATGCCATGAGGTGAATTCAATTAATTGTGTTTTTGTTTGGCTCGTCTGTGCATATTAACATTCCGCAGGGAGGTGTGTTACCGTTCAAAAGGTGTGATAAAAAACAGTGACCCCTACGAGACTTTGTAGCTTCGGCCTTTCGTTGAAAGGCTCAATTTAGGGGTATTTTTTTAGCCTTTCTAGGGCACGCAATCAGCTATATCTCGTTTGCAAGCATGAAATCTCTTATTGTAGGTGTAGATTTGTTGTTGGTGGGTACGAATAAGTAGTGATTGGGCATAGCGTATCATCTCCAAACCCTTTGGAATCCCTGCTCGAAATTTGATTAATTTGTCCTGAGGTTGATTTTGGGGGCTGCGAAGGCTTATTTCAGCTGTATTTAATCTGTGGAATGCACGAAGGCTTATTTCAGGTGGATTTAATGAGGCCACTCACTGTTGCCCAGGTTGATCATGTCGATTTAATTAGCTTGTGTCATTTTTTGGGGGAAAGCCGAAGGCAGATGCAAGGGTGAAGTGCATCAATATTTTATGGGGAAGAGGGGTGACTGTTCACTATGACATTGTGCACTTTTGCTGACCTCAGCTCGTCCACTTTGGCATATGTCAACAGGGAAGGGCGCAGCGTTCTTTAAGTTTTAGCCCTTGGTCACATGGGAAATAAGGCCCTGGTTCTTTCTAGTTCAGGGGGGTTTAATTTTTTCAAATCTTTCCTCTTTTATTCTGAAATTTTGCACTAAAATAATTTTCAAACAATTTTTTTTCTTTTTTCTCTAGAAGACAATATTTTGTAATTGGTAAAAAATTTCAAAGTGCCATAACTTTTGCTTGGTAACTCGGATTTGAGTGTCATATTTTGCAAGTGCATATGTTTTTGCCACGAATCCAAAGAGAATATTATAGCACTCATTCTATAAAGTGACAATTTATGCCTTCTTTGGGTTAGTTACAAGCACTCCTTCTATAAAATGTTAGATTGGGGGAAGGCGGAGGGGACAAATAATCAATGGGGGTGTTGTGTGTGTTCCATTTTCACACTTCCTTAAAACATGCTTTAGTGTGTTGTGTTATTAGTTCACTTCTACATGCATTTTTAAGTTCTTCATTTCTGCATTTTTACAAGCAACCATCTAAGTCTAGCAACACAAATTCTTACGTTACTATACTACCCCTAACATCTTTAAATTATCATGATTGGAAGATGAAAGTAATTCGTGTGCTTAAGAACAAAGGTTTATATAAGGTAACCATGGGAATGGAGAAAGAACCTATTGCAGCTAAAGACATAAAAGTTTTCTAATAAGTCTGATCAAGTATTTGGTTTTCTATGTTAAAATTTGTCTCCTGAATTGTTGTTCCATGTTGAGAACTTGAAAACACCCAACGATGTTTTGGAAGCTATAGACAAACTATTTCAAAATAATATAGATGAACATAGAAGCCATGAGTTAGAAAACCAACTCAAAGGTCTTAGCCCTAGGGTTTTTTCAACTTTACAAGAATTTTTAACTAAATTTAAATCTTTAAAGTTGTGATTAAAACACTATGGAATTGACAAGAAAGAGGATCAATTAATCATTTTTGTACTTTAAAATCTAGATCATTTTTTTTCTATATTTTTATCAAATTTCTACTCTACTTCAAGGGTTCTTGGAGCCGCATAGTTAGTGCCTGCATTGGATAACTTTGAGGCTCATATCACAAGGGAGCAAGAAAAGTTAATTCAAATGGGCACTTTGAATTTTACTTATCCTCAAGCCCTACTTGTAGGGAATGAAACACAAAAAGCATCAAAAGGGGAGAAGAACTCTAAAAATTATAAGGAAGTTAAGAAAGAAGGAAAAATTGATAACTCCATAAAGGACTCTCAAAGTAAGAAGAGAGTTAAATGCACCTTTTGTAAAAACCTTGGACACGATGAAAACTGATGCATGAGGAAACAAATTAAGCCTCTACAAAAAATGATCAAAAAGAACAATATAGGGATACCTGATTCTATCAAGGAATCTTCATCAACTCAAGAAAATACTAAGGAAAAAGAGAAATCAAAGGGAAAAGCCTTAGTTACTACAAAATATTTATCTCCATCATGGATTATATAATTTGAAGCTTCACATGATATGGGTTCTTCACAAGTTGTATTTTCATCCTTAGTGTCATCTAGAATGTCCACATCACCTTAGGTGATGATAGTCTAGCATTGACCTAAAAGGTAGAGGGTCTATTGAAGTTGAAGAAGGAATATTTTTAAGTGTTCTAACTATACCTTTTGAGCCACCAAAAATATGGCTCTTGACCTAGGGAAAAAGGATTCCCCTTACTTGGCCCTTAGGTTTTTCCACCCTAGGAGCACTAGATGGGAGAATGACACTCTTGCCTCTAGGTGGCTACAAGGGTTTTTGGTGGTTGCATTCAAAGGAAGGAATGATTGATGAAGCTTGTGATAAGTGCATGTAATGTGTGGGTGAAAACTGAAAGTAAAATGATACTAATCTAAATGTATGAAAAATGTAAATAGAACATAACTAAACTAATGTAAAGCTACTCTAAAATGACCTAAATGTGTACATTCTGGAAAATAATAGAGGGGGACAAAAGGTGTGTACCTGGAAAAGTGATGTGGTAGATGAACGCTCCTATAATCCTCTGGAAAGTGTATGAAAATACTAGGACACTTATGCCAAGTGAGGCGACCTAGTCCTCCAATCGGGAAACTTTGCCAGAACAGGTTTCGAGGAAATGGGAGCCCAAAAATGCAAAAAACCTTCTCTGGGCTTAGCATAGGGACAAGGTCGCCAATACGGGTGACCTGGTCCTCTTGTAGCCTTTTGAGGAATGAGGGCTTGATTTTGTGGGTCTCGGTTGATGCTTCCCTTTTCTGCAGCAATTAGTGACATAAACTCCTTAAAGTGACATGTAGCTTGTCTTCTTGTTCCTTCTAGGGTTTGAAGCTTGGATGTGACTTGAAGAGAATGTTTGTACTTCCTTTAACACTTTGTGCTTCACCAAATCTGCATAAAAACCTGCAAGCAGATGCTAAGACCAAGAGAATATCGGGGTTAGGGAATAGGGGTTTGCCTAAGTAAAACCCCTTTGAAGGTGATTAAACTCAAATGAGATAAAACCACAGGAATGTAAGATTGAATTATAAACTTAATGTAAATTCTTACCAAACCTTTGATGAAGATGTCTATAACATGCATGAGTAGCTCCAATGGAGGTTGCTTGTGAAACCCTAATGTTTGATTGCTTGCTTGTGAAGATTTCGATGATATAGTTCTTATGATGAACTTTAGAGAGTCTAAGACAGTGAGAATTAAAAAATGAGCTAAGGAGAGAGAAAAATGAAGGTGAAAACCCTTATTTCTACATATAAAACCCTAATTTTCTCGAAATGCAACCTAATAGGCTGACACTTAGTGTTTAGGAGGCAAGATTCCCATTGAATTTTATTTCAAATTTGAAATTTATGCCTAAAGGGACTAGGTCACCCAAAGTGGTGACCTAGTCCACTTGGGAAAATTGAAGTGGTGGTTAGGAATTAGTTTTTGTTTAAATGAAGTTTATTAGCTTTCCCTCCCGAAAAAAACTTAAGTCGGGACTAAGAGTACATTAAGGGGACAAATTAGCATAGAAAAAGGGTTAATTTAGGGGTGATAAGCCTAGATAAGTTTTAAAATGCATCAGAACACTTCACAACACTTGTTCATAAGGCTTAGGAAGGTCTAGTAAGATATTATTCAGGTGAAATATGTTGAAAGGGTTTTAGAAAAGTGAGGAAATGTGTTACATCACTTTGCAACGCCTTAGTAAAACACTGTTAGGTTATTGTTGAATTGCAAGCTTTCAAGACATAATCAATGTAAACAAGGTCATAATCGAATGGAAAAGGCCAAAATGAGTGAAAAAGTTCCAAGGTATACACTTTTTGGCAACACATTTAGCCCCCACTTTAGTGAGAGTATGAAATTACTTTAAACTTGCACTAAAGTAGTTGAATCATGCATGTCGAGCGAGATCTAATGAACTCATGCTAGTAAGGGGAGATGAAACATGATCAAGAGGGATGATCAGACCCCCAGGATCAAGATCCCATGGCCAACTAAGCATAAGTATAACATATCACACAAGGAATTATGTGAAAGGGTGGAGAAAAGTCAGATCAAGATTCAACCGTTTGTCCAGCTAGTTGTGGATCAGATCTAGGTTGTTTGTCCAAAAGGAAAAGATGTACTCATTCTGGGCCAACGAGACTTTTGATTTCCCATCGAGTGAGGATGCCAACAGGTGGTGAGATACATACACATGGCTGGTACATGCACTCACATACAAAAATGGTGGCTATGGTGAAAGTTGTGCCGCTAGTTGGGCTTCCCGCTCAAACCATACCAAAGTTATACCTCATGATAAATTTGATAAGGCACCACAAAAGACAAGGGGTTTGGTTCATGAGACAAGCAAAGCCTTGGATGCTTAGAACTCATGAACAAGTGAAAGATGGCACCATAGTCATGCAAGTTGTTTTATGCAAGGTGGCCATGTATGCACAAGTGCAAGAGTGCAACATGCAAAATGCAAAGGTGAAAAGTGCAAAAATGAAAAAAAAAATGAAAGTGTTTGAAGGAGTCTTGTTTAGTTCATATGAGCTCTTTGACTTGCAGAACATTGCATTTTATGTCTCCAAAAGAGTACCAATAAGAGGATATAAGATTCACAATTGAGGGGATGTAGTGCATCAAATCAGGCCACTAAGAGGAATATAATATGCTAAGATGAGTAATGCTTATGAAGGACATTACAGCAACTGCCATCCACAAAGTGAGAAACACATCATGTGAAGTGACAAGGCTGCACTAGGAAGCACATGCAAAGAAAAATAAAATGAAAATGCAAGAAATAAAATAGAATAGTGCCAATGTATGCCTCCACTTTAAAGGGATTGCTACACACCACTTTGTGAGAAATTGCTTTAAATTAGAGAAAGGAAAAATGCCAAAGAGACATGACAGCCTGCTAGAAAAGTCCAATGTCAAGTGATAGGTACCAAAGAAAGGTTGCGTCATGTGGAAAAGAACAAAGAAAGAGAGGAGGGGGATATGCCCCCAAAATTAAAAACACCAAACACATAAGGGATCCATGGATTTGGGGTCAGTATGTTTGTTGCTACAATATTTTGTGTATAGATCTTGGAACTACCATCATTTTCCCAAATACATAGAACTGGAAGAAGGTCACAAAGAGAGTGAAAGGAAAAGAAAAGAAATAGTCAATTTTGAGTCAACATGGAAGAGACATGAGGTATCGCAACACTTTGCATCATCCCCAAAAGGACATGAAAAGAAAAGAAAATAAAAAAGGTGCCTTGTGTTTGAGTCAACATGAAGGAGACATTGCGGTCTAAATTCCTTGCATCATCCTCAAATGAAAGCTGAAAAGGAAATAAAAAGAGGTCCAATCTTGCTGAGTGTGAAATTCAAGAGGGTGGATAGTGAGAGGGATGACAACAATCATCAAACTAGTGTCAAAATCCATACTATTTGGAGGAGAAGTCTCATGAAAGCTCATCGAAGAGGAAAATAGTGAATTCAAGGTATGGTGTACCTCTTCATCAATCTTAGCATTCTCCTCATCATCATCATCTAGGTTGATGACAATGGTGGGGTGGATGAAAAGTTCGGTGGTAGACTGCAAGATGGGTGGTGATGGAGGTATAGCATTTGGTTGTGGTGGTGGAGGAGGAGGATTATGAGGCACTATATCTAGCATACGTAGGTTGGGATTGTCAATAAGGTCTCTCTCATGAGATTGGTGAGCAAGAGTACGATGGCGACACCTACATCCCTGAGCTTCTTTATTCCTTTTGGATTTTCTATCAAGGTGTATAGGTGAAGGAGTGGGTTGGTCCAGCATGGGTTGCTTATAGTCCTTAGGAGGAGGAACGAGAGGAACTATGGGTGGATCATCCATTTTCCCCTTGGCTTTATAGACCTATTTAGTCCGAGGAGGGAGTGAGGAGTTACTATCATGATCCCTAGGCCTCTTGGGATGATGTGGAGGAGGTTTCAGGAGTAGGTTGGTTAGGCATATCAGAATCTGGTGGCAACATGGCTTTGTCAAGGATGGGTGAGTCAAAGGTTGAAGGAGGTATATTGCATAAAGAAAGTTTGGAGATCTTCTTGGCTTTGAACTTTTGATAGGCAATGAAGAAGAAGTCCCATCTAGGAGTGATGGGCTCCATAGGTTAAGGAAAAAAGACATGCAGGGGAAAATTACCCTTAGAGGATAAGGGGTTAAAACTACTATGGTGGATGGTAAATATGTCATTGTTAATAGGAAACTTCACACACTTATCGATGATGGATGGGACCACTTTCATAAAATGAAGCCATGGATGACCAAGTCGTAAATTTTGTTTCCTGATTGAAGGATAATTGAAAAGGTAACGTCCAATTTTTTCAGACCTATTTGTAATGGGAGGGAAATCGATCAAATCGTTGGACACACAAAACCATTATGTGTTTTAACCCACATAGTAGGTCGATTATAGACATCTTAATCAATATTATGTAATACTAGAAATTAGTTTTTGATAATGTTCTCACCACATGTGGGATCTACGAGTATCCCATTGGTGGACTTATCATAAATGTAGCCAATGATGTAGAGAGGGCCATCAGGAAGGTTTCGTAGTATATCTTGTGCAAAAAAGGATATCTCAAGAGGTCCTTTTGTTTGGCCTTTACGATGGATAACGTCTATTGCTCCTACCATTTTAGTAATAAGTTTGACATGGGTTACCAAGGGAAGAGAAACATAATGTAAATCTTGTCAATTCACATTCATGACATCAAGTGGGGAATTTTCACTGGGTTTGACAAATGGCACATTATGGTTAGCCAGAGGGTTGTTCAAGATCTGTAAGTTTTGATTAGGAGGTTCCACAAATTTATTACTTTTAATGCTAATGCTTGCAACAGATAGACGACCTAAATCAATTAGGCCTTTCACTAGGTGCTTTAGACGCTTGCATTTTTCAGTGCCATGTCCGTTTTGGAAATGAAAGTAATAATAAGTAGTGGAATTATAAGAAGGGGGTAATGGTTTATTAGGATTAGGTGTATGGATGAGAGGTAAATAAATCATTTGTTGCTGAAGTAGTTGGGTCATGGTGTTATGAAGGGTGCTGGGAAAGGGTGTGAAAGTATTCTTAGGATCTTTGTAATTAAAGGGAGCTACGGACTTAACATTGGCCACTTGGATATTAACGGATGGAGGGTTTTGGGATGAAGGGTTAAATTGGATAAATCCTTTGTTCATAAAGGTTGGTGATTGGATTGGGAAGAGTCATAAGACTTCTTATCATGACTAGGAGTGGACTGTGAGTCACAACAGCTAGTAGAATTATGGTAGTCAAAGAGTGCTTGACACAGGTGCATAAAGGAGAGGAACTTCATGAGAGTAAGTTTATCTTGAAGGGATTTCACAATGTTTTCATTAAACATCTTCTACAGATGGGTATCTAGTATCTTAACATCAATCAAGGAATAAAGAGCTTGGTACCGAGAGATAAAATTAGGTATATTCTCGGTAGTAGCTTGTTTACATCTCATGAGGTCTGCTAAAGTTTTGTTTGGAGAAAGTGATTAATGAAGGCATGATCCACTAATTTGTTGAACGAAATAATGGAGTTATTGGGTAGGGAGGAGAACTAGTCTATAGCTTCATCTTTAAGAGTTCTCGGAAATAACTTAGCTAGCAACTTGTTGTCAAGACCGAAGTCACTATAGAGGGCAGTATAGGCATTAACATGGTTAGAAGGATCACCCTTCCCACCATACTTCTCGAATCTATGGATCTCTATTCCTTGTGGCAAGGGGGTGCAAAGTATGTCAAGGGACAACAAACTACTATGAACATAGTGGGAGAGGGATCCATATTGGCTTTGGTTAATGGTAGATATTTGCTATTGCATAGAAGTTACAGTGTGAAAAAGTTGCGTAATGAGAGGCTCATTGTAAGTGATATGAGGTGGAGGGAGAGAGGTGAAGGGGTGAAAGGGGAAGTGGTAGGAATAGTGAGTGTAGGGACAATGGAAGAGGTTAGGGGATGAGATGCCACAAGAGAAGTAGGGATGCTAGTGGTGATGGTGAGGAGACGTACCACATTGCCAACTTGTTGCATAGTGGTTGTCACACTAGGAGGTGTATAGGTAGGAATGGAAGCAACAGTTGAGGGGGGAGGAGTAGAAGGTCCTCCATAGCCATACATAAGAGTAATTGAATGAGACATGTCTTAGGTGCATGTTTCTCATAGATTTATGCAATTTGATTCATGACATGTAAGCCATCATCATGATCAAGTAAATGGTGTAGGTTCTCAATGGCAGGGATAGCGGTTTCAGATATGGGTTCAAAGTCGATTTCATGTTGATAATCAACAAGATCAACATGGATATGGAAGATCTTATCATTCGGGAGATCATTATTATCACCAGTTGTGTCATCTAGGTGTAAGGAATTACTAAGGATGGTTTCTAAGCCTAATGCATGATTGTCAATACCAGGAGTTGAAGTTGGGGGCATCCCAAGATCTACAAAAAGGGTGTTGTTGGTAGATGTCATGGTCCTAGAACTTCATCTCACAACTGTATCAATAAAGGAACACTAAAATCTCAGACACGGGTCCCTAAGGAAATGCAAGTAAAGGTGATAAAAGTGCTTGTGACTAAGATTCTAGAACAAAACACAGAAGGGTAATACTAGGGATCTATAAGAAAAAAAATATTGGAAAATTTCTAGGAAGTTGAGAAAAACTAGTGCTAAAGGATTGGGTCACCCAGTGTGGTGACTTAGTCCTACAAGTGCTAGTTTACAAAAACTTCCTAAATTTTTAGCTAGGTTTTATGCTTTTTTTGATTTTCTAATACAAACTGAAACTGAAAATAGAATTTTTTTTTGTATTTTCTTGCTAAAAATGCAATGCAATGTGCAACTATATCATGAATTTTCACTAAATTCACCTTTTTCACTAACCCTAGGATGCAAACAATGCGAAATTTCAATTCAATGCAAGTTATCTCTAAGATGAAATGAAAAAATAGAAATCTAGCTAATGGTCTACAGTCGGGTTCACCAAAATGAACCACCAAAAATGTGGCTCTTGACCTAGGGCAAACGGATTCCCTTTACTAGGCCCTTAGGGTTTTTCACCCTAAGAGCACTTGGTGTGTGAGAATGACACTCTTCCCTCTAGGTGGCCATAAGGGTTTTTGGTGGTTCCATTCAAAGGAAGGAATGATTGATGAAGGTTGTGATAAGTGTGTGTAATGTGTGGCTAAAAATTTAAAGTAAAAGGATAATAATCTAAATGTATTCCAATGTAAAGAGAACAAAACTAAACTAATGTAAAGCTACTCGAAAATGACCTAAATGTGTACATTCTGGAAAAATTAAAAAGGGGGATAGAAGGTGTGTACATGGAAAAGTTATGTGGCCGATGAATGCTCCTAGAATCCTCTGGAATGTGTCTAAAAATAGCAGAAGGACACTTACACCAAGTGGGGCAACCTAGTCCTCCAACCGAGAAAATTTCCCAAAACAGGTTTCAGGGAAATGGATGCCCAAAAATGCAGAAATCCTTTTCCGGGCTTAGCACAAGGACAAGGTCACCAATAGGGGTTACCTAGTCCTCTTGTAGATTTTTGAGCAACCCGGGCTTGATTTTGTGGGTCCCAATTGATTCTTCCCTTTTTTGCAATAATCTGTGACAGAAACTCCCAAAAGTGACCTATAGGTTGTCCTCTTGTTCCTTCTAGGGTTTGAGGCTTGGATGTGACTTGGGGAGAATGTTTTTACTTCCTTCAACACTTTGTGCTTCACCAAATCTGCATAAAAACCTACAAACACTAGCAAAGACCAAGAGAATATCGGGGTTAGGAAATAGGGGTTTGCCTAAGTCAAACCCCTTTGAAGGTGATTAAACCCAAATGAGATAAAACCAAAGGAATGTAAGATTGAATGATAAACTTAATGTAAATGCTTACCAAACCTTTGATGAAGATTTTTGCAACATACATGAGCAGCTCCAATGGAGGTTGCTTGTGAAACCCTAATGTTTGATTTCTTGCTTGTGAATATTTTGATGCTAGAGTGCTTGTGATGAACTTTAGAGAGTCTAAGAGAGTGAGAATGAAAAAATGAGCTAACGAGAGAGAAAAATAAAGGTGAAAACCCTTATTTGTACATGTAAAACCCTAATTTTCCTGAAATGCAACCTAATAGGCTGACACTTAGGGTTTAGGAGGCAAGATTCCCATTGAATTTTATTTCAAATTTGAAATTTATGCTTAAAGGGACTAGGTCACCCAAAGTGGTGACGTAGTCCACTTGGGAAAATTTAAGTGGTGGTTGGGAATTAATTTGTGTTTAATGAAGTTAATCAACTTTTCCTACCGAAACACACTTATTTTGGGACTAAGAGTGAATTAAGGGGACAAATTAACATAGAAAAAGGGTTAATTTAGGGCTGATAAGCTTATTTAATTGTGAAAATGCATCACAACAATTCACAACACTTTGTCATAAGGCTTAGGAAGGTGTAAGAAGATATTATTTAGGTGAATTATGTTGAAAGGGTTTTAGAAAAGTGAGGAAATATGTTACAACACTTCACAACACCTTAGTAAAACACCATTAGGTTATTGTTGAATTGTAAGCTTTCAAGACTAAATCAAGGTAAACAAGGTCAAAATCAAATGGAAAAGGCCAAAATGAGTGAAAAAGTGCCAAGGTATACACATTTTGGCGACACATCTTCACTATAAACTAATCTCATTTTAGTGTATCGAATAACTCATTTATAGAAGGGCATGAGAGTACACTTCTCTCCAGATTCAATTGAGATAAGAGAATTACAAAGAAACAATTTGGTAGAAATAGAGGAGGAAAATCACCAAACCAGATTATATAGCTTCTCCAATTTTTCTATAGATATTTCTCTAAAAGCACTACTAACTAATTTAAATGAAGTTATCAAATTATGGGATGAGAAGTTTTCCAACTTAACTACTGCTATCTTGAGAAAACATGTACAAGCAAAATAAATGACAAAGTCAAATCATGGAGGGTAACACAAGTTTTAGAACTTGTTCAAAGTGATGTTTCAAGGGATTTTCCCTATCCATATTTTAAAAATGCTAGATATTTCCTCACATTTATTGATAAATTCTCATGTTTTACATGTGTTTAGTTCCTTAGGAAAAAATCTGAAGTTTTTTAATCTTTTCAAGATTTCAAATCCCTTATCAAAAAACAATCAGGAAAATTCAACAAGGTTCTTCGAATAGATACTAGGGGGTATGTGAATAACCATTTTTATAAGTTTTTCATATTAGAGGAGATAGATATTTAGTACAAAATTCCATGTACCCCAAAAAAAATGGTGTTTAAAAATGGAAAAAATAGATCAAGTTAAAAGAGATGGCTAACTATATGATTCCCTCTAAGGGCCTCACACTATCATATTGGGTAGAAGTAGTCAACTGTGCATATTTCATTGATAATACGATTTCTTATAAAGCCTTGAAGGGTATCATACCCTCTGAAGCTCATAAATGATGGAAACTAGTAGTTGATCATTTTAGAGCTTTTGGCTCTCATGTCAGGGCACACATTCTGAAAGAATATGACAAGGATATGGATCCATAATCCAAACATTGTATCTTTGTTGGATATCCAAATGGCATAAAAGGCTATCGCCTACTCCACCATGCCACACATGAGTTGTTTATTGACATCAGTGTTAATTTTCAAGAGACATATCTTGTCGCTTTACTTGACACTTCTCAACATATTATGGACTCACCATATCCTGATTACAATATTGATGATCCAAATCATTCTCAATATATTCCTAGTAAATTATCTTCTTCTTCTAGTTCTCATAGTGATGATAGTGATGAGGATTCATCCTAATATAATTCAATTATTGTATTGGAATTTGATATTTTCACACCAAATTCACCCACATATTACACTCTACATAGGACGAATATAGGGGTACATGATCCAGTAGATGATAGATAGATTTAGGAAAAGATTTAGAGGGGCCACATGTCCAATTTTCTTTAGTTTTTGATCCTTAGACATTTAGAGAGCCATCATACATACCTAAGTGGTATATTTCTATGGATGAGGAATATGATTAATTGATTAGAAATCACACTAGGTATTTCAATTCACTTCCTAAGGGAATGAAGATAGTTTTCTATAGATGGATATATTGAACTAAATTTGTAGCAAATGGGTTAGTTGATAAGTACAAAGCATGGTTGGTTGCCAAAGGTTTTTCATAGGTTTCAAGTATTGAATATTAAAAAATTTTGCACTAGTTGCTAAGATGACTTCGATTCAACTCACACTAGCTATAGTCACAACACATGGATGGGATGTACATCACATGGATGTGAAGAGTGTATTTGTTCATGGAGACCTTGAGGAGGAAATATTCATAAAACAACCACTAGGGTTTGTTTAGGGTCGATCCTTAATTTTTAGACTTAGGAAATCTCTTTATAGCATTAAACAAGACCCTAGAGCTTGGTATTCCAAGATGGATTTATACCTACTATCTTCAGGTTTTACTAGATTCTATTCAAATCCTAGTTTTTATATATTATGGAAGGATGATTTATTTTTTATACTCATTCTATATGTTGATTATATTTTTATTACAAGGAGTACTTCATTCTCCATTGCAATAGTAAAGCCATCACTTTAGGATAGATATGACATGATAGATTTGGGTTTATTACATTACTTCCTTGGCATTGATATTTCACAACCTAAGTAAATTCTTGATCCACTTGCATGATTTCACATGACTACTTGAAAACAATCTTTGACTCCATCTCTATTTGGATTCAAGATTTATAATTCTAGTACTACATCATTGGATGATGTTAAATTATATTGATAAATTGTTGGTAGTCTTATCTACTTGACTCATACTAGGCCAAACATTTCCTATGCAGTAGGCATGGTTTCAATATTTATGTAGGAGCTTTAGGAGATGCATTGGAAAGTACCTAAGAGGATATTTTATTACATTCATGGTACTCTTGGGTCTGAAATTCATCATTTGGCTTGGTCAGTTTTATAGATTCATACTGGGTTGGTGGCACTAAGTACTAAAAGCTCACTTTAGGTTACAAATTTTCACTTGGTTCAGGTTCTATCAAGTTGTTTAGCAAGAATCATAATGCAATTACTATATCATCCACAAAGATAGAGTTCAAGGGATTATTAACTCATCTATTGAGGTTTTATAGCTTTAGGGAATTCTAAATCTAAGTTTGGAATTTTCTTTAATCAACCTAGAGTCATCTATTATGACAACTAGAATACTATTCTAATATTTAGGAAGCTAGTTCAACATCAACAAACCAAACACATAGTTATTCATATGCATTATATTTAAGATATTATTCATGGATAGATCATCGACTTACTCTCTTGCCAATCTTTAGAGCAGGTTGTTGACATATTCACCAAACCCTATATTGAGAGGAAGCTCATACATGGACAAGATATTCTTCATGTATAGTCTACATCAGCAACAACATCATCCTACAGGGGATTTCAAGTCTTCTCATATTCTCTCTTTTTTGAGGATATTTTTTGTCATTATGTTTTCTATCTTATTTTTCTTTTAGAGATATTACATTGTACATGGTCAGTTTATCGGGCTTTATGGTCACAAACCATTTATTTTTATTTGTATATGGGTACCTCAATAAGCTATTACTCGAGACCCATTTCATTCATTCCCAACTAACCTATGCTTAAGGGGAGTCGATAGTGCATACATCGCACTTTATGCATACACTTGGGATTTAAGCCTAGTCAAGAATCCCATTAACCCTTTCTTAAAAATGTGTTAATGTTGATAGTTGTCTTCAGAGCTATTGACTCAATTTTGAAACATATTACTTTGTTTGAGGTAGGAAACTCACCCCCACTTAATGAATGAGGAGTCCTATCCACATTTGATCCAGGTAGGGTGCCTCTTTCTTCCCTATTTATGTACACTTGTTTTCCTAATCTATTGGGTTGACTACTATGCAATTGTTTGTTCATTGTGCTTGTTTTAATATTATATTATTGTAAGTCATTTAATTGGATTCTTTTCATGTGGAAATATTATGCATCCACATTTAATTTCTTCTTATCTTGTATTGTAAATTCAATGTATATGTGTACTTATACATTTATATTTATAGGTTGAGATTATTTATTTGTACCATTATTCCACAAGATTGATTCAAAAATCCTATAATTGATTTAATAATTATCATTAGTGTGCTTAGATTTGGATATTATATTTGAACCTTCAATATTTACTGATAATACAACTTGGGTTGTGTTCTTGGATTGTGTGGTTTTTATCCTAAAAGATTCCCCCCATATATATATGGTTCTATAGTATATTTATTTACTGCATATTTATTTAGTTATATGTATATGAATCTAACACTATAACTGTTGAGTTTACTTTGAAGATTTTGAACAATCTCCCTTAGTTAGATTGGTGTAGAAATTTTCTTCTGTTTACCCAACTTCCTTTCGATTGGTATGAGAGCCTAGTATATTTTGATCCTATTACACTGGCCCTTGAGGTTTTATGTATTGATCTTTATTTGAGTGGGATCTATTGAATAATTATTTTTGTGATCTTTTTACAAGAGAAATATGCAAAGAAAATTCAACATGATAGAGATGAAAAATTTTAATGACAATTTTTTTGAGTTGTTCAAGCTTAAAATGAAAGATATGTTGCAAGTATGGATGTGTTTGGTGGTAATGTCATTAATGTTGTCATTAATGTCAACACAGTGCAGGTTCATTAAAGATGGTACTTGTATAGCTGAGATATTGTAGAAGTTCTTAGAGTACATGGAGCTATATCTATGAAGTTGTCGTTGTGTTTTTGGCAAGTGCTTTTGAGAAAATTAAGAAATAATGAAGGTAGTGTTGGGTGTGTGTTCTGAGTGTGCTCTGGTATTGTTCTTTGTATTATTATTTTTGTGTTGATCCGATGCATGTGTGGGTATGTGGTTTTGTTCATGAGATTCAATGGATAATATATCCTATGTTTTAGCTTATGGATCGATGGAGAATGAAAGATGTGTTCACCTATGTGTGAACTGGTTTGACAAAACTATTTTCTTAAGGGTTGGGAGAAATGTTTTGGATCCGAAGTCTTTTGATATTTTGTTTCAGGTCTTGCAGATTTGGGAGACGATTCATACTGTTGGTTTTTGTGTTTTGAAAATGTGCTTGTGATTGGGCCCTCTAAAAGACTTTCTCCAAAGCTCATATGTGTTTCTGGTTGGTCCAGTTGCACTGGTGAAGAATATTCTAAGTTTGAATATTGTTGTAGTTGTTATATATGTACTTGAAGGTTTCTCAGAGATGGTAAATTTCTGGTGAAGCATGTTGAGTGATCCACATGTGATCATCCTGATAGAGATGCACATACTTCAAAGATCATTGGTGTTTTCATTAGGTTTGGCCAACCTGATGTCTACAAGTTACATAAAGATTTGCATCAAATTAAGGAAGCATGTGATTGATCCAAGATGTTGTTTGGGTCCTAATTAAATATGTAATTGGTCATATCTCATTCTTATCCATCATAGGATGGTTGATTAGATGACCTAATTTGAATTTGTAAATTGAAGGATGTTTAGTCAACCTTGGAGAACGCTAATAGGGTTGAAGATTGTATAAAATAAATTCAAGACCTTGCAAATTGATGTATGAAGAAAAGAATAAAGTTAAGTGTGTGAACAAGTGCAAAAAGTAGAGTGTGTAAGAGTGGATCAAGGCAACATTACTTTGATGTGTTAGATTATTGAAAGCAGTGAGATGATGGCATCTACAATCTTTTGATCAAGCTGTGAATGTGTGGAACCTTTTGTGGTGGATATTTATTTATCTTCTATTTTTCTATAGGCAATGAGCCTCCTTTTGGATAGTGAGTCCCATTGTAGGTAGTGAGCCTTTATATCCAGTATTGCATTATTACTATATTGTGCGCTAATCCTCACCATGGTTTTTCCCTCATTGGGTTTTCCACATAAATCTAGTGTCTTTGGTGTTTTCTTTCTATTATTTGCATTTAATGTTTACACTTTATAATAAATTGGATTAAAGTGGAATTGATTAAGGTTAGAAGTAAATAAATTTGATACAACTGATTCACCCCCACCTCTCAATTGTCTTGTGCATTTCAATAATTGGTATCAAATCTCCATTTCCTCAATGAAAAGCTTAAAAGCTTGAGGTAGATCAGATGGTGCACAAGTTGAAAATCCTTATTTTTGATGGAGCTGATTATAGTGACTGGAAAGAAAAAATGAGAGGTTATTTTGTTTCTCTTGGTTTCAAGACTTGGAAAGCTGTGGAGACAAAGTATGTTGCACCATTCGCTGGTCCTTCCAATGCAAATGAGATTGTGACTTATGAGGAGAATGAAAAGGCAAGGTATTCTGTTTCCAGTGCTCTATCTAGAATTGAAAGGACAAAAAATATTTCTTTAGGCACTACTCATGAAGTATGGGAAAAATTGAAAGAAATTTATGAAGGAAATGATAGAGTAAAATTATCAAGGAAGCTAAGAGGTAAGTGAAAATTTCAGAACTTGAGAATGGAAGAGGGTGAAGATATTGCAAGATATTATTAGAGAGTTGAACTTGTAAAAAATGAGAGAAAGAATCAAGGTGGTACCATGTCAGATGGAGATATAAATGAGAAGATCTTCGTGACCCTACTAGTGAATTACAGTGGCGAATTCTCTACTGTTGAAGAGTCATAATATCCAAAGGTATTTACTAAGGAGCACCTATTTGGTATCTTGGATGCATTTGAGATGATAAAATTTGCAATAAATAAGGAGAAACATGAAACAAACTTTAAAGCAGTGAAGATAGGAGATGACTTAGATGGTGATGGTTCATAAGAGTTGGAAGAAAAATTCACAAGGAAATTGAAGAAAGGTACTGGTAAATACTAAGGTGTGTTGCCCTTTAAGTGTTTTAGTTTTGGAAATATTGATCATTATGCCTCAAGATGTCCTAATAGAGCTACAAACAAGAATAAAAAAAATGATAATAATTATAAAGACAAGAAGGATAGGAAGTTCAAGAAATTGTATTATGTCAAAGAAGATACATGAATTTTTGATGATGAGTCTGATTTTGAAGAGGATAAAGATGAATGTATATTTCTAGTCATGGAAAGTAAAGTTGAAGCTGCTAACCATGGAAGAAGTAAAAAGGAATCTAGTCTGGAGAGCAGGAAGGATGAGATTAAAGCTACTCTGGTAACCTCTTTTCACACTACACATGATGAAGACTTTTGTGTAGTTGACAGGGGGTGTTCAAATCACATGACTAGAGATAAGAGTAAGTTCACTAAACTTTAAAATTATGATGAAGGAATATTTATGTTTGTAGATCACTCTAGTGCTAATATTTCTGGTAAAGGAACAACTAGTTTTGATAGAAAAATAGTACTGATGATGTCTATCATGTTAAGGGTTTAAGGAATAATCTCTTAAGCATTGGACATATGTGTAGAAAAGGTTTTAAGCTTTTGTTTTAGTATAACACCTATGAGATCAAAAAAGGATCTGGGACTATGGTAGCAGCAGGAAGAACTCATGGACACATCTATCAGCTTAAAAGTTGTGATGGTTAGTTTTTTGTTTCTCAGATCAATGAAAGTTGGTTGTGGCGTCAAAGGATGGGACATGTAAATTTCAACAATATGATCAAGATTAGTTCGAAAGAAGTTTTCCGAGATCTGCCTAGAATCACAAAGCCTTCAAATTCAATTTGTAGAAGTTCTCAGCTAGGAAAAAAAACAAGAAGTCATTTTAAAGGAAAAGAATAATCATCTACTCAAATGTTAGAACTAGTTTATACAGACCTCTATTGTCCAAATTCAATTTGTAGAAGTTCTCAGCTAGGAAAAAAAACAAGAAGTCATTTTAAAGGAAAAGAATAATCATCTACTCAAATGTTAGAACTAGTTTATACAGACCTCTATTGTCCTACAAGAACTGGAAGCCTTAATGGGGACAAGTATTGTATGCTCCTGATTGATGATTACTCTAGGATGACATGGGTTACTTTCCTTAAAGAGAAACCTTAGGCTCTTGATAGATTCAAGGTATTCAAGGAAAAAGTATAGAATGAGGTAAACATGAGAATAAAATGCTTAAGGTATGATAGAGGTGGAGATTTCACTTCTGGTGAGTTTAATGCATTTTGTGAAGAACATCGCATAAAGAGACATCATTCTGCTCCTAGAACCCCTTAGGAGTTCATAGAGTTATGGAAAGGAAGAACCAAATTGTTCAAGACGCTGAAAAAACTTGTTGGATGTTGTAGTTGTGTTGCTAATATGTGGTTCTCATTAATGTCAACACTACTAGGATTGGTGATTTTGAAGGTTGTATATGTCGAGGATATTGAGAAAATTGTAATAAATATGTTGCAGGAAGTCTGTGAAGCTGAGAAAGTTAGAGTGATGGAGATTTTTGTATGTTGATGGTCAGAAGGCACACATTAAAGGGTTTTTTTCTGAGCCTATCTAGTATGTTGTTTGAAAGTTTCAGAGGTGCGCATCAAGGTTTAAGAAAGTTATGAAGTTTTGTGTTCCTATAGTTATTTCATTACTATAGAAGGTGTTTCTGGAAGATGAGATTGCTATTATGATGAATTGAGTTGTCGCATACATTCCTGAGATGTTTAGTGATGTTTCTAGATCATGCTCTATTAGTGTGGTACATCCACGTTGATTGGTGTGTTCATGATCAAATATTTTTTCTTTGTGTGTTCGAGGGTTTCATGTTCTTGGCCGACATGATGGTGGCAGCTGTTAGAGTAAAGGTTTTAACTTAATTATGTTGATTAAGTTACATTTATTCCCTTCTTCAGATTTCACGTTAGTTTGCATAAAGTGACATTTAATAATTATATTAATTATTAAATGTTATTCTATTAGGGCTTCTATTAGGGTTTTTCCTATTAGGGTTTTATTAGGGTTTGCATGATCTCCCTTTTATAAGGATTGATCTCATTGTAATTCAGATCAATTCATTCTCTCATTCTCTCTGATATATACATTTTCAGTTTTTAGAGAACCCTTGCTTGTTTGTCTCCATCTCTTCTTTTGTGATAGATTATTTGCATGCAGGTGATCCTCGGGGTTTGTGGTGTTGTATTTTATCAACTCCTACATGGTATCAGAGCTCCACACCTGTTGCTTCCTGTTCTTGTTTTGAAGATTTTTGGAGCTTCAAGGGTTTGGGGATTATTTTCTTGATCTAGGGCACCCCTGAAATTTTGAAGCATTTTCAGCTCAAACGGACATCGCCATTGCATCCGCAGCGGTCCAAAACCCCTAAATCGACTGTTCATTTGTCCATTTTGGACAAAGTCAAAATTTTAAGCAAAATTTTTTTACAATATGACCATATGGCCGTCCCTGCCTGGTAAATTTTATTTTTCGAATTTTTTTCCGTCTATCTATTTTTCGGAAATTTTCAATCTTTTCAAAAATTAAAAAAAACAAAAGAAATTTTTTTTTTCACAGTTTTAGGGCTTGTCGACCCGGTGCAAGGGTACCCGCAGGCCTGCGGGCCCTGTGGTACGGTGGTCGGCATACTGCCGACCGCCAGCGGCTTAATGCCGACCGACGGTTGATAGTACCACCGACCGGCAGTACACTATCCGCCCAGGGGTGATTTGGGGTGGGCCCACGTGCCTCCCCTCATCAATTTTAAGAAAAAAAAAAAATTATTAAAAAATCTACATTTTTTTAATTGTTTTTTTATTTAAAAAACAATTTTTTTCTGTAATAGCCCAATCGCACTTTTATGGTTATGGCCGTTTGGCCGTCAAATTTAATCCAGTGTTTTTTCTGCGACGGCCGTATGACCGTCAAATTTAACCCAACACTGGTTTTTCCCTCTTTGGAGCTGATTTATTCCGGAGGCCGTAACTTGGGTATACGATATCATCTTTTGGCAAATGAGATATCGTCAGAAAGTTGGTTTTCTCATCTTTCTAGTGGTGTGGGTCTCATCACTTCATTTTTCCGTTGGTGCATTCTATAGCCAGTTGAAGACAAAAGGGCTATTTTCAGTCTCAAGCTCATAACTTTTGATCAGTTTCTCCATTTTTCGTAATCTCAGTGGCGTTGGAACCGTATTTCAAGGCTCTTCAGTTTCATCCATGCTATTTTTCCAGATTTCACTCCAGGTATATTTTATTCAGTTATTTTTGTTTTCAAACTCTGGTGGATTACCTAGAAATATTTTCTCTTGGAAACTTTTTGTTTGCATGGGATGCTTCATTTTTGGCTGTTCTTCATGCATTTCTAGCATTTTGTCCTTTGAGGACATTTTAAGCATCATTTGTAAGCTATCTTTTATGTAAATGCACTGAGATAAAGTGCCACACTATTGTACATGCATCTTTTGGGGATTTTGCACATAAGGTTGTGCCATATTTTTTACTTGCACTGATATTATAAAGTGCCATGAGGGGTTGTGTAGTTTTCCTTTGTTTTTCCATCACATCTTTGTCCGGTGAGTATCCCTCCACGACGATAGTGAATCCATACCATTGGGGGTTGTGTAGTTTGCCTTTGTTTGCCATCACACCTTTGCCTGGTGAATGTCCCTCCATGGTGACCATGGATCCATAGGATTCCAGCCTCATGCATGTGTGCTTTGTTTTGCACACCACTTTTTCAGTTGCAGGTGCTATCTTGCACACTTTCAGATGTTTCTTCTCCTTCATGCACTACAGGGTGTTTCACATCATTTATGTGGATCTGTCAGGCTCTCCCAGTTCACCATTATGGGGGGGTATTAAACTATTCGTTCTAATGCTTCCTTGGTTTCACCTTGGAAGGAATCTTCCATTCTCAGTTGATTAGTGTTTCAGACTATTGGTTCTTGTACCATTTGTATCTTCGTTCCACGTGTTTGCCTTTGTTTTCCATCTTATTCGAGTAGTGTCATTTGGGACACTCATGCAGATTTTTGTCTTCTTGACAGACTATTGGTACTTATTCCATTTGTATCTTCCTTCCAGATGTTGCCTTTGTTTGCCATCTGATTCGAGTAGTGTCGTTTGCGGCACTCATGCAGATTTTGTATCTTCGTTCCAGGTGTTTGCCTTTGTTTGCCATCTGATTCAAGTAGTGTCATATGGGGCACTCATACAAATTCTTGTCTTCTTATTCCTGATCATCCTATCTTCAACGGAGGTTCTTCAGCACCATAGTAGTCATCTTTCGACAGTTGTTTACAGCTTCTTCTGCTTCAGTGATGTTCTTCTTCTTGGCCTTCTGCATCTCTTTTTGGAGTAGAGCTTTTTCCCATGAGGTTTTCTCTATTTCTCCTCTTTACAGAGATTTGGTTATATTTGGGTACCTGATCTGGCCTAGTTGCCAGGACCCATGTTTGCCTTCTTGCATTGTAGTTACCTTTGCTTTTCTGCATTTGTTTGTAGCTGCACTATTGCTCATCTTAAGGGGAGGTGTTAGAGTAAAGGTTTTAACCTAATTATGTTGATTAAGTTACCTTTATTCCCTTCTTAAGATTTCACGTTAGTTTGCATAAAGTGACATTTAATAATTATATTAATTATTAAATGTTATCCTATTAGGGCTTCTATTAGGGTTTTTCCTATTAGGGTTTTATTAAGGTTTGCATGGTCTCCTTTTTATAAGGATTGATCCCATTGTATTTCATATCAATTCATTCTCTCATTCTCTCTGATATATACATTTTTAGTTTTTAGAGAACCCTTGCTTGTTTGTCTCCATCTCTTCTTTTGTGACAGGTGATTTGCATGCAGGTGATCTTCGGGGTTTGTGGTGTTGTATTTTATCAACTCCTACAGTAGCATGTTGCAGATCATTATGGATTAATCTTTTATTATCTATCATGTTCAAGGATGTTGATTTAGGTCCTCACTATGTTGCGATTGACTTAGGTTGGTGCACATTGAGACTTGTTCATGTATTGAGGGCAATAGTTGTAATTTATTCTTTATTTTTGGCCGACAGAGTTATTGATGTAAATTCATGTAGCGGATATATAAGAATGATTGTTTCTTTAATTTTTAAGTGTGGAAAGAGTGTGAAAAGTAAGTGTGTATGTGAAATTTGTAAATAAAGATCAAATCATCTAAATACGGAGCAGAGTGTGCAAAAGATTGAGTAGAGTGTGAAGAAGTGTTCTTGTCCCTAACTAGAACTGTCATCAAGCTTTTATAGAAGCTAATTCTTTAGTTCAACCTCATTAGATGGATTTAATTTGATTATTTTATGTAAGGAAGTGAGCCTTCCCTTTGAGAAATGAGCTCTAGGCAGTGTTCCTGAATGCATGTGCATTCCTTATTCATTTATTTCATTATACTTCTAATAGGGTAAATATTGTGGACTAACATTCACCATGGTTTTCCCCCTAATAGGGTTTCCACATATAAAAATATTAGTGTTCATGTGTCTCTCATGTGTTGTTGATTTATTCTTTAACTATTAATTATCAAATCTTAGATTAAAAGTTGATTGAGGTTGAATAAGTTTAAATTTTATAAGAACTGATTCACCCCCCCTCTTAGTTGTTTATCCTTGTTTTGTCAATAATTGGTATTAGAGCTAGTTCCTCTGAAGAAGCTTAATAGCTTGAGGTGATCCGAGATGGAATCATACAAAATGGATAGCCCTAGATTCGATGGTACAAACTACTCTATGTGGAAAGTCAGAATAGAGTGTCATTTGAAGTGCATTGGTGAGCCTTTCTAGAAGATGAAAAAGAATGCATATACTATTCCTCAAAATGGTCCCTCTACTATTGATGAGATCAAAGAAGCAAAAACTAATACCAGGGCTATAGAAGGATTGGTAAGTGCTTTTACAGATTCAGAGATGACAAATGTAATAGGACTGAAGACAACACATGAGATCTGGAAAAAGTTGGAAACATTGTATAAAGGAGATGTACTAGTGAAAGTTGCTAAGCTACAAAGTCTGAAAGGAAAGTGGGAGAACATGAAAACATTTTCTCTTTTGTGTAGAAGGTAAATGAAATGGTGATGGCCATTAGATGTGCTGGTGGAATCTTGGAAGAAGATGAGATTGTGGCTATAATGCTAAGATCTATGCCTAATTCTTACAAAACAAAAGCTCATGCTATTGAAGAACTCAAGACAGTAACAAATGTGACAAGATACATGTTTATTGAAAAAATTTCTTCCTTTGAGTTGAGTGAATGGTGAATCCTCTCCTAAGATAGAGTCTGCATTCAAAGCTACTATATCCAGAAAAAGCCAACAAAGATATGATCTAGGAGAAAGCTCCAAGAAGACATTCAAGTATGAAGATGAAATGAAATTGATTGAAGATGAAGAAAGAGAGCTAGAAGAACTGGAAGCATTGATTGTGAAAAGATAATCTAGAGGACAAGGTAAGTACAAAGGAAATTTTCCTATTAAATGTTTCTCTTGTAGTAAGATAGGTCATTTTGCATCAAGGTGTCTTGAAAGAGTTTCTAAGTATAAACCTGATAAGAATAGATTTCAAAAGAAATGCGAGTATGTTGAAGAAGGTGTTACTGATGGTGAATCTGATAAAGGAGCTGGAAATGAAGATGAATGGGTATTCATTTCTATCAATGAAAATGGTTCGGTGCCCATTGAATCTGCTAACAGTTAGAATATTGAGAAAGCTCTTGAAACCAAAATTGATGAAAGGGATGAATGGGTGATTGATAGTGGATGCTCACATCATATGACTAGTGACAAAATAAAGTTTATAAGCTTGGAAAAATATGACGGTTCTATTTTAATATTTGGAGATAACAATGTTGGTGTGATTTGTGGGAGAGAAACTATTTCTCTTGGTGGTAAATGTAATATTGATGATGTTCTTTATGTTGAAGTATTGAATCATAACTTGTTGAGTGTTGGACAGATGGTTGACAAAGGTTACAATCTTCAATTTAAAGATGGTAAGTGCAAGATAGTGGGAAGTTCTGGAAATGTGATTGCTTTAGGTACAAAGACAAGAGGTAATATCTTTCATTTAAATGATGCTAGTGAAAGTTGCTTTATTTCTCAAGTTGATCTAAGCTAGTTATGACATAGAAGGTTGTGTCATGTGAATTTTGATAACATTATCAGAATAAGCTCAATAGAAGCAGCCATATATCTACCTAAGTTAGTGAATCCTACTGACACTATATGCAAGGAATGTCAGATGGGAAAGCAGACAAGAATTTAATTTTGGAGAAAATAACATCATTCCAATGGAGTACTAGATTTGGTACATATTGATCTATGTGTTCCATCCAAAATAAAAATTCTACAAGGAGAAAGGTACTTTATGTTGCTTATTGATGATTATTCTAGAATGGTATGGGTTGCTTTCTTAAGAGAAAAACATGAGGCATTAGAGAAATTCAAAAGCTTCAAAGCTTTAGCAGAGAATGAGATAGGTTTGAAGATCAAATGTTTGATATTAGAAAAAGGTGGTGAATTCACTTCCCGAGAGTTCAATTCATTTTGTGAAGAGCATGGAATAAAGAGACAAATATTTTCTCCTCGGACCCCACAATAGAACAAAGTTATTGAGAGAACATAACAATTCTAGATGCTCCTAGAACTATGATGTTGGAAGGTAATGTTCCTCATTTCTATTGGAGAGAAGTTATAAGAACTGTTGTGTATACTATCAACTGAGTGAATGTCAGTGGTAATTATGGTAAGACTCCTTTCGAACTATGGTTTGGTTATATGCCTATTGTTAAATATTTCAAAATATTTGGAAGTAGATGTTTTTTTAAGAGAGATGAAGATATTGGAAAGTTTGAAGCTAGAAGTGATGAAGGAATATATTTGGGTTACTCTACTAAGAGTAAAGCCTATCAGTGTTACAATAAAAGATTGAAGAAAATAGTTGAAAGTGCAAATATCAGAGTTGATAAGGACATTGTTAGATCATCAAAGTATTGTGGATATGATTTAGATGACCAATAAGATAATACTAAGAATGAAAAGAATGCACAAACACATAATCACACTCAAATTGTTCCTATGAATCAAGAAAATCATGAAGAAGAAGACAGTGGATATGTAAAAGATAAAACAGAAGAACCCAAAATTTGAAGGTATGTAAAATAAAGTCATTTTGAAAGTCAGATCATAGGAGACAAGAACAAACGTGTACATAACAAAAGAAGAATTGCAAAATAATATTGTCTAATATCCAAAACTAGGCCTAGAAATATCAATGAGGCATGTAAAGATGAATATTGGATGGAAGAAATGAAGAATTGCAGAATAATATTGTCTAATATCCAAGACTGGGCCTAGAAATATCAATGAGGCATGTAAAGATGAATATTGGATGGAAGAAATGAAGGAAGAACTGATACAGATAGAGAAAAATAATACATGGATTCTTGTTCCTAGACCTCAAGAAAAAAATGTGATTGGAATCAAATGGATCTTTTGGAATAAGATGAATGAACAAGGTGAAGTAATCAGGAATAAGGCAAGATTGGTATGCAAAGGATAATCATGGATGGAAGGTATTGATTTTGAAGAAACCTTTGCCCCTATTGCTAGAATTGAAGTTGTAAGGTTATTTATTGCTTATGCTACTTTAAAGAATTACAAAGTCTATCAAATAGATGTGAAGTCAACATTTCAAAATGGTGAATTAGAAGAAGAGGTATATATTGAACAACCAGATGGATTTCAACTGAATGATGAAAAAGATATGGTTTGCCAATTGAAAAAAAGCTCTATATGGACTCAAGCAAGCACCTAGAGCATGGTATGCTAGATTGGATAAATACTTGTTGAAACTTGGATTCAATAAAGGTACCGCTAACAATAATTTTCATTTCAAGCTAGATTAGGATAAAGAATTGATAATTGAAGTCTTTGTTGATGACTTATGCATGAAATTTTTTGGTTAAATGAAAAGTGAGTTTGAAATGTCAATGATAGGAGAACTGGAATTCTTTTTAAGATTGCAAATTACTTAGTTAGATGATGGAATATTTATTTCTTTGTCCAAATATATAAAAGAGTTATTGAAAAAGTTTGGCATGGAAGACTCAAAGCTAGTTGGTACACCCATGGTAACCGGATGAAAACTAACAAAGAGTGATGATTCCCCTAAGGCTAATCAAACATGGTATAGGTCAATAATTGGTGGATTACTATATTTGACTCATACTAGGCCAGACATCATGAATGTTGTGTGCATGGTTGCTAGACATCAAGCCGATCGAAAGGAATCACATGTGGCTGAAATAAACAAGATCTTCAGATACCTAAAAGGAATAGTTGATTTTGGTATTTGGTATCCTAAGGATGATGATCTTACTCTGAGTTCCTTTATAGATGCAGATTGGGTAGGAGATGTGGATGGGAAGAAAAGTACAAGTGGTGGTGCATTATTCTTAGGGAAGAAGTTGATATCTTCGCTATGTAAAAAGCATAAATCCATTTCCTTATCTATTGCTGAGGAAGAATACATTGTTGCTGCAAATAATTGTACCCAAGTGTTGTGGATGAAGAAGATGTTGAGAGATATAAGAGTTGAATATAATGAACATATTTCCATATTTTGTGACAATTCAAGTGCCATAAACATTTGTAAGAATCTGGTGCTCTACTCAAAGACAAAACATATATCTATCAAGTATCACTTTTTAAGAGACAAGGTGAGTGATAAAGAGGTTAGATTAGAATATGTCCCTAATAACGAACAAAATGCAAATATCTTCACTAAACCATTGCCTAAGGATTCTTTTGAGTATCTCAAAGGCGAGTTAAGGGTGATTTCCCCTCCTAATGTCAACTAAGATGCAATTATTTGCATAAATCCATGGACTTATAGTCAGATCTTTTTTCAGATTGATGGTGTGGTGGATGCTACCTAGGGCGAGTAGTAAGATGATTCAAATTATGAGGTTTAGAGATTGTGTACCTTTTCCATTGATGTCAAAGGGGGAGAATTGTAATGTGAAAAAACTTTATAGAAGAAAGGGGGAGAAGTACAATAAGTACTAAGAAGGAAAACATGGAATAACAATGTAAGGAAGAAAATAACAGGTTGAAAAGAGTTAGTTGTGTTGATGGTATTTTTCACATCATGTGTTTCCATCAATGCGAAAGGGGGAGATTGTTGGATGTTGTGGTTGTGTTGCTGATATATGGTTGTCATCGATGTCAACACTTTTATTATTGGTGATTCTAAAGGCTATATATGTCGAGGATATTGAGAAAATTGTAATAAATATATTGCAAGTAGTTTGTGAAGCTGAGGAGGTTAGAGTGATGGAAAATTTTGTATGTTGATGGTCAAGAGGTTCACATTAAAGGGTTTTTTTTTTAGCCTATCTATTATGTTGTCTAAAATTTTCAGAGGTGTGCATCAAGATTTAAGAAAGTTATCAAGTTTTGTGTTCCTGTAGTTATTCAGTTACTGTAGTAGGTTTGTTTGGAAGATGCAATTGCAATTCTGATGAATTGAGTTGTTGCATACATTATTGAGATGTTTGGTGATGTTTCTAGATCGTGCCCTATCAGTGTGGTCAGTCTGTGTTCATTGGTGTGTTCGTGATCAAATATTTTTTCTTTGTGTGTTTGAGGGTTTCATGTTCTTGGCCAACATGATGGTGGTAGCATGTTGCGGATCCTTATGGGTTAATATTTTATTATCTAGCATGTTTGGGGATATTGATTTAGGTCCTCACTATGTTGTGACTGACTTAGATTGGTGCATATTGAGATTTTTTCATGTATTGAGGCTGACAGTTGTAATTTATTCTTTATTTGTGGCTAACAGAGTTGTTGATGTAAATTCATGTAGCGGATATATACGACCGATTGTTTCTTCATTTTGTAAGTGTGTATGCGAAATGTGCGAATAAAGATCAAATCATCCAAATACAGAGCATAGTGTGAAGAAATGTTATTATTCCTAACCAGAACTGTCATCAAGCTTTTGTAGAAGCTAATTTTTCATTTCAACCTCATCAAATGGATTTAATATGATTATTGTATGTAAGGAAGTGATCCTTCCATTTGAGCAGTGAGCTCTAGGCAGTGTGCCTGAATGCATGTGCATTCCATATTCATATCTTTCATTATACTTCTAACAGGGTATAATCTTTTGGACTGACATCCACCATGGTTTTTCCCCTAATAGGGTTTCCATGTATAAAAATCTTGGTTTTCATGTGTCTCTAATGTGTTGATTTATTCTTCCATTGTTAATTATCAAATATGAGATTAAAGTTTGTTTAAGGTTGAATAAGTTTAAATTTGTAAGAATTGATTCACCCCCCCTCAGTTTTGTATCCTTGTTTTTCCAACAAAAGTATGATGAAAGAATAAAATTTCTTGATGTGTACTGGACAGAAGAAATCCACACTCCATTCTACATTCTTAACAGAGTGCATATCAGAGGTGATAGCACTAAGACTCCTTATGAGCTATGGACTAGTAAGCCTCCTATTGTTAAATACTTTAAAGTGTTTGGAATCAAATGTTACATTAAACGAGATGATGAGAATCTTGGAAATTTTGATGCTAGATGTGATGAACGAATCTTTCTTGGATATTCAAATAACAAGGTATGGAGATGCTTTAATAAAAGACTGAGGAAAGTAGTTGAAAGTGCTAATGTAAAGGTTGATGAAGCTATGCATGAACTCATTGAGATAACTGAAGTTGAATTATATGATCCTATCTATGAGCATGTGAAAGAAGAAGAAAAGGAAGAGAAATAAAAAAGTGATGAAGAGGAAATTCCAGAACGTACAACTAAGATTCCTAAATATGTAAAGAGAAATCATCCGAAGGAACAAACAATTGGAGACATAATGAAGGTGTAAAGACAAGAAGAAAAGTGGTTGATATAAACTTGTGTTTACTTTCTAAAATATAACCTAATATTGTGAGTGAAGCATGTAATGATGAGAGTTGGATTAGAGCAATGAAAGAGGAATTGCAGCAGATAGAGAAGAATGAGATATGGGAAATAGTCCCGAGACCTCTAAACATGAATTCAATTGGTTTAAAATTGGTATTCAGGAATAAGCTAAATGAAAATAGTGAATTAGTAAGGAATAAAGCAAGAATTGTATGCAAAGGATATTTAGAGGTTGAAGGAATATATTTTGAAGAGACATTTTCACCTATAGCAAGAATGGAGGCTATTTGGATTTTCTTGGAATTTTCAGCTCATAAAGATTTTGAAGTGTACCAGATGGATTCCAAGTCTACATTTCTTAATGGAGAATCGGAAGAAGAGGTGTATATGGAGCAAGTAGAAGGATTTTAGTTGTCAGACAAACCAGACATGGTTTGCAACTTAAAAAAGGAACTATATGGACTTAAACATGCTCCTAGAGCCTGGTATACAAGGTTGGGTAGATACTTAACACAAAAAGGATTCAATAAGGGATCTGCAGACAACAATATTTACTTCAAATTTGAGAAAAGAAAAATGTTGATATTTGTGGTATATGTTGATGAAATTATCTTTGGTAGAAATGAAGGTATGTGTAAGAAATTTGGAGAAGAGATGCATAAAGTGTTTGAAATGTCTATGATTGGTGAGTTGAATTTCTTCCTTGGACTTCAAGTAAATCAAACTGATAAGGGGATATTCATTTCACAATCTGAGTATGTTAAGGAATTGTTGAAGAAGTTTGGAAAGGATGACACCAAACTTGTCTGTACCCATATGGTAACTGGATGTAAGCTGAGTAAGGATGATGAAACTTCTAAAGTTGATCAAAGCATGTATAGATCTATGATTTTTGGAATTTTGTATCTTATTGTTGGGCATGTGTAGGATCATCATGGAAAAAATAGGCCCTTAAGTGGCAATTAAATTTAGAAAAATCAGAGTTAGGCAACTTGATGTAAAAATTTGAATAAGTTAACTATATTATTTAAAAAATGTGTAAGAATAGAATCTATTTCAAATTGAATGTAGTTTCTAAACTACTAAGTTTATTTTTATTTAAAAAAAATCTATTTGGTGAAAATTTGAAATTTCAATGTAGTAGTACTTCAATTTTAGGGAAAAAATAAGTAGGTGTCTGTCTGACCACACTAACCACAATAAAATGATAATATTTTTTTATAAGATTTTAGATATAACTAGAAGACTCATGTCCCGATGTGATGCATATTTTTTTATAATTTTTTTCCAAGTAAATAATTAATTATGATTTTTTTATTACAACTTTGAAAAAATATAAAAACTTGTACGTTTGACCCCCATAACTTGGTCAAAACTTCATGAAATTCAATTTTTTTTAGTCCTATTGTATGTGAAGCATGTTTCAGTTTCAAAAAATGTGATACCCTTTGAAAGCTATAGATATTTTTCAATCATCCTATCAATCAAGACTTTATTCATAATTCAAATAGAAAATGAATAATAATTATTTATTAAATTCAAAGTAAAGCATAATTTATATTGGTGGAAAGTTAATAATCTCCTTTAAAAACCATTTTTGTTTCATCAATTTTGGGTAAAAAAAGTCATCAACCACATGGGCTACCATATCACTTACATATCACCACTTTTTGGCCCATCATGATCCTGCACATACCCTGATACTAGATTGAATATCATGCATGCAATATGTTTAGTTGCAAGATTTCAAGAAAAACCTAAGGAAGCACATGTTACAAATTTGAAGACAATATTCAGATATCTTAAGGGAACTTCAGATTATGGGATATGGTATCCAAAGGATAATGATTTCAGATTGAATGCCTAAACTGATGTAGATTGGGTTGGTTGTGTAGATGACTAGAAGAGTACAAGTGGTGGTGCATTCTTCCTTGGAGGAAGATTGGCTTCATGGTTGAGTAAGAAATAGGATTTAGTTTCTTTATCCACTATAGATGCTAAGTATTTTATAGTAGGATCTTATTATACATAGGTACTTTGGATGAAGCAAACCTTGAAGTACATAGGTGTTACATGTGATGATCCTATCTCTATCTTTTGTGACAATACAAGTGCTATAAACATTTCAAATCATCTGATGATGCATTCTAGGACAAAGCACATATCTATCAGGTATCACTTCTTGAGGGAGAAGGTGTTGCAGAATGAAGTTAGACTTGAATATGTACCTACCAAGGAACAAATTGCTAACATATTCATTAAGGCTCTTCAAAAGGATACATTTGAGTATCTCAAGGCGGGGTTAGGGGTTTCTACACCACCTTCCTTGAACTAAGTGCATATGGAGGTGCAACAGTCCAATGTATTCAAAAATTCTTTTGATTTGGACTGATTATTGTGGTCTACTCCTCAAGGGGGGTAGAGAGATGCATTTTTGTAGTATTTGATGTGGGTGCACTCCTAAGGGGGAGTGATTAGAGATCTATATGGAAAAAAAATTCACACAAAAAATTTCTTTGCCATTGATGTCAAAGGGGGAGAGAAATTCATGTGAAAAAAGATGAAAAGGGAGAGATAGTCTTGTATCAAGAAGATAGAAGAAGAAGCATGAGATTGTGTATGCTATCTTTGATGGTTTTTCACATCATGTGTTTCCATCGATGATAGAGGGGGAGATTGTTGTAAGTATAGATTTGTTTGGTGGTGTTTTCATTAATTTTTTCATTGATGTAACAATAGTTCAGGTTAATTACAGATCATACTTGTATAGTTGAGTTAATGTATAAGTGCTTAGAGTGGAGGAAGCTATATCTATGAAGTTGTAGTTGTGTTTTTTCCAATTTCTTTTGAAAAAATTAAGAAATAATGAAGGTAGTGTTGGGTGTGTGTTCTAAGTGTGCTCTAGTATTGTGCTCTACATTTTTTCTGTATTGATCCTATGCTTGTGCGGATATTTGGTTTTGTTTATGAGATTCAATGGATAATATATCCTAATTTTTAGCTCTTAGATCGATGGAGAATGAAAGATGTGTTCACCGATGTGTGAACTAGTTTGATAGAGCTATTTCCTTGTGGGTTGGGAGAAATGTTTCAGCTCCACAGTCTTCTGATGTTTTTCTTTAAATCTTGAAGATCTGGGAGATGGTTCATACTATTGGTTTCAATGTTCTAAAAAATGTGCTTCTGATTGGGTCCTCTCGAAGACTTGCTCCAGAGCTCCTATATGTTGTTGGTCGGTCTAGTTGGACTAGTGAAGAATATTTTATGTTTGAAGATTGTTGCAGTTTCTATGGATGTACCGAAAGGTTTCTTAGAGATGGTAAAATTTATGGTGAAGCATGTTGAGTGATCTACATGTGATCATCTTGCTAGAGATGTGCGTACTTCAAATATCATTGGTGTTTTCATTAGGTTTGGCTGACCTAGTGTCTCCATGTTACATAAATATTTTCATCGAATTAAGGAAGTGTGTGATTGATCAAAGATATTGTTTGGGTCCTAATTAAATATGTAATTGGTCATCTCTCATTCTTATCCACCATGGGAATGTTGAGTAGCCGAAATAATTTGAATTTGTAAATTGAAGGATGTTTAGTCAACCTTGGAGAATGCTTCTAGGGTTGAAGATGGTATAAAAGCAAGTCAAGATCTTGTGAATTGATGTATGTCGACAAGAATAAAGTGAAGTGTGAAAACAAGTGTGAAAAGAAAAGTGTGTAAGAGCGAATCAACGCAGTAGTACTTGGAATGCTAGATTCTTGAAAGCAGTGAGTTGATGGTGTCTACAATATTTTGATCAAGCTGCGAATGTGTGGAACCTTTTGTGGTGAATCTTTATTTATCTTTATTTTTATTTTTTTCTATAAGCAGTGATCCTCCTTCTGAACAATGAGTCTCATTGTAGGCAGTGAGCCTTTGTATCTCGGTACTGAGCCTTTGTATCCGATATTGCATTATTACTATATTGTGAGCTAATCCTCACGGTGATTTTTTCCTCATTTTTTCTTCCACGTAAATCTGGTGTCTTTAGTGTTTTCTTTTTGTTATTTGCATTTAATGTTCACACTTTATAACATACTGCATTAAAGTGGAATTGATTAAGGTTAGAAGTAAATAAATTTGACACAATTGATTCACCCCCCCTCTTAGTTTTCTTTTGCATTTCAACAAGATACACTCATAAATAGAGATCTATGGGCTATAATATCTAGTGTAAAACACACTAGCATGACTTCAGAAAATTGGGATTTGATTAATCAAAAAGCTAAGGGTTTCATGAGGCCTTTTTGGAAGACTCAATTTTGTTCAATTCCCATGAAGTGAATATTATAAGAAGTCTTTTTATGTGTAATGTCATAGAATCTCACCTAGGGTCAATTCCACATTTTCGCATCTTGCCTACCATTTATGACCCCATAGAAAAATTAATGGAAAAATCCCATGAGTCAAAATTTCATGATCATGACTCCATGTGGACACATGGAAAGAAAAAAAAATCTTGACAAGGCATTCCCCACAAATCTAGGCTTTGGACGCCTATGCAGTGCATGGATGTTCATGCAGTGCACTAGCATCCTCGTGATTTTTTGAGTTTGAAATGATGAATGTAGAATCTTGACCCTTGCTACATGTGTCTTGGCGGTTAGGTCTTTGATGAAATGGCTCTATACCACCCTTGCATGCATGAAAACCCCTTTTGGTTCTCATTTTGATATTGGAAGTCATCAATTGAAGCATTGTTGCTATTTTCTCTAATCTTGGGTAAGCTCTATCCCTTAATAGTAGTAGTTTTACAAGAAAATCCATGCTAAACCAAGGTCCCTCAAGAAGCTACAAGCTCTCAAGCAACTACCATCTCTCATGCAAGAACATAGTGGTGTGCTCATGTGCTCTGGAAGAGGGTCTTAACCCCTAGGTAACACTCTCTCTCCCTATCACTCTTTCTTACTTGCTCATTTACTAATTTGTGGTGTGGGCTCTACTCCAAAGTGGGTTTTTCTTTCACAATGCACTTTTTTTATTTCCTTAACACTCTTTTCAAAACTTGGTTATCTGTGGATGTGGGAACACCAAAATAGGGGTCTGACTGAGGCAGACCCCTATACAACCCCAACCTTTTCCCCTTGATCTTTTGTGTGTAGGTCATGAAGTGAAGCTCAAAATAAAGACTCAGACACACAAAGGTAATCTTGTTTTGAGTTCTTTTGTGTTTTCATTTAGTTTCTATCTTTTTTTTGATTATCTAGCCTCTTACACTTTTGACCCGGGCCTAGAAGTGAGATTCATCTTCACCTGCTTGAGCTCCTGAGTTCTTCATAGCTTAGGACACCAACGTGTCTTTTAGATGACAATGCACTGCGCTAGCCTTTGAAACTGCATTGAATTCTTTTGGCCAAGAGTTCCTCAGCCAAAGGTGGAGATCTCAAAGTCTTACTCTCTCAGGATCTGAGATTAGTTTCCTGCTTTCCTTCATAGTTTAATTTATTTGTTAAAGTTGAGGTGTATAAGGAAAGTTCGTTCCCTAGTGATCTCTTGAGAATAAAGATACCCATGTGTAGTGAATCCCTCTTATATAACATTTTTGTGAACTAGACATGAACCGTCAGATCCATTTTCATAATGTCACATAATTATAATAATTCCTTCTCTAAACAACATTCTGATATGTTGGAAGATGCTCTAGATGATTTCTTAGAAGCACTCTCCCCTATCTATAAATCTTCTAAACAAACTCCTTCCTCACTAGCTGAGGAGTCGGTAGATGTCATTGTAGTTTATGTGGCTCCTCCAAGCCCTAAGAAACCCATCATTTATGTGACCTTGACAAAGCCATCCCTTAGAGAGTACTATTCCATCTATGGGATTTCATGTCATAGCAATCCATCGCACTTATATTCGAGATTCGTGGAATCTACTGAATCTACTTCTTATAATGATTTCGGGCATAGGTACAATACAAGGAGAAATAAACAAAACTTAGAAGAACAAGTTGTAGTTCCTACCTCGCAACCAATTCAAACTCCTAATTCTTTACCATCATCTCCACCTAGCCTTCCTTTAGCTTCTAAACCCATGATCAAAGCACCAGGTGATTATGATCTTGTTGAGAAACTTCATGTTACTCTAGCTAAGATCTCACTTTGGGATTTGCTTCAGCTAGCTCCAATTTATTAGGAGATGTTGCAGGAAGCTTTAGAAAAGATTCTCTTACATACCTCTGCTAGGCCTATGGATGTTGATGTGTTGATGACACATATTAAGGCAGCCTCACCAAATATTATGTTCCACCCGTAAGAAATCCCACCTCCACATGTGCAGAAGCAAAAGGAGCCTTTGATGATTATAGTAAATGTGAGCAACATCAATATTAGGCGTACCCTCATTGACACTGGTCCAACTCTCAACATTTGCGGTATAGACCTATTTCCTAAAATTAAATTTGATTCATCTTTTTTAGCAACTTCTTCCTTGTATATTCATGGGTTCAATAAAGCTGGCCACCAAGCCCTGGGTACAATAATACTACCTTTGTAGTTGGGCCCCGTTACCTTGCCTACACTAGTCTATGTGATGCATGACCTGTTAGCATACAAGCTTCTCTTAGGGATACATTGGATTCACACTATGGGCGCAATAACTTCTACCCTAAATTTCTCCTTAAAGTTTGTTCCTAACAATTGGGTGGTTATAGTTAAAGAAAATCCATAGGTTGTGCACCTTCTTTTGCTAGCCGCTACTGGTTATAATTTGGCCACATCCACTCTCAAGAATTGTATTCACTCTTTAACTATTGATGCTATGGAATGTTGTTGATCAATACCCTTTTTGGAAGTCATTCCCTAAGTGAGTATCAACCAAGAAGAGCCACCTAAAGCAGAAGATCCCAAGTCTCCTGCATCTTCTCCTTCATCTCCCCAATGAAATTCTCTCTTAGGTGATGATTGGGGTTCCTTGAAATTCTCACAGTTCTTCATAGCAGAGTATAATTCAGACCTTTCCAGTATAGAATTTTGAATCTCTGCTAACATGAGGGTGAATGACCCTCCTTTTGAGGAGGAGAAGTGTGATCCTATCTAGGAGATTGCTCCTCCCTGAGAGAGTGACCCCGCTCCTGTAGAGGGGGATAATCTTTTCAAACTGATTAAAGGAAGTGGGACCACTTCGATATAAACTTTTGATGTCCATTGGTGGAACGAGACACTCTACATGGAGCCGTCCCCTCTTTAAGATCTACAAGATCATTATAGATTTGATTACAAACTCACCTCTCGATATGGCTATGGGAAAAAAGGCCTAGGACATATCGAGCAAGGAATGCAATTCCTTATCCAGTTTAAGTGACAACAACGCTATCTCGGTTTGGGATGCTCTATCAAACATTCTACAAAAAACCCTTGGTGGAGTGTTAATATCATATCATTCGAACCATTAAGATTAGTCCATCCTAAGTTGATAGAAGAAAGAGGACAAGTCTAGAAGGTTCCTATGGATGTCTTCTCATCGGATGAAGCATTAGGGGAATTTCTAGGTGCTTATTATGTTGGTGATTTTTCTAGCAGAACCTAATAATTCTCTAAAGAGTTGCCACTTCTTATAATGAAGAAATTGTAAGGTTAGTGGCCAAAACAATGAGCTTAGGATTTTGTGTTCCTTAATCCATCACTTTTGGCTCTATTAAACTAGGGAGGGTAATCCCAAATTACATCATCATGAGATATATCAAATTAATAATAGATAGATTCATAGTTGATTGCAAATAAACCCATCCCACCAAAGATTTGGCATATATTTTAAGTGAATGACTATTCATTTTCTATGAATCAGAATATTTCCATTCCACACACAATTAATTAAATAGGGATCATAAATGAGTGTTGTTCTTACTTTAAGTTCTAGTCTAGGTGTGCTACTTTCTTATTTTTCATGCTAGATTTTTGTGATATATTGGCCAGTGCCTAAACAATTTGAAAAATGGATTCAAGTATGCAAGGATCTATAATACACAAACTAATCAATTCTAGAAGTATATGAACTACCCTCATACTACTTTGCAAGCTATGAAAGCTTAAAAATTCCTATTGAAAAAAAGATTCACTACTGATCAATCCTAAGTAATTTCGTGCAAAGTTTATACCCTCTTCGAGAATTTTAATCAACTCCTTGAGTTAAAGCTAAGAACAGGATAGTACATTCAAACATAACCATTTTAAGATAAATGACAACACAATTAGCATTTTCATTCATAACTTGCAAAAAATACACATAGGAGAGTGTTTGTTTCTAGACAAAGATTCATTTCTACATCAGTAGTTTATATAGAACTAATTTAAGACTATTACAAAGAGAAAATCATTCCCCAAGACCATTTACTAGCCTATTTACCCTTATCCTATTCAAGATTCCTTTTCTGAGATAAGCATTCATGCGAAACCCTGTTGAAACTCAAAATTATGACCCTTGTAATGAGCCCAGAAATTCCTTTTATAGAAAAAGGGAGCGAAAAGTATCAGGCTCAATTACATTTACATATTATTTCATTTTGAGATCATCTACACCATATTTTGAGACATTCCTTATTAGTTACATGTCATCATTGAGGAAAATGGAAAAGTAAAAGATATCATTCCACATCCCTCACATGTAGACCCTCCAACTCCTTAAGAGGAAAAGTTAGTTGTAGCAACAACATCCTCATCCTTGTCGACCAATGAAAATTATCCACATGAAACCCCAGAAAAAACATGTGGATAACCTACTGCTAGGATGTCTGACACCTCTCGTATACACCAGCCCAAAAAAACTCTAGATCAACACTAGCAACAAGAAATCGCATGAACGTTGAATAGGACAATCCTAGCAAAGGGGCTATGGTGTCATAGAAAAAAGAAATGGGACAAAGTCATCACTCTCGGTCATTAGCCTTAGAGGATACTAGCCCATTCATTTCTCATGGTGGAACTAGACGAATCGTCACAACTATGTCATTGAAATCATCAGATGGTACTCGAGAGAGGGGATAATAATCACCCACTGAGTTAATGTCACCCTCATTGTCTGAAGGGTTATCAAAAAAATCACTAGAATAATTGAGCCTCCTCGGATAAGCCTTACAATACTTGCATTTTTTCTTTGTCTTCTTTTAATATTCCACCAACTCCTTTCCTTTGAACTTGACTGATTCTTCTAAAATAGTTTGGTTCCTTAGGCGATAACTGCTCCTAACACCACACTTCTTAAATTGTATGCATCCTCTTCTATCCTTTGTTGTATTAGGATTTCCGTGCATATCAAATTTATCCACCTGAGTACTCTTCTCAAACTCGCGTAAACTTAGTCTCCTAGATCTCTAGACTGGCCTAACATAATCCCAAAACTTATTCATCCTCTTAGAAGATATCTACTAATTTTTTTTTTGAACTCAAAATCAAAGAAAATTCTGAATGTAAAATGTGGGAATTGGTCCCACTTATAAAAAGCCATGCAAGTGTGGCAACCATTAACTCTTTAAAGAAATATTTTGCATGTGAGATAACAACAGTCTACCTTGATACCTTTAATCTTGGTCATTGATCGTGATTTAAATGATGCATCAATGGGTAGATTACCATGCAACCATTTATAATTGAGTTAGACTTGTGCTTTAATGCCCCTTTTAAAACAAAAAATATATGAGTAGATAAACATCTACTCTATACTTAGGATCAATTAAAACCCTCCTACCATTATTACATGCTTACCCATGGGAAATATCTCACTTGTGTTTCTCCTTGTCAAAAAAATGAGGATTGATCCAGATCGGATCTCAAGATATCGGTTTGTACATTGCCATGCTTTATTACTGGTCACCCATTTCACATGTATCAATGGATGACAGAATTGATGACCAAGATTTCAAGCATGTGCTTTAAAGAAAAATCTTAAAATAGCACAATTTATAAATAGTATCTCTTCGGCCAAATTTGGAAGCATTCAATCTTCATTAGAAACAACTCAAGCCCTTTCAAAAATTCCACATGGAATATGCCTGCTTTCCCATTAAAAGATACAAAACATAGGCAGGGCTGACACGAGATGGTAGGGAGTGGCTAGGATTCAAATACATCACCAATCATCGACCATCGAAATAAATCCCCACAAAACAAAACTCCATTGTCAAATCTCATGGGTCCTTACGAATCGACAAGTGTCACATTTCCCACTAGCCTGTAAGACTATCCCTTCATATAAATTTAGATGAAAAGAGGCACATGGAAAATATCAAATGAGAACAAGTGTTGCACTATATATCATTGATCACTCCTCGAACAACATCTATCGCCCCATGAAAGAAAAGATTCACCTTTAAAAGGTGGCATGTGGCAATCGCCCGCTCGTCCGTACCATTACAACAATGAAAAATAAAACAAGAGGGCTCACAGGGAGCGGAACACATATGGCCATGTCTTCCGTTCATCAATTATCGATCCTCCTTGAAAAGCGCCAACCATCCCTACAAAGAAGATCTGGTGCACAATTATACCAAACATGTGGTCAAAGCCTACCAAATTATATGAATAAAATAAGAAACAATAAACTAGCATGGGCATAGGGGAATGAATGAGATTGATTTCATCAATCTAATGGACCATACAAAGCTTTATGCTACACATGCCACAAAATTTATTCATAAAAGGGGACATGACTAGGTGAATGAGGTAATGACCCATAACGAAGGATAAGGATTTAAAATTTTCTGTAGATTAAGCCTTCGACTATTAATACCAAGAAAGACATAAGACAACCATCAACCGAATATTAGGGGCTGGTAAATCAATAACTATGATGGAACAAGTAACAACTTAAGTGACCAGGAATGGGAAAGATAGGTCAATGTAAAATTAAAATGACCAAGAGTTTTAGGCTAAATTTTGAAAGTTTTATAAATATAAAACCTTTTCACAATGATGGGAACATGACCTCAAATCAGGCACAAAGGATCAAACCAGACTTTTCACAATTTTCATGATAGAACGAAGAAATTTTTTGGGGTTCCATCAGTGGCTCTTGTTAGGGACACATGCCTCTCACAGGCATGGTGAGATCGTAGAATCAATGGGTGAAGCATACCAAGCACACAAGGAAAAAAATAAATAAAAAGGAAACAAAATAAAAAGATAGAAACTATTTACAAAATCATACAGAGGCCGAAAAGGCCAGAAATAGGAGATCCAATCTCCATCTTGCTAGAAACCTACTTGTGAAATGCAAATTCTACATTGCATCCTTCAATATAATCCAGGCTTCATCTCCCTACCAGTGGCACTAGGCCACTAAAAGTTAAGGCTCATTCATACCCAAGTATCAAAAACCAACCTATTGAAGGAACTAATTTTCTTCAATCCATATGTACCTCTACCATTGCATTGCAAAAAGTACAATTCATTGCCTCCTTATCATCACAAGAAATTATTCCCATATCGCCTACATAAACATGCATACTTTGGAGAATTCGTTATGGGAATTGATGAGGAAGACACTCTATCTAACATCAATGATGATGTGCCAATTTCTCATCCTTAGGACCACAACCCTCTCCTTAAAGGAGATATTGTCGAAGTCCCCATGGATCCTAAATCTTCAGAAAAAGGTAATCAATATTTGGAATTGTCTCTCTTCTAAGGAAGCATGATATTTTGTAACCTAATATAGATATGATTGTGGAATCGACTGTAGGCCATGCATTGTTATCTTTTATGGGTGGCTTCTCAAGTTATAATCAGATCCGTATTAACTCAGAAAATCAATACAAGACAACCTTCACTACCCCTTGGGGTACTTTTTGCTATTTGGTCATGCCCTTTGGTTTGAAGAATGCAAGAGAAACTTACCAATGAGCAATGAGCTCGATATTTCATGATTTCATTCATAAAATAGTTGAAGACTACATTAATGACATCTTGGTGAAGTCTATAAATTGTCAAGATCATGTGAAAGACCTCCATCTTATCTTTGAGAGGCTTCAACTTTACAATATGAGACTCAATCCCCATAAGTGTGTTCGGCGTAGACACTGGCAAGTTTCTTGAGTTGATAGTCTCTTATTGTGGAATCAAAGTTGACACAAATAGATTGATGCTATTGCTAACATGCCTCCACCGAGAAACATTACCAGGATACAAAGTTTACATGGGAAGATTTAGGCGATTCGTAGATTCATATCTCAGTTGGTTGATCGCACCGTCCCTTTCACTCATTTATTAAAAAAGGATGTTCGCTTAATATGGGATGAAGAGTGTCAAAAAGCCTTTGAATCAATAAAATCTTACTTGGTCGACCCTCCTATATTGATGTGGGCTATGCAAGATAGACCTTTCCTACTTTACCTTGTTGCATCACCATATAGTCTGGTAGCTCTTCTAGCTCAGTATGACGATGCACGAAGAGAAAGAGCGGTCTACTACATTAGTTGCATCCTTGTCAATTATGAAACTCGTTATTCATCCATGGAGAAGTAATGCCTTACTCTTTTATTCTCTACGTAGAAGTTGAGGCACTACCTCCTCCATGTTGAAACTCATGTCATAGTGAAAAAAAATCTCTTGAGACATTTGTTCTCTAGCGCTCACCTTGCTGGAAGATTAGTGAAGTGCTTTATGTTGCTTTCTAAGTTTCATATAAAATATGTCACTCTAAAATTGATAAAGGGACAAGTGGTTGTCTATCAATTAGTAGACGCTCCTTCCTTGGGTTGGATTTGTTCCTTGGTGAGAATATTTTCATGATTAATTATGATCTTGAATGGAAGATCTACTTCGATGGATCAAGGTGTCAGACTAGTTCTGGGGCCGGTGTGGTCTTGATATTCCCAAAAGGAAAATTAGTCCCCCTATCCTTTCGATTAGATTTTATTTGTACTAATAATATCACCGAGTATGAAGCTCTTATTGCTAGCTTATGTGTCGCGATTTCATTAAGTATTAAACATCTTCATATACTGGGTGACTCTAAACTTATTGTGAATTAGATCATGAGAACGTATCAAGGTAAATAAATTAGATTGTGTTGATACTGAGACCTCACTTTTTCCTTCCTTAATCACTTTTCCTCTTTCACAATAAACAGTGTCCCTCAGAGAGAAAATAGACATGCAAATTCCATTGGAAGCGCTGCTTCCTTGGTACCTGTAGAAGAGGATACAAAAGAATATCACTTTGTGGTCCAAGTCATGCAGACCCTAGTGATTTCTGATCAACCCGAGCCCAAGTCTCTAGCTTGTTTTCATGCAGACTTGGGAGAGTGGTTCTCTAGTATCTACAGTTATTTAAATATTGGAAACTTTCTCGGTGATGTGACGAAAAATGATCGCACTTGTATACAAAATATTTTTGTTTGTTATGTCATCTTATCTGATTTTATTTACCAAAAATCTTATAACGACTTGTTGCTAAGATGTTTCACTAAAGCGAAAATATGCCTTTCCCTTAAAGAATCCCATACAGGCTCTAGGGTTGACATTTCATTGGTAAATCCTTGGTAGGAAAACTGGTACACATGGGATACTATTAACAAACAATGGAACAAGGTTCCTTCGGTTTTGTCAAGAAGTGTGTTGAATTTCAACAACATAGCCATCTTATCCATGCTCCTGCTTAGGAGTTGAAAAATAAAAATTATCCTTGGTCGTTTGCAAAAAGGGGGCTAGATATTATTGGAAAAATATCACCTCCTTCCAAAGGAAATACCTTCATCATTACCGCTACCGATTATTTCACAAAATGGTTAGAAGCTATTCCACTCCGATGAATGACTACTGAAACCATTTGTAGCTTTCTTATGAACAATATCATCTCTCGATTTGGATTTCCTTCTATGTTTATTTCTGATAATGGTACACCATTTAAAAACAAGAAAGTAAAGCAGTTCTTGGAGAAATTTAATATTCAACATAGGTTTTCTACACTATATTATCGACAATCCAATGGTCAAGTGAAAAATTCTAATAAAACACTTGAACTCATTCTTCGTAAAATAGTTAACAAACATGGTAAGGATTGACATATTCAATTAACATACGCTTTGTGGGCTTATCACACGAGTATTCATATAGTGATAGGAACGATGCCTTATAACCTCACGTATGGCATTGAAGCTATCATGCCTTTGGATTTTGAAATTCTAGCTTTGTAGGTTTCCCTTAGAGGGTTAATTGATGATGAAACCTACCGAACTAACTACTTTCATCAACTAGAGATGGTTAACGAGCACCGTTCACAGGACCTTGATCATCTTTAAGCTTATCAATGGTCATTATTAAGACAATATAATCAAGGTGTGCTTCCTAGGACCTTTAAGCTAGGAGACCTGGTTCTATATGAAAATCAATGAAATGTAAATGTGTCACCTGATCTAAAAGGAAAGTTTAGTCCTAACTGGTTAGGTCCTTACATCGTGATTTTTGTGTATGGCTCATGTGCCTATGGATTATCATCTATGGATGGAACACCTTTAAAAGAGCCTGTTAATGAGATACATCTTCATCGATACTATTCGCAGTGTCCTAATGTGTCACATGTGTGGTGTTCTCCCTAAAAGGTAGTAATACTGCATATATTGACATTTTCTCATTTTCACATCATGAAAATTTTTTTGTTTATGATGTGACCACGGGTGTGTGTGTAATAAAACATACATATATGTGTCCAACTATGCTATGTATCAATACATCACAATACATCTTTTAAAATAATTAGATCATCATAGTATTTAATGAACATGTACCCAAACATGTTTATTAAATCATGTTTAGCATCTAATGAAAACATACATCCATAGCATGAGCATACATGAGAATGGAAAACATATACATAAGAAAAGCTATTATACTAAAACTGATATATATGTATATATATATTTGTGGGTGTGTGTGTCCAATGTATGAATCAAATTTCATGTATTTGTATCGGGCCACTACTATAAAAAATGAGTGGCTACTGAATATGTGTCTTCGCAAAAGATCTACAAGTATATATGTGTATCTATATCCGACTACAAAAATGATATACATAAGAGGGACTCATATCTCTATGGTGCATGGCTCCCTGAGCCCTCTAGATTTGGTGGCCACTTTGGTACTTTGGGACAAGGTTGCACAATGGTCTGTGAATTGGATCTATGTGAGTGTGATACAAATAACACCGCCTCTATCCATCTCAGCTCCCCCTGTAGCGAACATATATCCATCTTCACCTGGATTAGCTCCTGTTGTAGCCATTGAACGTTTGTTGCGATTACAATCATTGGTTGCACGTCAAGCTCATCAAGGTGAATCTGAAGGGCATCGCATGCCGCCTCGGTAGAAATGGCCCTCATCACTACTGTGTCTCACTCAATGAGCACCATCCATAGCTAATCTTGCTTTCCCTGCATGGTTGTCAGCTTTATAGTTAGTTGTACAACCTCTGCACCCCACTCCTTGTACACAGTCCTTAGATGCGCTACCAACTCAAAAGTGGGGGCATGCCTCCTTGCTGAAACAAGCCAATAGGCCTCAAGGACTATCCCCTTGATCAAAACGGTAGGGGTCACCTCTAAAATACAGAGAGCTATGAGCCTAGTCCATCCCTTTTCATCCTCCACAATCATAGAGAAAGAAATATGAATCAGTATCACATGGCATATATAAATAATCATAAACAAAAATATCAAAAGTATGAACATGAAAATAATGTACTATGTATACGTGGATCTCTTGGCTGCCATGTGGGATTAGGGTGTGGGTCAATGCTAGGTCCTGCATCTCTGGTATTCGTGGCCAAATCTACTGATGATAGTGCTTCCTTTGCTGGGACAATAAAGACAGGTGGTGCTAATGAGACAGGGGTAGCTACTAGGGGATCTAATCTCCTCTATCGCCTCAGCCTTGTAGGTGCCTCCTCCTCCTCCTATGCCATCTCCTCCTCTAAATCACCCTATTGATAGCCTCACATCCTATCCTATGGGGGCTAGTGGGGCACATCCTTCTATGCGACAGGGTCCCCTCTCGGAGCACCCTTTCCAAAAACTAGAGTAGGATGATACCTCTCTCTCGAAAACTGGAGCAGGATGATACCTCTCCCACCACCGTGTGAAATCAATCGCTACCCGGACATTATCTATCACTGCCATGGCCAGCAGATCATGGTCAGGCTCATCATCATATGAGAGGATGATGTCTATGATGGAAGGGCGAGGATGATCTCCCAACCTCGGTACATTGCAGTGTTCCCTAGTGTATGTGGGCACGTCGGGCTATATATTTTGAATACGATCATGCTACCACATGAGCTAACTCTAGTAATAAGGAACAATAACAAAATTGTGGTGACCAGCCAAAAAATTATCTCGCTATAGGTTCCTCAGGAACCTACTGTCGTCAACCCACTTGAAATATTGGTAGGGTCTCCAGCGAGCATCTCTCATGGCAACAATGTCAAATTGTAGCCTCAAAAACTAAAAATCCCTAAATCACCACTGGCCTATCATATCATATTAGTGGGCCATCAAGATTTGATACAAACCTTGCTGGGGAAAACTGGCTGGTCATGTGCACATGATGTTGGTGAAATCCCATACTTGCAAAAGTATGCACGTTGTGAGACTACAATACTCATAGTAAATGTACCACCTAAGCTCATGGTAGAGATGCCCTAGCATGCTGCGCCGCAGAAAAAAATAGTTTGATGCTCTACCATCTCTTTTATAATAGGGATGAGGCCCTTGTGAAGGTGTGAACCTTGCCCATCTATGATGATGTAGAAGGTGAGTATGAAAACCATCACCCCACATATCAACGGTGCCATAGTCCTCCCCTAGTCATACCAGTACATGTAGATATGACCAGTGTCATCACCACCATCTATCCTCCCTGCGGAGTAGAGGATTCCCTCACTACACTCCCACACTGATCAAGTGTCAACTAAGGCCACCCACCATCTATGGATGGGTAGCCCGACGATCCGATAGATGTCCTCGAGAGTGATAGTCATCTCTCCACATGGCAACTAGAAAGATGATGTAGTGGTGTCCCACCACTCCATCAAAATGCTCACCCTTCGGGATGCTCCTAGATCTCTGGGTACTCCTTTAAAAATTTAAAAATTTCTAATTCAGAAACATCATAGAGAAAATAAAAATGGAAAAGGGCATATGTGTGTTGCACAAACGTTTGTGCACCATGTATGTGTCTTGGACCGCCATGGTCACACAAAGGATACTAGTGTGTCCTTAGGATGACAGAGCGAATCGGGACCACAACATGTGTCACTGAGGACAGTGTGTATCAAGGACATGAGCATGAATTATAGATGCCTATACACTTCGAGGAGTGGAAAATACACAAAATAATTAAAATGCAAAAAAAATGAGGCTTAGAGGCCGACCTGGTCCACCTTGTGACCCTTAGTGATGTCCTGACATAGCTACTCTAGCCTCAGTGCCTCAAACTCTCTCTTGGTCAACATTTTTCTCACTTTTCCCTCACAAAATTACACAATCTGCTCATAATGAATAGTGAAAATGAGCCTTCTAAGGGCCCACCTAGGTATATATAGTCCTCCCGGGGCCCATTTTTCCTAAAGTTTGTGGCTCCTTGGTTTCTCCTAACTTTACCACACCACGCTAGGGGAAAAATCAAGAGGGGGAATATAGTCACCTCTTGATCATATTTTTCCTTCAAATTGACCACTTTTTCTTCATCATTCTTCTCTCCGTTTAGTTTTATAGGATATAGTTTTGAACATTTTTTTGTGACTATTATGTTACTATTTTTTGAGCTTGGAAGCTGGGGGCATCCTCAGTACCAGTTAACTCAACCTCGGTGACCTTTGTGGTCCGTCTTTCTAGCATTCATTTTTGTAAAATCCAGAATTTGAGTGAAATTTTTCTTCTCTACTTTAGTGAGGTTGATTTTTTCCAAAATCGAGCCTACTAAAGTGGGGGAAAAATGTAATGTTGTAGAATTGCACCTAGGGGAAATTCCACATTTTTGCATCTTTCCTATCATTTATGACACCTTAGAAACATTAATGGAAAAATCCCATGAGTTGGAATTTTTCTATCTTGACTCCGTGTGGACACATGGAGAGACGACAGAAACTTGACAAGGCATTTCTTGAAAATCTAGGCTTTGGACACCTACATGGCACATGGATGCCCATACATTGCGCTAGTGTCCTGGTGTTTTTTTTAGTTTAAAATGACAAATCTAGAACCTTGACACTTTTGACATCTATCCTAGTGGTTAGGTCTCAAATGAAATGGTTCTGTACTGCACTTGCATGCGTGAAAACCCCCTTTTGGCTCTCATTTTGGGGTTGGAAGTCATCAGTTGAAGCACTGTCACTATTTTCTCTAATCTTGGGTAAGCTCTATTCCTGAATAGCAACATTTTTATAGGCAAAGCCATGCTGTACTAAGGTTCCCCAAGCAACTACAAGCTCTCAAGAATCTATCAGCTCTCAAGCAAGCACATAGTGGTGCACCTGTGTGCTCCAAAAGAGGGTCTTGACCCATCGGTAATGCTCTTTCTCCTTATCAATCTTTCTTACAAGTTCATTTACTACTTTTTGGTGTGGGCTCTACTTTGAAGTGGGTTTTTCTTTCACCGCACACTTTTTTTACTTCCTTTACACTCTTTTCCAAACTTGTTTATCCATAGAGGTAGGAACACCAAAATAGGGGTCTGACTGAGGTAGACCTGTATATAGCCCCAACCTTTCCCCCTTGATCTTTTGTGTGCAGTTCATGAAGTGAAGCTCAAAATAAAGACTCAGATGCATGAAGGTAATCTTGTTTTGAGTTCTTTTGTGTTTTCATTTAGTTTCTAGCTTTCTATCGATTATCTAGCCTCTTATGCTTTTGACCTGAGCCTAGAAGTGAGATTCAACTTCACCCACTTGATCTCCTAAGTTCTTCATGGCTTAGGATGCCAATGCATCTTTTAGACAACAATGTGCCACACTGGCATCCTGAAACTACGCTGATGTGTTTTTGCCGAGAGATCCTCAGCTAGAGGTGGAGATCTCAAAGTCTTGCTCTCTCAAGATCTCAGATTACTTTCCTAATTTCCTTCACATTTTCATCAATTTGTTCAAGTTGAGGTGTATAAGGATAGTTTGTTCCCTAGTGATCTCTTGAGAATAATGAGACCCATGTACAATGAATCCCTCTTATATCACAACATGAAGCTTTGAAAAAATTATCAGGATAAATCCTTGGTAAATAGGTTATCCCTAAGAAAGGAGTTGCATTCTCATGGGATGGAAGGATGATCCATTTTTACTCACCTTAATATCTTTTACATGATCATTTGATAGTTGGGTTATATTGGTGTTAAGGTGGAGGATGACGATTATTGCACAAAATTTATGCATTCTTTTCCAAACTTGTGGGATAATCTTTTCAAGGCTATTATGAGTACTAGTGCCACTTTCAACATGGATAAAGTGGTTGCACCATTAATTTTTGAAAATATATGGAAAAAATGTTTCAAGATGGCTAAGGAGTTCCTCACTATTCATGGTAGATAGAAAGATACAAATAAATTATCTATATTTAAATGATAAATTTAAATTATATGGGTGTGTAGGCTTTTCCTTTAGTGGATGATGTAAGATTAAAAGAGGAGATATGGTGTTGATGAAGGGTGTTTAGAATGTAACATTGTTCAAAATAGATCCATGTACTATTCAAGGCGATATTTCTTCTAGCAAGCCGAATAAAATAGCTACACATTCTTCATCCTCAATATTGGAACCCATAAAAAATAAATATTTTGAATCTACTTCCAATGGTCATACATTTTGGGTAATTATGGGTTCTCATTCCTTGGGGATGAAACTTCTAGAAGTGATTTTAATGTGATGACACTAGATACTTGAACATCTTGGTTAGAAGGGTCTTAGAGAGTTGAAAAATAATTCCCTCATTAAGGGTATTGGTGATTATAAATTTGAGTTTTATTTTTACAAACATTGCATTTATGGAAAGAAAAAACATCTTAAGTTTTATTCTAATGTTCAAAAATATTCTACGGTTTTGGAGTGTATTTTTTTAGATATTTTTGGCTTTGTTAATGTTCCTTCACTATAAAAATATATATTTTATTTTATTTATTAATGACTATAGTAGAAGGACATTTATTTATTTCTTTGGGATTAAATTGAGAGTCATTGATAATATTAAGTAGTTATTTTTTTTCTAAAAATGAGAATAGAAGAAAGATTAAGTGTTTGAGGAATGATAATATGGTGTGTTTTATTTGATTGAATTTTACAAGTTCTTTAAGGAGTGTAGGACACAAAGGAATAAGAATAATCCATACACCCCTCAAAAGAATGAATTTTTAGAGAGGGTGAAAATGATGTTAATAGGGTGGTATACGAGTATGTTTAGTGGAGGTAGCCTTGAACGAAAAATTTGGACTGAAGTTGTAGCTACTATGTGCTATTTGTAAGGCCAATTAGTTGAGTTCCTATAGATAATTTGGGGTTTTGTAAAATCTTCCCCTTAGGTGCTACAATTATTTTTTAAATTCAATTTGCATCAACCACCAACTTAACCAACCAAATATATTTCATCTTAAATTATGTTTTAATTTTTGTAGATCGCTATTCACCATGGTTATTTCAACCAATGTCACAATTATATTCCTACACTCAAAAGTGTTGAGATCCTTAGTTAGGGTCATCGCTAGACAAAAACCTAAACCTTAAGGGTTAATGGTGAACCTACCTATGTATCCCCCAATGGGAGTCAAAGGCTTTGTAGTTCACCTACCAATGTTATAGGGAGTTCATTCTCTCCTTTCTCATGAGATATCTAATCTCACTTTTAACCAATTAAATTTAATTAAGTGCAATTTATCACTTAATAAATTATAATATAATGATAATGTTGGAAAAACAAGGATAAACAACCGAGAGGGGTGGTAAATCAGTTGTTACCAAAATTTGAAAACTTATTCAACTTTAATCAACCTTTAATCTAAGATTTGATAGTTAACAGTGCAAGCATAAATCAATAACATATCAGAGACACATGAACACCAAGATTTTATACCTGGAAATCCTATTAGGGGAAAAACCACGGTGGATGTTAGTCCACAAGATTATACCTTGTTAGAAGGATAATGAGAAAATGAATAAGGAATGCACTTGCATTCAAGCACACTACCTAGAGCTTAATGCTCATAGGAAGGCTCATTGCCTTACATACAATAATCAAATTAAAGCCATCTAATGAACATCAAATGAAAAATTAGCTTCTTCACAAGCTTGATTATAGTTCTAGTTAGGCAGAAATACACTTTGCTCAACCTTCTTCACACTCTACTCAATCTCTTTCACACTCTACTCTTCTCCTGAAGGATTTGACCTTTATTCACACATGTATTTCACATAAACACACCAAGCATACATCAAAACGAGGAAAATAATCACTCTTATATATATGCAACATGTATTTACATCAACTACTTTGTCGGCCACAAATAAATAATAAACTACAACTGTTGGCCTCAACTCAATACATAAATATATCTTAATGCACACCAACACAAGTCATTCACAACATAGTAAGGACTCAAATAAACACCTTCAAACATACCAAACAATAAAATATTAATCCTCATTGATTAACAACATGCTACCACCAACATGTCAGACAAGAACATGAAAACTCAAGCACACATCAAAAAAATCTTCGATCATGAACACTACAATCAATGCAGACATACAAAATTTATAGATCATGATCTAGACTCATCAATGAATGGAATAGGAACATGTACAATAGCTAAAATTTCCACAATTTCATCCTCCTCATCGAAGAACACCTACTACAATAACATAATTACTATAGGAACATATAACTTCATAACTTTCTCAAATCTTGATGTGTACCACTAAAAATTTCATATAACATACTAGATATATTGAGAAACAGATCCTTTAGTGCACACCACTTGATTATCGACTTACATCACTTACCACCACTCTACCCTTCTCAACTTCACTAGATGTCTGTAATATATTGATTACAATTTTATCAATCTCCTTGATATATATAGTCTTAAGCATCACCAATGCTAATAGTGTTTACATCAATGACAACCACATATCAGCAATGCAACCACAAAATCAAAAAATCTCCCCCTTTGGAATTGATAGAAACACATGATGTGAAAAATACCATCAACCCAACTAGCTCTTCCAACAATCTCCTCATTAGATTGTGCACTCTTTTCCTATTATCTCCTACCACTTTATTGTTCTCTTTTTTTTTTCACATTGCTTCTCTCCCCCTTTGACATCAATGGAAAAGGTACACATGGTTTGATCCTTATATTTAGCACATCTGACTACTCCCCCTGAGTATCATCCACCACAACATCAATCCAAAATAGGTGTACCAACTAGCTTTGAGTATTTGATGCCAAATATTTTGAGTAACTCTTTTACATATTTAGATTGAGATACAAAAATCTCATCATCTAGCTGAGTGATTTTTAGTCCTAAAAATAATTTATGCTCTCCTATCATTGACATTTAAAACTCACTTTTCATTTCATCAACAAACTTCATACATAAATCATCATTACCTTCAAAAATAATGGCATCAACAAAGAATTTAATGATCAAATCTTTATTTTGATCTAACTTGAAATACAAATTGTTGTGCATAGTACCTTTATTGAATCCAAGTTTCAACAATAATTTATCCAATCTAGCATACCAAGCTCTAGGGGCTTGCTTAAGTCCATATAGAGATTTGTTTAATTAGAATACCATGTTTTCTTTTCCAGTTAGTTGAAATCTATATGGTTGTTCAACATAGACTTCCTCTTCTCGCTCACCACTTAGAAATGTTGACTTTACATCCATCTGATAAACTTTGTAATTCTTGAAAGTAGCATAAGCAAGAAATAATCTTACAACTTCAATTCTAGCAATAGGACAAAAATTTTCTTCAAAATCAATACCTTCCATCTGTGAGTACCCTTTGCAAACAAGTCTTGCTTTGTTTCTAACCAATTCAGCTTGTTCATTTAGCTTATTCCAAAACACCCCTTTGGCTCCAATAACATTTTTGTTCTGAGGTCGAGGAACAAGATCCCATGTATCATTTTTCTCTATCTTCATTAGCTCTTCTTTAATGGCTTCCATCCAATATTCATCTTTGCATGCTTAATTGATATTGCTCAGCTCAGTTTTGGAAATTAGACAATACTCTTCTAAAATTGATCTTCTAGTTCACACACCTTTGCTCTTATCTCCTATGATCTGACTATCATAATGATTTTTCCTTACATACTTGGGAGTTTTAGGATTTTATCTGACTTCTTGTTCTTGTGTTCTTTCTTTTGCACTTCTGCTAGTTTCTGCTTCCTAATTCTCTTGGTTCATTGAAACAATATGAAGTTGATTATGTGTCTGAACATTATTTCCATTCTTAGGACTATCATGTTGATCATCTGAATCATATCCACTACATCTGGATGGTCTAACAATATCTTCATCAACTTTTACATTTGTGCTTTCAACCGTTTTCTTCAACCTTTTATTAAAGCACTGATAAGCTTTTCTCTTAGTAGAGAAACCTAAAAATATTTTTTCATCACTTCTAGCATCAAACTTTCCTATATCATCATCTCTCTTGATGTAGAATTTTATTCCAATTTTTTTGAAATATTTAACAGTATACTTATAACCAAACCATAGCTCAAAAGGGGTCTTACTAGAACTACTATTGACATTCACCTGGTTAATGGTATACACAGTTGTACTTACAATTTCTCTCCAATATAAATGAGGACAATTTTCTTCCAACATCATGGTTCTAGCAGTGTCTAGAATGGTTTTGTTCTTTCTTTCTAACAATTCCATTTTGTTGATGGGTCCAGGGAGCAGATAGTTCTCTTTGGAATCCATGTGCTTCATAGAAAGAATTGAATTCTTAGGAAGTGAATTCATCACCTCTTTCTAACCTTAGGCATTTGATCTTCAGACCTATCTCATTTTATACCATAGCTTTGAAGGTTTTGAACTTTTCTAATGCTTCATGTTTTACTCTTAAGAAAGCAACCCATATCATTCTAGAGTAATCATCAATAAGCAACATAAATTACCTTTCACCTTGAAGACTTCTAATTATGGATGGACCACATAGATCAATATGTATCAAGTCTAGTTTCCATTAGAGCTATATTGTTTTCTCTGAAAAGAATTTCTAGTTTTCTTTCCCATCTGAGATTCCTTGCACATAGTATTAGTAGGCTTCACTAACTTAGTAAGATCTTTGACTTCTTGAGTAGAGCTTATCTTGACAATGTTATCAAATTTCACATGACACAACCTCCTATGCTATAACCAGCTTACATCAATTTGATCAATTAAACAACTTTCACTAACAACACTCAAGTGCAAAATATTTCCTCTTGTCTTTGTACCTAAAGAAATCATATTTCGAGAAATTCCCCTTATTCCGCACTTACCATCCTTGAATTCAAGATTGTAAGCCTTGTCTACCATTTTTCCAACACTCAACAAGTTATGCTTTAAGCCTTCTACCTAAAGAACACCATCAATATTGTGCTTACCCCCAAAAGAAATAGTGCATCTACCATGAATCACACAAGAAGTGTTGTCTCAAAATCTTACAACACTACCATCATAGTTTTCCAAGCTTACAAACTTTCTTTTGTCACTAGTCATATTATGTGACCATCAATTACCCACTCATCCTTTTCTTCAATTTTTTTTGTGCTAGAAGAGATTTCTCAACATTCACATTACTAGTAGATTCATCATCAGTAACACCTTCTTCAGCATAATAGCTTTTCTTTTGAAATCTAGTCTTCTCAGGTTTGTACTTAGAAACTCTTTTAGGACATCTTGATGCAAAATTACCTCTTTTACTGCAAGAAAAACATTTGATAGGTAACTTTACTTTGTACTTACCTTACCTCTGGCTTCTCTTTCACAATCAATGCTTCCAATTCTTCTAATTATTTTTCTTCATCTTCAATCTTTTTTTATCTCATCTTCGTATTTGAATGTCCTTTTGGAACTCTCTCCCAGATTGTATCTATGTTGGTTTTTTCTAGATAAAGTAGCTTTGAATGTAGACTCTGTCTTAGGAGTAGATTCACCAAATTCACTTAACTCAAAGGTAGCAATTTTTCCAATCAGCATGTTTGTTGTCACATTTGTCATTGTCCCAAGTTCATCAATAAAATGATGTCTTTTTTTGTAGGAGGGAGGAACATACCTAAGTATCTTAGCCACAATTTCTTCTTCATCTTAGGTTCCACTGGCACATCTAATGCTCATCACCATTTCATTTATCTTTTGAGAAAAAGAGAGGATGTTCTCATCTTCACTCATCTTACTCTCTTCCCACTTGCGTTTTAAACTTTGTAGCTTAGCACTTTTCACTAGTGCATCTCCTTCATACAATGTCTCAAGATTTTTCCAAATCTCATGTGCAGTCTTCAATCCTATCACATTTGTCATCTTCAAATCTGTCAAAGCATTCAACAATGCTTCAATAGCTCAGGTATTAGATTTTTCTTGCTTGATCTCATCTTCAAAGGACAAACCATTCTGAGGAATAGTATATGCACTCTGTGTGATCTTCTAGAAAGGTTCTCCAATGCACTTCAAATGACACTCCATTATGAATTTCCATAAAGAGTACTTTATACCATCAAATATAGGACTTTCATTCTTGTGTGATGCCATCTTGGATCACCTCAAGCTATTAGGATTCTTTAGAGGAACTAGCTCTAGTACCAATTATTGGAAAAACAAGGATAAACAACTGAGAGGGGAGGGGGTGAATCAGTTGTTACCAAAACCAAACTTATTCAACTTCAATCAACCTTTAATCTGAGTTTTGATAATTAACAATGCAAGCATAAATCAATAACATATCAAAGACACATGAACACCAAGATTTTATACATGGAAACCCTATTAGGGGAAAAATCATGGTGGATGTTAGTCCACAAGATTATAACCTGTTAGAAGCATAATGAGAAAATGATTAAGGAATGTACTTACATTAAGGCACACTGCCTAGAGGTTACTGCTCAGAGGAAGGCTCAATTCCTTACATACAATAATCAGATTAAATCCATTTGATGAACATGAACTAATAAATTGGCCTCTTCACAAGCCTGATTATAGTTTGGATTAGGCACAAATACACTTCACTCAACCTTCTTCATACTCTACTCAATCTGTTTCACACTCTTCTCTACTCCTGAATGATTTGACCTTTAATCACACATGTATTTCACATACACACACTGAGAATACATCAAAATGAGGAGAACAACTACTCTTATATATCCACCACATAGATCTATATCAACTACTCTATCGGGCACAAATAAATAATAAATTACAACTATCAGCCTCAATACATAAATAAATATTAATGCACACCAACACAAGTTGGTCACAACATAGTGAGGACTCAAATAAACACCTTTGAACATGCCAAACAATAAAAGATTAATCCTCATGGATCTGCAACATGCTACCACCAACATGTTGGCCAAGAACATGAAAACTCGAGTACACATCAGAAAAATATTTGATCACAAACACTTTGATCAATCCGAACATACAAAACTGATAAATCATGATCTAGACTAATCAATGAATATCACAGGAACATGCACAACAACTAAAATTTCCAAAATTTCATCCTCTTCATCCAAGAACACCTGCTATAGTAACAGAATGACTGTAGGAACATAAAACTTCATAAATTTCTCAAATCTTGATGCGTACAATTGAAACTTTCAAACAACATACTAGATAGATTGAGAAACAAACCCTTTAGTTCACACCACTTGATTATCAACTTACAACACTTATCACCACTTCAACCTTCTCAGTTTCATTTTCTTTCTGTAATATATTTATGACAATTTTCTCAATCTCCTCGATATGTACAGCCTTAAGCATCACCAATGCTAATAGTGTTGACATCAATGACAACCACATATCAACAATGCTACCACAACATCCAACAGATAATAACTTTTCTATCGAGCTTTGGTTCCATACCAAACATTACCAAGCATCAATGTACAACATTCACAATATTGACGAGAAATATATAATACCATAATCTCAAATATCATATACAATTATTTTCTCGAGCATACCTCCATATACACAAGATTGACAGATCATACACAAGAAAAGCACAAGAGTGACTTGATCATACACAAAGCACAGGTACAATGGCGATTAGCCAAGATTTATATCATAATTAAGGAAATAACTATCTCATTGGTACATCACAAGTAAAAGAGTGACCAACTTATAAACATATAATAATTACATTAGTGATTGTCTCCAAAATACATCAAAAATACATATTGAATAGCTCTACCAAATTAATTGTACAATGGTGTCTAGCTCATCAGTACATCACAAGCACTAGAATGATTTTATCAAACAAACATAACATAACATATACTCAATGACTAGCTTACACATTATAGTGGCTGACTAATACATATCCATAATGCATCCCAAATAGAAATAATACTAGTGTATTGTACACTACATTGCAAGTCCTATCCTTTCCTCTGGTCTTTTACATTATCAAACAAATGGGAAGAGGACTTGGTGCATCCCATACTACACCATTGGTCCATACTCAACCAAGCAAGGAACAGTACACAATCTAACAACTAGGACGTCGATTTAGTGTTTCCCATTGTACACTATAGGTCTATTTTCCATACCAATGAATTCCAGAAGTAGTGAACCTCACATAACCTAGAGGATTCTAAATTCAATCACCTACAAGACACCGACAACAATTATTACACCTAGGAGGATGTAGCTCCTGATATATGCCACCTTGTGACCATAGTGATATTGTCAACTATCTTCTTCACATCTTGAGTAACACTTGGCATCAATCACTTCTATGCTCATAATTGATCGCTTGATACAATGGTTAGACCTATCTTACCCTTACTTGTATGGATGGGTCCCTACCCATTCAAAAATTATAGTATCATAACAAAGGTAGCCCATAGAAACCTTTACCTTCATGAAATAGGTGAATGTCGAGTAGTCCCTTGTAGTAGCCCAAACATCGACCATTGGAACGGTCCAATGACTACCTATCAGTACTAAAATATCCCATAGTTTAACACTTGGGCAGGTCAAACATAACATTCATAACAATCAAAATGAAAAAAACATATGGGCCTATACATAGATACCTTTAGATATGGATTCAATTTTTGCAACACATAAAAGTTACATAGAACCCACATGAGATGGTGTTTATCAAACATATACATATAATCAAATACCAACTATAAAGTAGTCAATAAATTACTTCATTCCTCTTATTACTTACTTCATTCCACTTACTATATAAAATAATATTATGTATTAAATAAAATTTATTGGCTTTCTTTAACTCCTTCATACCCATCTATTACCCATTTCATCCTCAAACTATAGCTTATAGAGAAGGAAAGGTCAAACCAATTAGGAACAAACCCATCCCTTGGAGTTATCCCCCTATACCCTTCTTTTATGGATTGGAGGTCACAAAGGCATCATTCACCCAAGGAATACCTTCATTCCTAGTCCAAAATAGATCAAATTCACATGCACATCTCCATACAAGGTTTCTCTCAATAATTGTAAATCTTACTTCTCGTAGCCAATATTTCATATTCAATCAGTTATCATTACTCAAAGGGGTGGAGTATAGTAAATAATGTAAAAGAAAAAAAATTCCAATACTAATAGACTAATCACAATTCCCTATATCTTAGGTTACTATTTCATACCCCATATGCTCCCTTTTACTAATTATCAATGATTAGCAATGCTTAAAAATATGCAAGGAAAGACAAGCATATTTCTAATTTATCAAAACTATACTATGACACTTGAGAATCCAAAGCTATTGTTAACACAACCAATCCTCACAACCTTTATTGTTCCTAATTTACAGTAACATCCCAAACTATCTTAGATTTGATTTGTTGAATACTCAAAAAATTGAGAGGGGGGTGAATCAATTATACATTAAAACATCAAAACCCTCTTTAACATTCAGATGCACATAAACTTCAATAACCCTTAATTTGTTATAATGATTTATCATGAAAGAAAACAATAGAAACAAAAATGCATCAACATAATGCATAATAGAACACTGGATTTATATGGAAATACCACAGTTAGGACTAGCTCACAATATAAAGTAATTGCAACAATTAATACAATAGGCTCACTTCTCGAGGGATCACTACCCAAAAGAAAAAAGGGCTCACTGCAAAATATAAAAAAGAAGAAAAGAGTAATGCTACAGTGACATATCCATCTCAATGCAATAAAATAGTTCACCACAACATCACCAATACATTTGAAGCCTTTCTAAAGATTGTAGACACCTTCTAATCACTACTAGTAGTCTAATTAATTGAATCTCACACTGCACTTCATAAATTCACACTTCACAATTGTCCAAGTTATATTAAACATTGTACACACATACCCTCTATCAACATAGTACTTATTTATATCATATTCAACCTTAAAAACATTCTCCAAGAATGACTATACACCTCAACTATGCAAATTTAAATTACGTTGGCACCAAAGAATTCTTGTGTTGGAAAGGAATGAAGTTCGACCACATCACACCTTAACTTAGTCCTAATTCCACTCATACATGTCATTCCACACTTTAAAAATCACTAAAGAAAATAAAAAATTAATGTAAACACCTAAGGTCAGACAAACTTGTGTAAACATCATCAAACATTTAAATACATGCTTCCTTTGATTCAAAGATAACTCATGTACCACACAAAACACTTGAACACAATCTAGAATATTCCACAAACACACTAAAATCCAACAAATTCCTTTGCATCATCTTTCACCTGCAGAAAAAACTCATCCTATACACCCAAATAATATTCATATACACCTTATGATCACTACATCCAATAGTCTAACTCATTGAATCTGACACCACACATCAAAATTTCACACTTCAGAACTATGCAACTTACATAAAACACTCTACAGACACACCCTCTATAAGCATAGTACTTATGTATATCATATTCAACCTTGAAAGCATTTTCAAATGTTGGCTATACACCTCAATCCTACAAATTCAAATTAGGTCTATAGAAAAAAATTCTTATGGTGGAAAGAAATGAAGGTGGACCACATCACACCTTAACTTAATCATATGTCCACTCATACATTCCATGCCACACTTCCAAAATCATTGAAGAAAATTCAAAATTAGTGTAAACACCCAAGGTCAGTCAAACTTGTTTAAACACCAACAAACATTTAAATACATTCTTCCTTTGATTCAAATATGACTCATAGACCACACACAATACTTGAATAGAATCAAGAATATTACAAAAACATGTTAAAATCAAACAAACTCCTTTGCAACATCTTTCATGTAAAGAACAAATTCATCATGTATGCCCAAATAATATTCCACACAATTTAACTCAATAAATCAAATTGTGGATCACCAAACCAGAAAAAAAATCAACCAAAGGTATATATCAACCTTATCAGCACACCTCTGGAATCGTAAGACTAGAAACAAAAATATGGAGAAATGGAAAGAAAACCCATTTCTCATAGAAAACACTGCAACATAGTTCACACACTAGTGAGCACATATTTCTCTCCACAATGATCTAGAACAAGAAAATATAAATAGAAATTATCTAAACACCTCTGAGCAACATATCCAAACTACATAAGAAGATCATCAAGATAGAAGAAATGCATAGAAAAACCAAAAGAGCACTATATATGTTAGAAGACCTTTACAACACAATGTTTCCTATTTTATTCAGTTTTTCTCAAAAGAACTTAGAAACCAACCACTAGAAACACATTCTCATCATCTTCATTACTTCCTTATTATCACTAAACCAACTATAACAGAACAACTCAATCAAACAACATCCAAAAATAGAATCTTATCAAAGCAACACTAGAGGTTGATACCAGTAACACTTACTAATGAAAACATATTGAAACTAAGAAAAGTATCACAACTTCTCAACTATCGCTAGTAGACATGAATGGAAAAATATATATAATTATGTTGATATCAATGACAACACCAATTATACATACTTGCGACAATATCCCCCTTTGTCATTGATGGAAACACATGATCTGAAAACCATCAACAACAAACACAACAACTCAACAACCTAGATCATCAACATAATGTTCCATACCAACTCTTTTTATTTCTTGCATTTACTTTCTCTCCCCCTTAGCCTAATTTTACACATTATTCGCTCTCCCTTTATCAACTTACCCTTCCTTTTTCACATTATTTTTCTCTCTCCCCCTTTTACATCAATGGAAAAGGGCAACACATTTACATAATGTTCGCTTGTTTACATCAATCATAATTGTACCTACTCAATACTATTCTACATCCTCCCCCTTAGGAGAACATAACACCCTATACCAACCAACAAACATTACAAATATCCTCTAGCACAACTAATAAATGAAAACACCAATCTACACAAATACTTACTCCCCTAACTCCAACAACCAAAAATGCCACTACCTACTCCACATGAGAGGTAACCTCCAACATTATGCCAAAACAAAGAGTGAATCTTGAAATCAACTAGAATGATGTATATCCTTATTCATCTAGTTCAAAGCAGGGGTAATAACCACTAACTTTTCACCAAGATACTCAAAATTATCCTTAGAAAGAGCCTTAGTGAATATATCAATAATTTGATCATTTGTAGGAACATACTTAAGCTTCACCTCATTCTCTACAACCTTCTCTCTAAAAAAGTGATAACAGATTGAGATATTCGTTGTCCTTGACTGCATCACCAAATTATTTGAAATGTTAATAACACTTTTATTGTCACAAAATATAGAAATTGGTTCATGATATACCACTCTAATATCCTTTAAGGTTTTCCTCATCCACAACACCTATGTGTAGCAAGATGCGGCTATAAAATATTTTTCCTTGATAGTAGATAAAGACACTAAATCTTGCTTCTTGCTTAGTCAAGACACCAATCTACATCCAAGAAATAATGCACCAATACTTATAATTTTCTTTTCATCCACACAATCTACCGAATAAATATTTGTATAAGAACTTAGAGAAAAATCAATATCTTTTTGTTAGCACAAACCATGTTTTGTGGTGTCTTTCAAGTATTTGAATATCCTCTTCACTGTTGCAACATGTGACCCTTTAGGATCTTTTAGAAATATATCCACGAGAAGAAATACATGCATTATATATGGTCTAGTAGTAGCTAGGTATAACAGTCCTCCAATCATTCATCTATACTTGATCTAATCAACCTCATGAGATTAATCAATCTTACTTAGCTTGTAACCAGTAACCATAGGGGAACATACCAGTTTAGAGTCTTCCATTCCAAACTTCTTCACCATTTCCTTGACATAATTTTATTCAAATTTTGATATACCTTTTTATATTTGATTAATTTTACAATCCAAGTAAAATGTCATCTCCCCAAACATACGCATCTCAAAATATTTATGCATCTTTTCTGAAAACTTCTTATATAGCTTCATTTCCTCTAAAGGTTATATCATCAAAATACACAACCACAATCAATATTTTAATTTTTTTCAACTTTGAAATAAATATTGCTATCTATAGTACCTTTATTGAATCCTTACTATATCAAGTACCTATCAAACCTTGCACACAAATATTTGGGAGCTTGCTTCAATCAAAATAATGCTTTATTCAATCTGTAGACCATATCTGGTTTCTCTAATAACTAAAATTATTTCAATTGTTCAAAGTATACTTCTTCCAGATCACCATTCAGGAAGGCATCCTTCACATCCATTTCATAAACCTTGAAATATTTACATTCTATAAAACCCAAAAACATCCTAACAAACTCCATTTTTTCCACGAAAGAAAATGTATCCTCAAAATATGTTCTTTCTACTTGTGAATAGCCCTTACACACAAGCCTTGCCTTATTTCTTATAACTTCTCCATTCTCATTCAATTTGTTCCAGAATACCCACTTAGTTCCAAATACATTCTTGTTTATTAGTCTTGGGATAAGTTCCCAAGTTTGATTCTTCTCAATTTCCATTAATTATTCTTTCATAGCCTTGATCCATCATTCATATTTGCATGCTTTAATCACTATTTTAGGTTCAATTTTAGAAATTAAACATAGGTTTACCTATTCCTTAGTCATATCAAGTTTTCTCATTGTCAAAATACATTTTTTCTTGTCACAAATGATTAGATCTTCAGAATGATTCTCTTGCACATACTTAGAAGTCTTATGGATCCTTTTCAATGCTTCTTCCTCTTCAATTTGAACCTCTTAACCCTTACCTGCATCTCTATCATTTTATTTATAAGAGGACTCATCTAATTCATATCCATCTATCATCACTTATTTCTTCTATAATTCTTCATCTAATTTGACACTTGCACTCTCAACAATATTCTTCAATCTCTTGTTGTAGTATCAATAATATTTAATTCTTGAAGAATATTAAAGGAAGATACCTTCATTAGATATTGTATCAAACTTTCCTATGTTTTCTTCATCTCTTCTGATATATAAATTTTTCTTCCAAACACTCTAAATTATTTGAAATTTGGATTCCTTCAACACCACAATTCATACAAAGTCCTTGCACTATTTTTTCTTACTTAAAATTTGTTAAGTATTCTAGTGGAGTGAAGTTTTACCCCTTGCAAACTCCCCATTTACACCCTTTACCTTAGAAGAATTAAATTGGAAGATGTTATTCCACTTAGTCAATGTCTGTAGTCTCGGTGGCAGAATTTTTTTGGGGACACTAGTGTGGCACATGGACATTTGCATGACACGTTGTCATCCTGATAGGATTCCCACCTCTAAAATTTGTAGAGGCATTAAACTTCTCCACTAGCGATAAAGAGTAATGACCATGCACCCTTGAAAAACCTCAAACAACTCTTTTAGGATTCTATTCATCCTAAAAAAACCTTCTTCTTCATTCAATTCATCTTCTTGAACTTTGTTGGATCATACTTCCCTTCCTAAACATTCCACACTTCATCTCACAACACTTTGTCCATTTTTTAAGCTTTTGACACTTTTCTTGTTTCACTCCTCACATTGTTGTGGAACCGTTGGAATCACAAGCTTGTTAGCTCATATCTCCCTTCATGTACTTGAGGGAATATTATTTGGGAGATGATATCCATCTGATTTAGCATTGTTATTTGATTTAGTAGCATATTTTTGTTAGAATTTCATGGTGGTAAGTATTCCTCTCAATACTTTCTTATTGCATTTTCTATATCATGGCTATTATGGTTGTTCATGGAGGTGGGAACAAAAAAATGGGGGTTTGACTGTAGCAAGCCTTGAAACAACACAAACATTTTTCCTTGTTTCGTTGTGTGTGGGTACGAGTATGTGTAGGATCATGATGGGCCAAAAAGTGGCGATATCATGGGTATGTGGCTGACAACATTTTTTTTACCCAAAACTGATGAGATAAAAAGGGTTTTTAAAGGATAATATCATCTTTTCACCAATATAAATTATGCTTTACTTTGAATTTGATAAGTAATTATTATTCATTTTCTATTTGAATTAGGACTAAAGTCCTAATTGATAGGCTGATTGAAAAACATCTATAGCTTTCAAATGGTATCACATTTTTTGAATCTGAAACATGTGTCACTTTGTATGCTTCACATACTATAGGATTAAAAAAAAAAATATGGAATTTCATGAAGTTTTAACCAAGTTAAGGTTGTCAAACATAAGCGTTTTTATATTTTTTAAAAGTTTTAATAAAAAAATCATAATTAATTATTTACTTGGAAAAAAATTACAAACAAATATGCATCGCATCGGGACATGAGTCCTCTACTTATATCTAAAATCTTATAAAAAAATTATAGTTTTATTGTGGTTAGGGTGGTTAGACAGACACGTACTTCTTCTTTTTTCCCTAAAATTTAGGTAAACAAGTAGTAGTTCAGAAACTACATTCAATTTTCTATAGATTATATTCTTACATATTTTTGAAATAATATAGATGAATTATTAAAAAATTTAGGTCAAGTTGCCTAACTCTGATTTTTCTAATTTTTTTGTCACTTAAGGGCCTACTTTTTCCATGATGATCTTGTACATACCCGTAATTTTGGTCATGTTGAGCTTCAAGGAGGTTGGACCAACTGTAAGTTTGATTCTCTCCACCTTTTACTCTTTTCAAATTCTATTTTAGTTTAGACTATACTTTGTACATTTTTTCCTTACAAATTCTAGTTCCTGACTAGGATGTTAGCGCACCACGTTCTTGTATGTCTTGTATGTTTGATTCCTTTGGCAAAGAGCTACCTAGGTTACAGTCTAGACTCAAGAATTTTCTCACTGAGTTTTCTAAATTCTCGGGTTGATACAAGGATAGTGACAGATCAACTAACCTTCCTTTCCACCCTCTTAAAATATAAAACCTATGCTAGGAAATCCTTAGCATGAGGTAGATCAGGACATCTAATTGTTCTAGAACCTCCTGTGACCTAGTGTCTTGAGTAGTATGTCCCTCTCCTCTAAATTTTGGTGAAATTGACGTGAACTATTATAGTTCCATTTGGTAATGCTAAAAGACTCTTCTCTCATATTATATGTGTGTTCTAGGTGTGTGTTTTGTATAGCGTGTGGCCTACATACCCAACCTATGACCCCTAGTAATGTATCTAGAAGAATCTTTTAGAATTTTAAAATGAAACCTTGAGTAGGTCCCTATCTAATTACTTGAACTCTTTGGGGCTTCTGTAAAAGTCCTTTCTAATGTATGTAAGTAGGGCTTCCTTTATGCATCTATGTATCCCATCTATGCAGTATGTGAGTGGGTCTCCTTATATAACATTTACCTCATAGGATTTTTTGATGAATGGTAATAGAGAGCCATCTCCTTTGTGCATTCGTGCATGTATCAATGGGAACACTATAACTAGTGTTCTTGTTGACCCTGTATGTAGGGTTAATTCCATCACAAAGAAGATCATGTTAATTAACTTATTACGTAAGGATGGATATGATGATTCTAAAATCACCATACATACACATTATGGGCTTTCCATCCTTTCTATTAGTTCTATCCCATTGTAAGTCCTAGTTGGCCCTAGGATTGTGGATTCCCTCTTTGATATTATCTTAGGGTCTAAATTGTTTAGAGTGAAACTTGGCATTTCTTGGCTAGTTTCTATGAATGTAGTCTGCTTGGTAGTCCACAAGTGCTTGAAGTTCTCTCTTGTGGGTATTTTGCATGTAGTCCATGATATTGGTTACAAATAGATGGTGGTGCATGGAGGCTACTCCCTTGATCACTTTTGGCCTGCCCTTTTTGGTCCACTCTCTCCTAGGATGGAGTTGTATTGAACATATGTGAAATTCAAAAATGGGGGAATAGCACTAAAACTGACCTACCCTCCTTCTCCCTATACCATTTTAGATAAATATTCCATGATAATATATAAAAGGGCTACAAGTCTATACCACTCAAAAAAGGGAGGATAAGTCTCCTTAGGGTCCTTCATCTTCTTCCTCTGCAGTTCCACCTACCTCTGCCACTCTCCCTATTGCGATGTCATCAAATTCCACCCCTATGATTCTACTAGGGAGTTCAATAGTACCTTCTTGGTGGAAGGCCAAGTGTTAGGTCTTCAACCTTCCAATCTTACTCACAATGCCTTGGCCCATTGTGTATGGTAAGGGGAAGGGTCCTCGTGGAGGTACTCCTGCTTCTCAAACTCCATGGCCTCCTACTATTCCTACCCCTATTATAGCTAATGGGAAGGGGCCCGCCATTAAGGAACTTGAATCTACCTCCCTACCTATTGTTGTTTCCATTCCTACACCTCTTCCTTCTACTCTTGTCTAGGATTCACTCCCTCTGTAAAAAACAACTATGATGGATACTCTGATGATAAAACAAGTCTTCCATTCCTTCTCATTCTGCAACCTCTATCTCTCATAGTTGTAGAAACTACCTTGTACGTGAGTGCAAGTGTCAGAGAAAGGTTCTAGTTGTTGATAATGTTGCATCTCAAAGGGAGGAATGGGGAACTATAGCCCCTACCTGATTTTCTTATTCTATGTCCTATTTTTCCTCTTCTTCTTTAGTTCCCTTCACCTCAATCTTTCTCCTAGCCCCCTTGCGATCATAGGTGATCCTCACCCCAAGAGGGTGCAAGTTTTAATTGCTCCTTCAGTCGAGCCTCCTCTTTTGATCTCCCTTGGATAGACATGCCACCCTTTACCAAACTCGTGGGTATGTCAAATACCTTAGTGGTGTCCATCATAGTTCTCTCCTCTTCCTCCTCACCTTATGCTTCATTTGTGGGGATCTCACATCCTCTAATGAAGCACAAGATGGAGGATGAGCTTGCTTCTAATGGGGTTCACAAGAATGGATTGCTTTCTTTGAAAGTGTAATGCCCCGCCACGCAACCCTAGGGGAAGTTTCAATTCACTAAACAAGCGTACTAATTTATTTTTTTAAAAGAAGTAAAAGAAGTGAATTAAACGCACACGTTCAACTAAAATGACAACCTCCCCTAGGGTTACATAACTGAGATTACATAAACCCCATTAACCAATCAATATTAAAAAAATACATTGAAAATAAATACACAAGTAATAGCATTTTACATCAAAGAAAAGTACAAGATAAAGATAAAGCATTCATTTATATAAATCAGTTACAAAGGTCTATTACAATCCTCATTCCCAGAATGAGTATAAATACATAAGTCTGAATATTACAAGATCCACCTCATACACAAGAGGGGTAAAATTAACATTATTACATATGAGATACCAAGTACAAGAATCCTAAAATAAGCAAAGAGAGATGTCCATCAAGAGTCTCACCAACAAGTACTGAAGATCAAAGGGACCCAACGGTTATGGTGCATGTTCCACCCAACCATGTGGTACCCGAAGGACCAACCCCCATGTAAGGAGATAGTAACTAAGTAACATGGCCGAGAAACCTACCACCTCAAACCAAAGGCAGACTCATACTGATAAAACTGACTCAACCACACATATGCACAATAAATTTAAAACTCTAATCATGGTTACATTGCTTCCAGACATAATATGATCAAATGAGCTAAAAGAACATACGCACAACATAACACACGGTGTTATCCAAGACAGAGTGTCATCACAAGGTTTTTCATGAGATATCCTTTGGGCATTCTTCATAGGCTTCGGAAATCCTGGTGGCCTCAACCGAATCCCGGCACTCATACAAACTCAAGCGGAATCATCTATCTCTCATAGAGACGAGATAGTGATCTTGCCATTCCAGGCCTTCTCACTCACCCTAAGTCTAAACAAACCCTTGTGCCTGTGAGTGAGGTTAACTTATCTTGGTTAATGTGAACTACATCCTAATATGCTAAGTATATTTACTTTAGTTTTCAGTTGTTAAAATCACTTCTGAAGGTTTCCCGGTTTACCTCTTTGGGCTCCGGCCCCTAATAAAAGCCACTCTTCTAATTGGATAACACACTACGGAACTAACTCCAAGGGTTACTCAAGTGCTACAAAATTGCAACAATAAAACTCTCTCCAATCCTAGGAGGCAACACAAAGACTTCTACTCCAATACTAGGAGGACAAGACGAATGTAACACAACCCAAGGGAAATCAAGCAATATTATAATAAGGGAATGACCCACGTGTAACTGGAAGACTTTTACAACCCACTTCACAATAATGATTCACCAAATAAAAACATTAACGAATACAATCAATGAAACTCGTGCATTGGCAATATAATTTCTATATTTGGTTATTCTAAAACCATGTTCCTATCTAATGCATTTTCGCAACAATTAGAATACTGTCATTCAACGTTTACAATTGTAACAATAGATTCCCATGAAATAACTATTTTTCGCAACATATGCTAATCATGGTTAATACTAGACCTAACCAAAATTGATTATCCATGTCATTACATAATCTTATTTTAACAAAATATTAAAACCATACTGGTCAAGAAAATCTTCTCATATTTAAATTTACTAAGCACTTATAAAAATCAAAACGTATTTCGTAATCCAAACGAAATTAATTATACAACGAAATCTTTAAATAAAATTAAATCTACCATACATATAATATTAATTAAATTCTATATATATATATATATATATTAAAATATTATATATATATATTCATATATAATAATAAAAAAATACATACAATATATATATATACAAATTAAAAATTATATATATATAAAGTAAATTAAATTAAAATAAAAACAACCTTAAAAAACGAAATAAAAAAAAACTAAACACATTCATGCGTAACATGGTGGACGGGACGGGTACCGCCGGTACCGTAGTCTCATCTAGCAAATGCGACTGTACACTGTGTATAGTCGGTTGTAGGCGACGTAGGGGGGACGCAGTCCCCAGTGGACAGTGTGCCCCCCGTACGGGTGGCGCACTGTGCAGTGGGTACTGCGTACCCACTGTACCAAATAAACACCGGTGGGGGCCGAGCCCCCCCACCAAAATATACAACATTTTTTTCAATCAAAAAAATTTCGAATGGCAAAAGGTTTCGGACGGAAAAAAGAATTAATAAAATTCGGACGAAATTAATTTCGTACACAGGTACGATATGCCAGGCCGTACGCGGCCAAAATAAAAATGGCATAATAAAATTTAAACAACAAAATTTTATATGTATAATAATATGGATTGTATATATCATTTCCAGAAAATGGTATATGCAATGTGTATTATTATACATGTAATTTTTTTTCAGAATTTTCAAAACTAAGGTAATTGAGGAAAAAATGTATAAACAGCCAGAAAATGATTTTCTTTTGCAACCATAGCAAACTTTCCAACAAAGATTAAATTCATAAAACAATAAAACCATTCCCTTTCCTTTGTGTTTTCAAAATTTCAATGACACAAGAATAGTGATTCAAAGATCTGGTTTTCTCTTCCACCATTTTTCTAATAGGGTTTGCATTTCCAAAATAAATGAATCTGAATATCAAATAATGGAGTTTAACCTAGGGTTTCAAGAAACTTCCCCATTTGCAAATTTCTTCAAATTTAAACAAACAAGGATAAACTAGAAATATTAAAACAAGAAATAGAAAAGAAAACCTGGTTATTTGCAGCCACCAAGATTATTGATGCAGACTTTCCTTTGAGCTTTGCACAATTCTTTTTCCACAATGCCAAGAAATTTCCAGCAAGCTTCAATCTACTAATTCCACCTTCTTTATAGAATTTCTCTCCCTTTTCAATTTAATTCTTCATCCAGAAATAATTTCTTAAACTTCCATCAAAATTTTCTCCAACAATTTTCCTGCCTGTCCAAAAAAATGAAGCAAGAAGAATCCCCAAATTTTCTGCCCTAAACTTATAAAATAACAATTCCAAAATAACCTAATGTAACCCTAATTCACTTTCAAATGCAAAAGTTGAATTTACAAGTTAATTTCATTTCCCTCTTTTCCAAAAGCCCTAACTTTTGACTTTTAATTAAAATTCTAATTTCTCAATATTCCCTTTTTGATTTAATTTAAACTTTACAATCAAATACTATTACATAATTATTATAAATTATCTAATAACTAAATTCAAACACAAGAGATTTGAATTTAATTAAATAGACAATTTAACTTTAATAAATTTACTCACAATTATTTATTAATTAAATTTAATCCTTTGAGATTTAAATCTAATTAAATAAATATTTTAACAAAACTAACCCACTTTCAATTATTTACTAACTTATTCCAACTACATGAGCTCTAAATTTAATAAATTAAATAATTCAACTTTAGTAAGCCTACTTACAATTATTTAATAATTAAATTTAATCCCTTGAGATTTAAATTTAATTAAATAAATAATTTAAGTTTAATTTCCAAAATATATTTAAATATAACCAAAGAGCATAATATCAAATACTATAAAATCACCATTTCTTCCAGCCAATGCAATATTCAAAAGACCAAATCAAAGGGTTAACACATTTCGAAACATTACAAAAAGCATTCAATAAGATCTAGCAAGACTCAAACATCAGAGCTGACGACACACTAAGACTAGGGTGTAGACCTGACACATGTTACCAATTTACTATCTCCCATTCAACTTAACCGTTGGATCGACATGCTCAGACCTGTAGAACTAGGTGGAGTCGATGTCATATACTTGCAACCTGTAATCAAATAATCAACATAATATATGCAGTATATAATTCACACCGTGAAGAAGAAATCTCAGAATCGCAGGGCGCTCGCAAGCGAGTGATGCAAATCCGTCTCCTTCACCAATACACTCATCCAAGACTGACACTAACGTCATAACAATAGTTTCATAACTAACCACATGATAATTCTACTGTCAGCATTCATTCATCAAAGCATGTAAAATTAAATCAGATAATCACATCACATAGTAATAGTTTGTCGCTCAAGAGTAGCGATCAAAATCTCATAATAAATATGTCCAGTATCTCAGTAGCTGTAATCCAAACAAAGTATAAACAACATGAAAATAGAAGCAAAACGGAGGGGTATTACAGAAAGTTAGTCCTACTTTGGCTTGCATCATGTTAGTGATAAAGGTAGCTACAACATCTCTTGATTTTTTCATCACCCCTGAGTCTATCAGTGAGCCTGGTCATGGATCTAAAATTCCTCCTTCATTTCCCTCTCAATTGAGACACGAAACTTTAGTTAAGTGTATGTTCAATTGTGTAGATGATTTCCTATCTTTGTTACCGAATTTCACAATATTGTTGACGTTTACCTCATACAAACTAATTGAATAAGACCTCAAGGGGACCTCTTCCTTGGCTCTTGTCACATGATAGTTAGAGGGTGATCCCCTGGCTATCAAACCCTTGTAGGCTCATCCACCTTCCCCTTATGATGATCTATAATGGGAGAAACGATGACCACTTGGTTGATGAGGACTATGGGAGTCCCTCTTCTTCACATGTAGATTACATTTGTGTGTGTTTTGTGTTCTTCTATGCTTTTTTATGTGCTCCTAGAGGAAAATTATCACCCTCATAGGTTCTTGGATATAGTAGGGTATGTGCAGGATCATGATGGGCCAAAAAGTGGCGATATGCAAGTGATATGATGGCCCATGTGGCTGACGAGTTTTTTTTACCTAAATTTGATGAAACGAAAAGAATTTTTAAAGGATATTCTTAGCTTTCCACAAACACAAATTATGATTTACTTTGAATTTAATAAATAATTATTATTCATTTTTTATTTGAATTACGACTAAAGTCCTGATTGATAGGCTGATTGAAAAACATCTATATCTTTGAAATGGTATCACATTTTTTTAATCTAAAACATGTGTCACATTCTATGCTTTGCATAATATAGGACTAAAAAAAACATTGAATTTCATGAAGTTTTGACCAAGTTAAGGTGGTTAGACATATGATTTTTTATATTTTTAAAAGTCGTAATAAAAAATTCATAATTAATTATTTACTTGGAAACAAATTACAAAAAAATATGCATCACATTGTGACATGAGTGCTCTACTTATATATAAAATATTATAAAAAAATATTATCATTTTATTGTGGTTAGGGTGGTCAGACATGCACCTACTTTTTTTTCCCCTAAAATTTAAGTACTACTGCAGTGAAATTTCAAATTTTCACCAAATAGATTTTTAGTTTTTTTAAATAAAACTAGTAGTTTCAAAACTAAATTCAATTTTCTACAAGTTCTATTCTTACATATTTTTGAAATAATATAGATAACTTATTCAAATTTTTACATCAAGTTGCCTAACTCTAATTTTCTGAATTTTTATTGCCACTTAAGGGCCTATTTTTTCCATGATGATCCTGCACATACCCAGTAGTGGTTTTTTGTCATAAAAATTCTTCTATTTGTCACGTTATTCTTGTGTTTGTTGTAGCTTGATTTTCGATAATTGGGGATGATGTAAAGTGTTGGGGGAATTTCTTTCATGTTGACCCATTTTTTTGTTTTCATTTGTTTTCATGTATCCTTCTTCACACAGTCTGATATAGTACAGGATTGATGATATTTCATATATATTATATTATACTTATCTACTTATATTTATGAGTAGATCTAGCCCTAAAATATCAGACCACCTATCTCTTGTTTGTTATGTGATTATTTATCCTTTCATTTTTATCTTTCTCTCTTCTTTGCTTGCATTGTAATGTTGTGGTTCTTATGTATTGTCCCTCAAGTGCATGACAATAGTACCATGTTTACATCTCATCATGTTCTGAGGGCAACAACATCACTATTCTTTCCTTATTTTCTCTCGTTAGGATGTCACATGCCTTTGTGTTTAGCATGTCTCATCCTAATGAGGGACTATCATAATGCTTCGATTTTTAGAAGGTGTATTTGGTGGCCAATGAATCCCTCATTGAAATCGCATATTTTTAGAAAATATAATGATCTAAGCTTTGAAAATTTCAATTTAAATGATTCCAATTAAAGAGGATTTGATCAAACCATTATCGAAACCCCTTGGATAAAACCCTCCTAATTTTAAACCATGCCTATAATAGAGTCTCCATTACACCTATCAAAATGGTGATAAAAAACCACTTTTGATCTACCTTTAGGGGACCAAATGAATTAATTTAATTTTTTTTTTATATGTATGTAGTCCTTATTATAATATTCCCAAAAATTATAATTTTAAATATATATAATTTGATTATTATATTTTTTTTTAATTTCCCGTGAATGTAGGTTTTTCACTCAAAATCAAGCTCATTGTTTTGCACCCGTGGAAAAATAATAGATTATAAAAAAAAAACTCTAAAAAATATATTCATGCTAGGAATTGATGTCCTTGATCTAGGAAAAAAAAAAAAAATTTCAATTCCTATAAATAATTTATGTTGTATACGGTCTTCCTATGTCTAAATTGTAATTGGTTTGACTTCAAAACTTAATTAAGAAAAATATTCAATAAAACACTATGAATCCAAATCGACGTGCTAGATATCATAGTTACAAATCTATTTCTTTTATTTTTATAATTTTGTCTCTCATAGAAGAAAGGTTATGATGTTTATGGTGAACATCACTCTTTAAAATGGTGTTTACTATTAAAAACTAGTTTTTGAAGGAGATGGAAAAATAAATGCAATCTGATTCCAAATTTTTTAAAATATATATTTAGAATCTACAAACAAAATTTCACAAATCACTATTTTTTATCATCTTCAAATTCCTCATGCTTTAGTAGCTATAGGTACCCATAAAAAAAGATTTAGTTAAAAAAATCAGTTCAATGTCATGTTTGGCCAAAAAGTGTAAACCATTGTTGTAGGATCACCCAGACAAATCTTTCTTTCATCACCGATTCATGAGATAGAATCTAAAAACTTAACTTTGAGAAGGGACTACTTTTTTTGATGGAGAAGTCTAAAAAATTTCCCTTGCAAGGGAGAATTCTTTATTTTGAATTCCTTGATGAAAGAAATCTTTCAGAAGGATTCCTTGGTTCTAGAATCATTGGTGAAAAATCCTCTCTTTTTCAAAAGTGTTATCTCTTTCAAACAGAGTATCCCTTGAGCAGACCCATTTTCTTCTGAAGGGTTCCTGAGGGACCCCTTTGAAATCTTCTCCTTCAATTGTTGACTGTTTGCATGGTTATTTGTCTTCTTGTAGGGATTTTTGTTATCTAACATGTTTTTACTATGGATTAACATATCGCTTTGTAGGTGCACCTATGAAGCTAATTTTCAATCAACCTTGTAGGACTGAGTACCTGTAAGGCCACATCAGACTCTACGAACCTTCTCACATCTTGTTTGCCTTAGCATCGAGTACATAGGGGAACCTATTTTTCAAGTTTGAGGAACTGTAAAGAACTATCATCCTATGAGATCTCTTTGCTCAACTTTCTAGGAATGAGCACCTATGGAGCTCTTTGTTCAATTTTGATCGGTTTGTGAACCTACGGTGCATTTTGTTCAACTATCTTGAGGACCAAGTATTTGTGGAGCCATATCCTCTTCCTATACTTTTGGGTAGTTCAGATAATGATCTACATCCTTGATGTTTCAATTATATTTTCTTTTAACTCTTTCAATCTACTTTATCTCACATTTGGTAGCAAATATACCTACTAAAGTGGGGGAAAAACATAATGAAGTGAATTTTCACCCCTTGCAAATTCCCCATTTACATCCCTTACCTTAGAATAATTGAACCTGAAGATTCTATTCCACCTCATCCATCCACCTTCTATCCACCTGGCCATTTCCTATAGTGTCGGTGGGGACCTTTTTTTTCGGGAAACTAGTGTGCTGTGTTGATGTTTGTGTGGTAGGATACCATCCTGATAGGATTCCTACCTCTAGAATCTATATAGGTTTTACACTTCTCTATCGACGATGAAGAATTACACTTTTGCATGCTTGATGGACCTTTAATGACTCTTTTTGGCTTCTATTCATCCTTAAAACATCTTCTTCATTGAATTCATCTTATTGAAATTCACTGGATCTTAATTCACTTTTTAAACATTCCACACTTTATTTCGCAATAGTTCCTCCTTTGTTAAAGCTCTAATTTGACACTCTGCTAGTTTCACTCCTCACATTATTATGGTAATTTTGGCATCAAAATATTGTGAGCTTGCATTTCCCTTCACATGCTTGAGGGAATCTTATTTGGGAGGTGATATCCATCTTATTTACCATCATCATTTGATTTAGTAACATATTGTTGTTAGAATTTCTTGGTGGTACTTCCTTTCAACACTTTCATTACCACATTTTCTATATCATGGATATTATGGCTATACGTGGAGGTGGGAACATAGTAACAGGGGTTTGAACAAGGCAAGCACCAAAATAGCCCCAACATTTTTCCTCATTCCACTGTGTGTAGGTACTCTTGATCGTGTGGAGCTTGTGAGAGGCTAGACCAACTGTATGTTTGATTCTTGCAACCTTTTACTCTTCTCAAATGCTATTTATAAAGTTCAAGTACTCTTCTTGTTATTCAAGTAGTTTAGTTGTTTATAGTTTTCCATCATTTCCTAAAACTGTATTCATCAAGTTGTTAGTTTCTTATTAGTTTATATTGTAGTTCATACTTTCTATCCATATGAATTCCAATGAACAACCAAGACACCAAAACACCACACTATAATTTGTCTCCTACATTGGAGTCCCTTGGTAAATAGATGCCTAGGTTATAGTCTACATTCGAGAATTTTCTCACCTAGTTTTCTAAAATCTTGGTTTAATAAAAGGATAGTAGTAGATGAACTACCCTTCCTTTTCACCCTCTTAAAATATCAAACCTAGATTAGGAAATCCTTATCATGAGGTACATTAGGGTAGGTGATTATTCTAGAACCTCCCATGAAATAAGGTCATGAGTAGTCGATCCCCCTCCTCTACAAGTATGTAGACAACAATGTGAATTTCTTCTCTCTAGTAGACTTTGACAGATTTTCCTCTATCATCATTTTTCTTGCAGCTTCCTTAATAGTCCTATTCTTTCCTTTAACCACACCATTCTACTAAGGAGTCCTAAGGGAAGATAAATTCCTCTTTATTCAATTATTATCACAAAAACTATCAAAATAATTAGAGGTGAACTCTCCACCTCATTCAAATCTCAAACATTTGATTTTCATGTCTATTTAATTTTCCACTAGATAACTTTGAATGCTTTAAAATTATCTAGTTCTTTTGATTTTTCTAAAAGTAACCCATGTCATTCTAGAATAATCATCAATAAATATCATGAAATACCTATCACCTTGAAGACTTCTTACTCCGATATGACCGCAAAGGTCTATATGCACTAGCTCCAATAGTCTTGTAGTAGATTGTTCCTTGATTTTGAAACTTCTTCTTGCTTGCTTTCCAATTTGAAACTCCTTTCTAACAACATTGATAGGATTTGTAATATTTGAAAGATCTCTCATAGCTTGAACTAAATTGATTCTCACTAGGCTATAAAAATTGATGTGACATATCCTTCTATTCCATAGACAACTTTCATCAATCTATGTCATAAATTAATGACCATTAGAACCTTTAAGCTAGTAAAAAATTCCATCTATCCTTCTCTAAGCAATAACCACTATTTTGGAGCCTATTTTGATCTCACATCCATCATCCTGAAACATAAGATTATATTATTTGCTACATATTTATCCAACACTTAATGAGTTAGGCCATAAACCCTTAACATAAAGAACCTCATATGTATTATGCTTTCCATCAAAACTGATTGAACTTTTTCTACATATTAACAAATGTATCATCACGAAACATAACAAGACCTCCTTCATATTTCCCAAGTCTAAAAAACATAATTTTTTCATCGAACATATGATTTGAGCATCTACTATCAATTATCAAGTAGTTCTCCTCCTCTCTAGCATGAAATGTAATAACCATAACATTTTGAACTACTTTCAGAGCACTTTCATTCAGACATCTCTCAAGGTTAGCCAAATTATATTCATCTTTTATAGAAATGAAAAAGTGTTCACTATCCTCATCATCCCCATAATCAAATTCATTATTAGATATAATTTCATCTTCTCTCACATGATAAATTTTCTTAATTTCTTTAACTTTTTTTTCATTATTCATGTCATTTAAATCTTTGTTTGAACATCTTGAAGCAAAATTACATATCTTTCCACAACTAAAAAGATTGAAAGGTAACTTACCTCTATATTTACTAGTACACTTTTTCATTCTCCTAAAAAAAAATTCTTCAACATCATCAAGACCCTCCTTATTTGATTCCTCAGACTTCTTTGATTTCCTAGCCTTGAAAATCATCTTAACTTTTGTATTACTTGAACCAAACTCTCTTAATTCAAAAATAGTTAAAGTGCCAAATAGGTGATATCAAGAGTAATTATTTAGAATTTTAAATTCCCGAATAGAAAAATATTATGACTATAAGCTTTAGGAAGATTTATTACTACCTTCTTTTCCACCTCATCATCTTCAAGATTTCCACCAAGCCCTCTCATGAAATTAAAAACTTCATCCACTTTCTACATGTAGCCTGTAATGTTTTCATCCTTTGACATCCACATATTTTCAAACATGATCCATAGATTCTACATCTTAGCTTTCTTGACCTTATCATCTCCTTCATAAATTCTTTCCAACTTTGTCTAGATTCCTTCAACAATTTTTAAATTCATAACTTTCACAAGTTCAATATTAGAAAGACAACTTAAAATAGTATAACTTTCCTTAACATTTTTTCATAGGCCCCTATGTCTCATCATCAATACTCAGACCATTTGTAGGCACAGTGTATCTAGTCACAACAAACTTAAAAACTCCATATCCAAGAGATACCAAAAAATCTTCCATCCTTGTATTTTAGAATGTATTATCCTAGATATCCCTAAAGTGGTTAAGATTTATTCCAAGGAACCTTGCTTTGATACCAATTGTTTAATGCACAACATAACTGAGACAGGGGTGAATCAGTTGTGCATTAAAACATAAAAACCCTCATTAACATTCAAATTCACATCAACTTTAATAACCCTTAATTTGTTAAAATGATTTATCAAGAAATTAAATAATAGAAATTGAAACACATCAAAAAAATCCATATTAGAACACCAAAATTACATGGAAAACCAAAGAAGGGAGAAATAATGGTGAGGATTAGCTCATAATATAAATTAATTGCAACATCAAAATAATAGAAACAATATCAGAGCACACACAGTGCCCAGAAGAAAGAAGGGCTCAATTCAAATGGCTCAATGCCAACTTATATAAAAGATAAAAATAAGAATGTTACAATGATAAATTCATCTCAATGTTATAGAAAAGTCAACCACAACATCAACAATACATTCTTAACTTTTCTGAAGATTGTAGACACCTTCTACTCATTGCTTCCAGTAGTGTACAACTCATTAATTGACACTTCACAAATTCGCACTTCACAACTCCAAAATTTGCACACCCCCTCTATCAACATAAAACTTATTTATATCATCTTCAACCTTGAAAGCATTCTCCAAGGTCATCTATGCACCTCAACCTTGAAAATTATAATTAGGTTGGAGCTGAAGAATTCCCAAGGTGGAAAGGAATGAAGGCAAACCACATCACTCAATCCTAAATCCACTCATACATGCCATGCCACACTTCAAAAATCATTGAAGAAAATCCACAATTGGTATAAACACCCAAGGTCAGTTGAACCTATGTAAACACCATAAAAAATTTATTTAAATGCTTCCTTTAATCCAAAGATGACTTTTATACAACACACAACACTTGAACACAATCTATAATATTTCACAAACACCCTCAAATCCAACAAATTCCTTCACAAAAACTTTCACCTAAAGAACAAACTCATCTTGTACACCTAGATAATATTCCACACAATGTGACTCAAGAAATAAACTTGTAGAGCACTAAACCATGAAAAACCTCAATTGAAGGTATATATGAACCTTATCTACACACTTATAGAACCATCAGACAAAAAACCAAACTATAGAGAAATGTAGAGAAAAATCATTCCTCCCAGATAATGTAACGCCTCGCCACGCAAACCCCATAGGACACAACTACAACATTAACAAAATAATTTTATTTTTTTGAAAAAAAAATGAATTTAACAAAGTACATAACATAAATATAACATATAGTATTACCCTAGTCCCATGGGGTAACATGGTGCACTAGGGTATGTGTAGGATCATCATGGAAAAAATACACTCTTAAGAGGCAATAAAATTCAGAAAAATCAGAGTTAGGCAACTTGACATAAAAATTTGAATATGTTATCTATATTATCGCAAAAATATGTAACAATATAATCTGTAGAAAATTGAATGTAGGTACTAAACTACTAGGTTTATTTAAAAAATAAAAAAATCTACTTGGTTAAAATTTGAAATTTCAATGCAGCAGTACTTAAATTTCAAGGAAAAAATAAGAAGTAGTTGTCTGTCTACCCACCCTAACCCAAATAAAATAATAATATTATTTTATAATATTTTAGATATAAGTAGAGGACTCATGTCCTGATGTGTTCCATATTTTTTTGTAATTTGTTTCCTAGAAAATAATTAATTATGAATTTTTTATTACAAGTTTTAAAAAATATAAAAAATTGTATGTCTCACCACCTTAACTTGGTCAAAACTTCATGAAATTCATTTTTTATTTTTTTAATCCTATAGTATGTAAAGCATAGAATGTAAAACATGTTTCAGATTCAAAAAATGTGCTATCATTTGAAAGCTATAGATATTTTTCAATCAGCCTATCAGTTAGTACTTTAGTCGTAATTCAAATAGAAAATGAATAATAATTATTTATTAAATTCAAAGTAAAGCATAATTTATATTGGTGGATAGATGAGAATATCCTTTAAAAACCCTTTTCGTTTCATCAATTTTGGGTAAAAAAAGATCATCAGCCACATGGGTCATCATATCACTTACATATCACCACTTTTTGGCCCATCATGATCCTACACATACCCACTACTTGAATGAACCCAAACTAACTAAAAAGGATTAACAATACCAAACTAGAAAAAATGAAAGAAGCGTAAATAAAACATAATATAAATATGACATTCATTCAACATGCACATGATAGATAATTGAAAACATAAATAACATATTATTACATTTAACTTTTGAGTTCAAGATTATATTTTTGTAACTTATTTCCATAGATACAACACAATGTAAAACCACAATATCATTACAAGGTTGCTTCCCTTATAACATTAGGAAGAGTACAACTTAATACAAAGAGTACAATAATGACAGTTGAATACAGAAAAGGTACAATCTTCTTTGTGTGAAGCTTTTAAATCACTGCAACTACATGCACACCATGATCACCACCTGGGGATGGAATTGGTGCATTGCACATTTCCACCCAACCTTGTGAACCCGAAAGAACACCCCTGGTGCAAGGAGTCGATAATAAAGAAACCTCAACCAAAAAAATAACATATAAAGGACTAACACCACATGAATCAAGACCACATAACAACATAAACAACAACAATAAAATAACACAACTCGAGAGGCAAAAAAATCAAGGGAAAACAAAGGGCATAGTGGGAGAGTTGCATCACATGGACTTACATGGAGTAACAAGACTACCTAACATTAGGAGCCACCTCCATCTATGGTTAACCATACATCCTATCTCAAGGTGTCGCCCCATAGGATGACTCATGCTGAGTCACTTACCTTTCATGGAAACAATGTAGTGACCTTACTAACCAGGTCTTCCCACCCGTCCTTAGCCTTTGAGAGCGCTAATGGTAGGGTTGAGGAGTATTTTTTTAGTCTTGTTATGTGTTAACTATCTCAAACCACTAGATACATTAATTAGGTTATAACTTATTTAAGAAAACTTTTTAAAGGGTGACCACTTGTACACTGGCCCCAAGAAGAGCCACTCTTTCCTACGGTTACCACAACATCAATGTCAAGCAATGGGTGTACCTCAATGCACAAACTATAATGCCCCGCCATGCAACCCTAGAGGAAGTTTCAATTCACTATAAAAGGGTACTAATTTTTCTCTTATTAAAGTGAATTAAACATACAAGTTCATCTAAAATTGACAAAATCCCCTAAGGTTACGTAACCGAGATTACTTAAATCCCCATTAACATTCTTCATTAAAATTCATTGCATTAAATAACTCAAGTAGTAATCATTAATTCAACATAAATAAATATCAAGATAAGAAAATAACATCCATAACATAAAACAATTACATGAATAACTAATTACAACACTCATTGCTAGAATGAGTCATAAATACATAAGTGTTACAATTACATACATCCACCTCATAAATACAAGAGGGTAAAATCAACTTAATACATTTTGAAATACAAAGTGCAAGAAATAATAACAAGATCCGTGAGCTGTCCATTTGGATGTCTCTCCTCCACGAGCTGAATATCAATGGGGACCCAACGGTTTTGGTGCATGTTCCACCCAACCTAGTGGTACCCCAAGGCCCACCCCCCATGCTAGGAGATAGTAACAATGCAACAAGGACAAGAAACTACTACCTCTAACCAAAGGTAGATTCATACTGACAGATACTGACTCAACCAAACACATGTACAATATAAGCCTAACACTAACATGGTCACATTGCTTCAAGACATAAAATTGATCAGGTATGATAAAGAATCCATACACACAACATACAACTCTATGTTATCCTAGATAGAGTGTCATCACACAATTTGTCATGAGATCTCCTCTGGGCATTCTTCATAGGCTTCGGTAATCTTGGTAACCTCATCTGAATCTCGGCCCTCATACTCACTCATGCGGAATCAACTACCTCTCGTATGGACAAGATAGTTGACCTTGCCATTCCAAGGCTTCCCACTCATCCCAAGTCTAAACGAGCCCTTGTGTCTATGAGTGAGGTAAAATTATCTTGATTAGTGAGAAGTTAGTCCTAATCATCTAAGTACATTAATTTAATTATCACTTGTTAAAATCACTTCTGAAGGTTACTCGGTTTACCTCTTTGGGCTCCGGCCCCTAACAAAAGCCACTCTTCTAATCGATAACATGCTACACAATACTAGACTCCAAGGGTAACTGAAGTGCTATTCAACTGAACAACATAATCTCTCTTATTCTAGGAGTCAACAATTAAGGAAATCCACTCCAATACTAGGAGGAAACAAAACACTTAAAGCACTACCCAAGGGAAAAAAGAACATTAACTTAACAAGGGAGTGACCCACATCCAATAGAAGAGTTTACAATGTAAATATCAACCACCCATTCCTAGGCAGTCAATAAAAGGGAATTTAATATAATAATGCACTGACAATGAAAAATACTATATTAGGATATCTTAAATCCATTTCCTTATCTAAAGCTTCTCGTAGAAATTAAAATAATATCAATCAAATTTTCATTAAAATAAAAATAAAAATTCGTCCATTAAATAAATATTTTCAACAACCTTATAAGACGATGCACATTAAGCATTTCAGTTGAATCACTGCCTAATTACTTGCATGCAATAAAATTCCTTGAACAAAATATTAAAAAGATATATACTTAAACATATATATGTAGTATGCTTATGTTTTATTTAGATACAAACTATATTTAAAAATATACTTACATAAACATTGTTTATAAAATCTCTGTCATTTCTAAAAATGACTAGAAGATTAATTTAATTAATTCTATATAAATCTCCTAGTCAACCACTAATTTCCAATATTCAAATATATTTATGTTAAATATAATATATTAATATTTAATATAAATTATATTTATTCTATATCAAATATTAAATATTAATAATTATTATAAATTATATTTAATTTAAAATATCCAAAAAAATAAAAATAATTAACAAAAAACCCCTAATAGCAAAAATAGTAATTACCAAAAAACTTTATGCAGCCACTGCTCATGATAGTGACCGGACGGTACACTGTCCGATAGACTGTACCGCCAGTACACTATCATCCATTGCTGACTGTACTAATTACAACGGCTGGTAGACATTGGGGAGGCTCCAGTCCCATGGACAGTGCATCCCCCATATGGTGGGCGCACTGCCCCATGGGTGGCACATCCCCCAAAACAAAGAAAAGGTGGGGTTTTCGAACCTCCCCCACCAATCAATTTTTTTTAAATTAAAACAAAACAAAAATTCATAAACCTAGGTACGAATATAAAAAAAATCATCGTACGACGTTTTTCGAAGAAACAACAACGAAAATTTATTCTTTAACCTTAAATAGAAATATATATTATGTGTACTATATTTGAAAATATAATACATATAATTTTATACTTATATATATATAATTAGATAGAAAATTTTACTGGTAAAATCGAGAAAATAATTTAAAAAAAAAAAACCAGTATCATGAAATTGATAAATTTTCCAGAACATCTTCCTAAATTCAAGAGGTTTAAATTTTAATTTCTTTTTGAACTATTCCTTCAAATTTTCTAATAATTAAATATAGGAAAATTAAACAAATCTAGATTTTCCAATGAAGGTTTTCTAAGAGGGTTTGTTTTGAAGAACAGATCTGAATGTTTTCAAAAGCATAAAATCTTCATACAACAACCTAAATGTTTGAAGCACAATATAAGGTTTAAGTTAAACAATGTTTCAACAATTTCCCCATTTACTGAATTAAATCCTATGGTAAATTTATACAATCTTCCCCAAATTTTAGATTACTTTGAATCTGGTTTCAATTAACAAATCCTAATTCATAATGCATTCAACAACATATTCTTAAACCATATAAATTTATTTTAAAACAACGAATCCGTAACCTCTATCATTTTAAAATTAATAAACAAAGAACAATAAATCACAGAATGAAAGGAAAACCTGGGGTTTGAAGCTACAAGTAACACAGAGGATTTTTGATGTAGAGCCTCCTCCAAGAATCTCACAACTCCTCTTCAACCGTGTAATGAATCCCAGCAAGCAATGATCCAAGAGCCCAAACCACTTGAACATAATTTTTCTTTCAAATCCACTCTACCCAATTTTCTCAAATCAATTCTACAACCAAAATACCTCTCTCTGAATTTATTTTTCTTTTCTTTTCTCATAACCTTTTTCTTTCCTCACACATATGACCATTTCCCAAAAAAAACAAACCAAAAGAAAACCAGAAAAACTGCACACCTAATTTCCTAAAATAATTTAGTAATATTCTTAAAAAAAATTAATTTCTAATCACAACAAACTCTCTTCAATAATAAAACATGCACTTGCCATAAATCAAAATATCTTAAACAACCCTAATTCTTACTGCATGCAAAATTAAAAATTAGATTTTAATTTAATTTTCTATTTTTGAAAACCCACTTTGAATTTAAAATGCAATTTCCAATTATTTTCAATTTCATTTGCTTTTATTTAAATTAATCCAATAAAACTTAATTAATTAATAACAAAATTCAACCTTTTTGAGATTAAATTTAATTAATTAAATAAATTAAATTTAACTAAATTAAATTTTATTAGCAACTTTAAATATAACAACAAAGCATAATTTTAATTTAATAAATAATAATCACTACTTTTAATCAATGCAATTTATTCCAAAATTTGATTTAATAAATACACATTATACAGAATCAAATAACATTAAATGAGGTAAAATATGACTCAACAATCAGGACTGACGACACACTAAGGCTAGGGCATAGACTGACACATGTTACCAAGCTACTATCTCCCGTTCAACTCAACTGTTGGATCAACACGCTCAAAACTGTGAGACCAGGTGGAGTCAATGTCATGTACCTACAACCTGTAAACCAACAAACATCTTACAGTATATCCAGTATATAATACACACCATGAAGAAGAAATCACGGTTTCGCAGGGCATTCGCAAGCGAGTGATGCGAACCCGTCCTCTTCACCAATACACTCATCAAAGACTGACATTAACATCATAATCAATAATATCATAATAACATCTCATGCTAACTCTACTTCCATCATTAATCCATAGAGAATGTGAAACAATAATCAGATAACCACATCACACAATAATAGTTGTCGCTTAATATTAGCGATTAAAACATCATAACAAAATGTGTGCAGTATCAGAGTATCTGTAACCAAATAAAGCATAAAGCAAACTGAATAGGAAGCAAAATGGAGGGGTATTACATCCCCCCCCCAAAGACTAGGCTTACTCTTGGAAGCCTGCAAACAAGTAGGGATATAACTCCCTCAAACAAACTACATAAAATCAAAACCTCGACCCCTGAGGACAAGTATCCTGCACTGCGCGACCAACTCCAAAAGTGTTCCATCATAGAAAAACCCTAGCAAGGTGGCCCTATTGTCCACAAGAGTAACACCCTGTGTTAATACAAATTCCATTGCCTCCTAAAGGGTCAGTAGACTGCTGCACACTACCCCAGTCAGCCACAGGCGGAGAACTCTAGACTAGTTGACCAAAACTTAAGCGGTTCGCATGCCTCCAATTTTTGTTCCCCTGCCTCAGTTGGGTACCTTTACATTTCCCTTTCGATACCTGTTGCTATAGCTGACCACCCTAAGATGGCCCCCACTGAGACCTAGGAGGTACACCTCCCTGAGGCTCACCTCCTCGAGCACTAGACACTACTGCAAAACCACTGCCATACTGTACATCAGTATGGTCTCCTAGTGTCCTGGCCAAGTTTGCTACTGATAATGCCATTTGTCTCAAGGCGTGATACTCATCGCCTCAATGGTGATGCCAGTGGTCGGATAAGAAATGACCTTTGAACCGCTCTAGGAAGGTCTCCCAAGATACTGAGTGAATATCAGTATGGAGCCTCTACTCCTCTAGACTCCACCATGAGGACACGAGTCCTCGCAGATGTACGATAGCGCACCATGCTTTGGTATTACTACCATATGGGTGCAAAGCAAAACATCGATCGAGGTCAATGAGCCAAGTCTCAGCCTCTATGCGTCTTCTTGCTACGACAAATAAAGATGGATGTGCCCTGAGCAAATCCATCGTATGCACTGAGTCTACTATCCCTTCCTAAGCTGGAGCTACTCTCTCACCAGGATTACTCTATGCATCTACCTGCCTCAGACCAAGGAGTGCCAAAGCCTCCTCAAGCGCTCTACGTGCAGCCTCAATCCATGCTGGATCTTGTTGACGAACACTAACCCCTGGGGCATTCTGCGATGCCCAAGGTTCTTCCTGATCTAGTATGAGCGTAACATGCGGGGGAGATTCATGCTGACTCCCCTCTCGACCACCAACCTGGCCACGACCTCATCCTCTCCCTTGTCCACGTCTAGGAGGCATACTCCTACAAAGACACAAAAATGATATTATACAAGGTACACTAGGAAACCTACACAACTAAGCCTAATGGGTACATCATAATCCTAGAGCACCCAGTGTTTAAACCTAGGCTCTGATACCATGTGTAATGCCCCGCCACGCAACCCTAGAGGAAGTTTCAATTCACTATAAAAGTGTACTAATATTTTTTTTATTAAAATGAATTAAACATAAAAGTTCATCTAAAATTGAAAACATCCCCTAAGGTTACGTAACCGAGATTACTTAAATTCCCATTAACATACTTCATTAAAATTCATTACATTAAATAACTCAAGTAGTAAGCATTCATTCAACATAAATAAATATCAAGATAAGAAGATAACATCCATAACATAAAACCATTACATGAATGACTAATTACAACACTCATTCCAAGAATGAGTCATAAATATATAAGTGTTACAATTACACACATCCACCTCATAAATACAAGAGGGTTAAAATCAACTTAATACATTTTGAAATACAAAGTGCAAGAAATAATAAAAAGATCCACGAGCCGTCCATCTGGATGTCTCGCCTCCACGAGCTGAAGATCAATGGGGACCCAACAGTTTTGGTACATGTTCCACCCAACCTAGTGGTACCCGAAGGCCCACCCCCCATGCTAGGAGATAGTAACAACACAACAAGGACAAGAAACTACTACCTCTAACCAAAGGCAAACTCATACTGACACATACTGACTCAACCAAACACATGTACAATATAAGCCTAACACTAACATGGTCACATTGCTTCAAGACATAAAATTGATCAAGTATGATAAAGAATCTATACACACAAAATACAACTCTATGTTATCCTAGACAGAGTGTCATCACACAGTTTGTCATGAGATCTCCTCTGGGCATTCTTCATAGGCTCCCATAATCCTAGTGACCTCAACCGAATCCCGGCCCTCATACTCACTCATGCGGAATCAACTACCTCTCGTACGGACAAGATAGTTGACCTTGCCATTCCAAGGCTTCCCACTCATCCCAAATCTAAACGAACCCTTGTGTCTATGAGTGAGGTAAAATTATCTTTATTAGTGAGAAGTTAGTCCTAATCATCTAAGTACATTACTTTAATTATCACTTGTTAAAATCACTTATGAAGGTTACCCGGTTTACCTCTTTGGGCTCTGGCCCCTAACAAAAGCCACTCTTCTAATGGATAACATGCTACACAATACTAGACTCCAAGGGTAACTGAAGTGCTATTCAACTGAACAACACAATCTCTCCTATTCTAGGAGACAACAATTAAGGAAATCCACTCCGATACTAGGAGGAAACAAAACACTTAAAGCACTACCCAAGGATAAAACGAACATTAACTTATCAAGGGAATGACCCACATTCACTGGAAGACTTTACAATTTAAATCTCAACCACTTGTTCCCAAGTAGTCAATAAAAGGGAATTTAATATAATAATGCATTGACAATGAAAAATACTATATTAGGATATCTTAAATCCATTTCCTTATCTAAAGCTTCTCACAGAAATTAAAATAATATCAATCAAATTTTCATTCAAAAAGAAAATAAATTCCTCCATTAAATAAATATTTTTCACAACCTTATAAGACTATGCACATTAAGCATTTCAGTTGAATCACTGCCTAATTACTTGCATGCAATAAAATGCCTAGAACAAAATATTAAAAAGATATATACTTAAACATATATATGCAACATGCTTATGTTTTATTTAGATACAAACTATATTTAAAAATATACTTACATAAACATTGTTTATAAAATCTCTATCATTTCTTAAAATTACCAGAAGATTAATTTAATTAATTTTGTATAAATCTCCTAGTCAACCACTAATTTCCAATATTCAAATATATTTATGTTAAATATAATATATTAATATTTAATATAAAATATATCTATTGTATATCAAATATTTAATATTTATAGTTAATATAAATTATATTTAATTTAAAATATCCAAAAAAATAAAAATAATTAACGAAAAAAACCTAATAGCAAAAACAGTAATTACAAAAAAAATTATGCAGCCACTACTCATCATAGTGACTAGATGGTACACTGTCCGATGGACTGTACTGCCGGTACACCATCATCCATTACCGACTGTACAAAGTACAACAGCCGATGGACATTGGGGAGGCCGCAGTCCCATGGACAGTGCGTCCCCCCATATGGTGGGCACACTGCTCCATGGGCGACGCATCCCCCAAAACAAAGAAAAGGTGGGGAGTTCGAACCTCCCCCACCAATAATTTTTGTCTAAATTAAAACAAAACAAAAATTCATAAACCCAGGTACGAATATAAAAAAATTCGTCATACGACATTTTTCAAAGAAACAACAATGAAAATTTATTCTTTAACCTTAAACAAAAATATATATTCATAAATATATATGATGTGTATTATATTTGAAAATATAATACATATAATTTTATAATTATATATATATTTACAAAGAAAATTTTACTGGTAAAATCAAGAAAATAATTAAAAAAAAAAAACCAGTATCATGAAATTGATAAATTTTCTAGAATATCTTCCTAAATTCAAGAGGTTTAAATTTTAATTTCTTTTTAAACTATTCCTTCAAATTTTCTAATAATTAAATATAGGAAAATTAAACAAATCTAGATTTTCCAATGAAGGTTTTCTAAGAGGGTTTGTTTTGAAGAACAGATCTGAATGTTTTCAAAAGGGTAAAATCTTCATACAACAAACCTTATTTCACAACAAGGCACACAAGGCATGACCATCTTGTGACTACACAAAGCATTCAAAAAAACCATAAAACTAAGAGGTACCACCCACACGATTATTCACGAGGAAAACAAGATAGAAAAAAAGGTGCAACCATAAACATGCATACACACCACTTCCCAAGCCTCTGAAGTTAACACTTCTCCACCCAAGAACCAAAATAATAATTACTATAGTTAATTAAACCCACATTTTCAAGCTATATAAAATTCAACTTAAATTAAACATATCACATATCAAGTAAAAATTTCGATCATTTAAAATCTATTCCAAAACATAAAGTTCATTAAACATTTCAAATCTAATCTATGGTAAGAATCAATTACCTAACATTAAATCTTTCAATTTTAATCTATGGAAATAATAAATTACTTAACATTAAATATTTCACCCAATAAATTTTACCAAATTAGAAAATCTAAGTTTCCTTTGAATGTTTCAAAAATCAAATTAAATAAAGACAACTTCTTTTTCAACAATTATTTAAACATAAATAAATAAATTTCAAAATTAAAATATTTAAACTTAAGCTATAATAAAACTTAAAAAATCAGAGTTTATATTTTAGATTTCAAACAATATCTATTCCCTGGTTTGATTTCTTTTTCCAAATAGATTATTCTACAAATCTAATTTTTCTGATTATAAAATCTAATTTGCAAAAATAATTCTAAAAACATATTTAATATTACTCTCTCAACTTAACAATATATTCATATCCAAGAGTATATATATATATATATATACATATATATATATGTATATATGCCTGAAGTAAAAGAATAATAAATTTAAATTTACTCTTGTTCAACAACACAAAATTAAAAGAATATGTATCCATCCAAATATATACATATATATATATATATATATTATGTAATTATTTAAAACTGAATAAAAATTCATTAAGTCTATCACTGTGGTTTTTTTTTAAAGAATAGATATATGTATATATATATATATATATATAACAAAAACACAGACCCCACTTATATATATATATATATATATATATATATATATAAAGAACTATGCTAAAAAGAAAACCACAGATCAAATAAAAGCTAGAGGTGCATAGACTCTTGTGATGAATTAAATCATAGGTAAAATAAACTTGCAAGCAGTAATATATTTATTGTTCCTAATTACATTTTGATTTCCATACGAAAATAACTGACAATTTATATATATATATATATATATATATTTATATAGCCGATGCAACGACACCGAAAAAATTGAGCATAGCCTAACACAAGAATTCATTCAGATGAAAATAATTAAATTGGGGAAATGCAATAGATGAAATAAGAAGAAGAGGATCTCTCGCCCAAATAAAAATTACAGGGAAATAACAAAGGACAGATTGAAATGGGGATAAATTTATTCAAATATAAAAAAGATGATTCCCCAACTAGCCAAACTTAAATCAAAATGATACATAACATCCTGGACAGGAAACAAAGGGAAGCAAAAACTAAAGCCCGAGATAACAATTATAGAGCAACGGATTCAACAAAACAATAATAACAAGACTCAAAGCAACATAATAGAATTTCACAATTTACAATCCTTTTCTTTTCAACTGGAAATTACAGAGGACATTCAAATATTTAAAAACTACCTGGAGTCCTTCGCTTAATTTGATTCAAAGATGGAGTGTTGTGTTGAGCGTATCTAGCCAACCATGATCTTCAACAATTCGGAGATCCATAACCTCCAGCAGAACAATTCGAAGTACAAAGCCCAACACAAAGTACAATTCTAGATTCTTCTGAAACTAAAATTTCGAAAGAAAACACAAAGAATTTAATTCTAAAAAAAAACTTCAATATTTTCAAATTTGCAGCCCAATATTACTTTTCTTCTCAACTTTTTTCCCTATTTTTTGAAAAAGACAGGATTATATATAAAATCCAAAGATGGCAAAATTCAGAACACTACTAGTTATTTCAGAATTTCCACTAAACATCGAAAATAGCCTCTTGGCTTCAATTTTAGTTTTACTAAATCTCGAAGAGGCAATTTCTTCAATAATTACTAAACTCACTAATTTCTTCCCAAAATTAAAACATTATATTTCCTTTTAAATTTAATTAACTTTCGAAGACCAATAATCATTATTAAGATTAAATAAATAAACATTTTAATTCAACCCACTTTAAATTTAAAATATAATATTAAATTAATTATTTGGTGCTAAAATTAATCATAAAAATAATTTCCATGACTCAAATTTAAATAATAACTAAAAGAATTTATTAACATTTTATTTACTTAAATTAAATAATAATCTCTTGATAATTTAAATCATGCAACATTAGTAACACCCTTAATGAACAAAATATTAATGCTAATGTGCACATTTATTTTTTAAGGAATTAATGCCATTTACTAACATTGAAAATTTAATTATTTATTAACCACACCAAAGGATGGCATTTAATTTCAAATCATAGTATACTAATCATAGCCATAAACATAGCCTTTTCTAACATTTCAAAGCCCATGAGAATAAATAACTTAAATTAAAATCATACCCACACAAATGAAGTACAGATATAAGACATGAGCAAACACTAACCCAACCATTGACATAGATGGGGGTACTTTCTTATCAACTCCGAACCAAATCAACCATTGGGTATGTAGGGCACAGAAAGACCCGCCAATGCAGGTGGAGTCAGCACCTAGTACCTACATTCTTGCATAACACAAAACGTTGAACCACATACACGTATACATATAAAACCCATAAACAAACACATTGTGAAAGAGAATTGCGGTGAGTCAAGGTGCTCACAAATGAGTGATGCAACACCATCTCCTTCACTTGAATCATATACATTAATCAAGATCTAAACATAACATCATCATCATAACATAATCAGTAATATCATCATAAACATAAGTACCCAACACATATGTCCAAATATCAAAAGAAAATAAATAGAACTATCTGCAAATCCAAACAAAATGGAAAATTAAATGTCTATCAAGGTATCAAGAATGCATCAAAACATAACCAAAAACCAAACAAATTCCAAACACACACAAAGTAGTACAAATTATATCAGTAACATGAGAGAAACTACAAACAACAAAAAATCAAACACTAGTGAACACATCTTTCTTTGCACAATGATCTTGAAAAATAAACTCTAGATATTAAAACTTTAAACACCTTTGACCAACATATCTTAAACATAGAAGAAATACACAAAAAAAAAAGAACACCACTCTATATTAGAGAACACCTCTACAACACATTGTTTCCTCTTTTATTTAAATTTTCTAAAAAGAACTTGTAAACAAAGCACTATAAATACATTCTCATATTATTCACCACTTCCTTATTATCACTAAAAAAACTACAATATGGGAACTCAAGCAAACAATATCCACAAACAAAAGGTTATCGAAGCAATACTAGAGGTTGACACTGGTAACACTTACTAATGTCAACATAATGAAACTGATCAAAGCATCACAAATTTTCAACCATCACTAGTTGACATCAATGAAAAAATAATCATAATCCTATTAAAATCAATCACAACACCATCTACACCTACTTGCAACACCATCTATATGACATAGAGCTTAGGTTGATTTCTTAAGAAAAAATTATTTTGTTTGTTCTAACCATACATATCACTAGGACAAGACACTATGCCATAATGCATACATAAACATTAAGTTACATTAATGTAAACATAATTACTACATACAAATTTCATATTTTGAGGAAACACCATGTAGGTTTTATTTGTCTAGCTCACAAGAATAAATACTATGCTTAGGTGTAGCATTATAGAGCTTGAGTCCCTTATTTCTCTATTTAAGCAAACCTAGGTGTGAAGATGTGAAATAATCATGATTTTATCTAATAATAGGATATTAATAGAGTATACATTATTATAAAGTAGAATTCAGATATCATTGTCGTTCTTCAATAGTGCAAGTAGCCTTGACACACTTCCAAGTGAGTTCCAACTACAATGGGGTTCTATAAAATCAAGCATATTGATCAAAGAGGACTTCCACCTTGCTGGAACCTAATATGCATCAATAAGGTCACATAATATAATTTGGAACTTTGAAATACATAAAACATTAGTTATAAACCCGCTTTAAGTAAGATCAATAATGGAGTCATACTTAATACAACTAATTACATAATAATGAGATGATCATCATATGTTAATGCACACTCAATACTATAATTACTATTAATACTTTTACATCTATTACATGCCTAATATATCTATAAGGAAGTGGGCCATATAATTGAGTACTTGATATATATATATATATATATATTTTCTAGCATATGATTTTATCTAGGTTTGGATCAATATTGTTCTTACAAGTCAATGTCATGGTTTATGCTCACCTAAAATCTAGATGTCACTAGATACATCTCAAGGTTTCATAATAACAAAATTTGATAGATTTTGACATATAGAGTTTGAGAAATTGTACATTATCAAATCATGACTTCTTATGTATACACATATAAATGAAAATAATATTCACTCATATTATTATTAGGGGAAGGATAACTATTATATCTCAAAACCATAAATATGGACTTAGAATCCATTTTTAGTAACAACTCTTGATTTGTTATGAGCCTTAATGCTTTGGTAGAAATCAAAGCTACAAAAATTATTATGGAATAAAATTGTACACTAATGCAATTTCCTATAACACCACCCTTAATTTCTCTTTATAAGTCAATAATACAAAGTCCTACTATCCTAAGACTTCATTCTTGTCCATGCCTTATCATTTTTTTTCATTGGGAATTTTTTTTCTAGGATGCTTCTGCACTTTATAGATGCTTTACACCAAGTGAATGTCCTCACAAGATTCCAGATCCTATGGTCATTGGGTGTTACACTCTCACTTGCTCATGAAGTGTAACACCTCTGAAACTGCAAGTGTGCTTGAGAATGACTCTTTGAAATGGAATTTAACCATTTTCTTCATTCGATTCCTCATTCAATTTCCAATTCTTGTCATTCAACCTCATTCTTGCTCATTCTAAGTTATTATCATTTTGTTCTCTCCATTATTTCTCTCTGGACAATTATTCTTGTAGATTTGAAGATCTTGGATCTACATTCTTGCATGATCATCTCACATCGGGAAATCTCTCACTCTTCATCTTAGCTTCTCCAACCTTTTAGAAGGGAGAGTAACATTGTTATTTTATTACATTATCTATCTTATAGTTTTCATATTGTTTTCTTTGCATTCTCTAGGTCTTGTCTTATTTATTTATTTATTTATTTATTTATATTTCTACATTGTGGTCTATATAGCTATCCATAAATGTGGAAATGCTAAAGTAGGGTTTTGACTAAGTAAAGTCCCAAAAATCAGCCCCAAAATTTTCTCGTTTTTATGTGTGTAGGTCTAATTCATGAGGAGCTTGCAATATGCTAGACCTACTATTTTTTTAATTATTTTTCTTTCTACTTATAATTTCACCCATAGTTTATTTGTCATTTAAAATATTCTTGTTGTTGTACTTCTTTTCCTTTTATACACTTTTAGCATTCAGTTCATTTATGTTTAAACAATAGATTTCAACATTTGGGTCATTAGCATGTCCCAAGCATTTAAAGTAAGAGATTCTACTTTGTATATGTACGAGAATCTAGTGCACCACAAAGATGCTAGCATGTAACACTATCGTCTTTGGTCTGCACTCTCATCCTCTAGCCAAGAGTTTGTTAGTGTGTTTCTTGAGACATCTGAGGTATGTTCACTTGATTTCTAAAGTCATCCCTCTAGAAAAAAAATATATAGTTTAGTATTTCCTTCATTTATCACCTCATAATTTTATTTTTATCATTGAGGTAACCTAGAGATCTTCCACCCTTGCAAAATCTTCCCTATCCTAGAGACTCGAGAGTGGTGGATCCCCTCCATTACTTTTTTGGTGAATTCAACATGCACCTTCCCTTTCTCTTTATCCTTAAATTTGAATTTTTTCTTCTCTCATGCTAGGACGCATACTTGATAATGTGTTGTGACACTCTTTATGATCTTTACAACACTGTTAGCTACCTTCAACCACATTAATATAAGGAGCTATCGAAATTTAGATGTGGGGTCTATGAGGTTCAATCCTACCCAATCTAGCTCGACTTTCAAAGACTTCCATATAGGTCTCTTGGTCGAGTGTTCCTCAACTCTCAATGAAGCTACTATTCATGTTCTTTCCTCTCTAGCCTCACCCTTGACCTTTTCCTCTTCCTTGGAAGATGAAGCTTCTCTTAGGGTCCCTGTAGAGTAGATAATCCTTAGAAATAAGACTTGAAGAGCTCGTAGGGTTCTTGACAAGGGATATTTTTTCCTAAACGACTCCTATTGTTGAAAATTTAAGAATTTTTTAACAAATGATTGAAGAGGCTTAGAGATTATTCATTTCCTTGAAAACATTCTAGAGGCCCATGTCCCCTTCTACACCTCTACCTTGGAGGCTTCCCAATATTTTGGATTTGTGATTGTTGGAAGATAGTTGGAAATCCTAATGCTCGAGGTATCTATGTGCATGTCCAACACGAGTCTCTCTACTAACACCAACACCATGCCTAAGGAAGATCATACAATTAGATTAAATAGGGTTCCTTAGGGTTTTAGGTATTCCACAATTAAGACTCAAAGAACCCCTATTTTCAGTGTTGGTGCCCATACCTCTATTGGTGCTAGTATTGGTGCCTCTTTTGGTGTTGCCATTGTTACCTCTATCATTGTTGGTTTTATGGACTCTTTTAGTGAAAGTTGTTGGTCACACCTTATATTTTGATCTTATCCTTAATGCTCTTTTAAAGAGCATGGGATGTATGCAAAATCAACTAGAAAATTTGGCAAGCTTATCTTCCTAGCCTATGTTTTAACCATTCTCCCATCACAATCCTCTTTCTATTGCTATAATTATCCTAAACACTCCTATCCCTTAGGGGATGGATATTCTAAAGATTCAAAAGTATAGTGACCATGGGGATCCATAGATGCATGTCTCATCCTTTAACACCATGTGTACTTATTTATTCCATAATGATCCACTCTCGAAAAATCTATTCTTACCTCTCAAGGATGTAACTTTTTCATGGTACTACTCCCCACTTGATAATTACATTTTCTATTTCAATCGACTAGTTAATTAATTTCTCCATCAAATCTAGGCCAACATCGGGTTGAACATCACATTTATTGATCTTTTCTAATGCAAGTAGGGACCACATGAGAAGGTAACTAGTTTTATATCTAAGTGTTAGGCCCTATTTCCTCAAGTTTCATATCCTTCACCTAATTCTAATGTGTAGAAAGTATTCATTGGAAACTTGTAGCTTGTATTGCAAGATACATTAAATCTTTTAATGAAATATTTGTCTTTTTCACATATGTGTATTGCCTTGCAAGAGTACTAACAAATGGTTTCCTAGTACGGGGATTCATCCTCACGTACTAGAGTAAGCATGCATTAGCTAATAATTAATTAAGCTTTAATCAATTATTAGTCTACTTTATTCTCATGCACTTAAGCTAAAATTAAGAGTTATTTTTTCAGTTAACTAAATTATTTTCTATGTTAATTGAAGTAATCTATTATTAGATCATTTTGTCTCATTACATGAGATATTGACACTTGTCTTGATTTAATCCCTTTAACATTTCGGGTTGCTTGTAATAGCACTCAACCCTCATTTTACCATCTCTCTAATATTTTAACACTTCTACTCTCTTAAACTCTCAATCTTTGATGACTTGTTTTACATGAAGATTATTGAGGTTCATTTTGCATATTTTTCTTGTTGAGGAATATTTCAAATATTTTTTGTAGATCTCTTACGTGGAAGCTATATTTGTTCATTGCTTGATCTTGTGGCTCGTGTCTTTCACAATTATAACATGGTATCAGAGCAAAGATTCGGTGAACCCCTTCCCAATATATGAAGAAATAACCTCATAAATATGGAAGGGACATTCACTTGACAAAGGTGTGATGGTAAACCGAATGAAAACTTCAAATTTAAATCTTGTTTTCTTTATTTTGAAAATTTTGAGAGTAGGTGATTTTAGGTGCACTTTAGCACCAAAATAACCTCATTGTTGGATTTAAAGTTGTTGAGAAATTATTTTGGTTGGCTTGATTTGGACTCTTGAGGTCAAATCTAAGAGGGTTTGAAGTAAATATTTTTTCCTAGATCTAGAGGGAAGCTGTATTTTTGGTGCATTTTAGAATGAAAAGGACCTTGTCATTTGATTCAGGAGACTGATTCACCAAATTTTGACTATAAATTTTCTCTATTTTGGTGTTAGGATCTTTTGATGAAAAAATATTTTTTATAGGGTCCATACAATCCCTGTACGACCACCTACATACATTTAAGAAAGAAAATAGTGAATTAAAAAAAGGAGGTCAAGTTTTTTTATGTTTCTTTATTCATGAAATTAAAAAAATGAGAAAAGAAAAAAGGCAACACATATTTAAAAGTGTAGTGTTTATTTTTTTGAGGGGCGTGTCTTATTAAATGTTCCCAACACATTTAATTCATGGGCCCCTTGTACTCGTGTTAGTGGTGGCTTTCTTTTCAACTACTAAACCTGAAACTTTTTTGGCCCCTTAAAAATTTTTCATTATTTTTTTAAAACTTTTTGGTTACAAAAATATTCTAGCACTCAAAATAATTCTCTGACGAATGTCAATTTTTTTCCAAGTGGTGGTTTTTTTCTTGTGATGATGACTTTTTCCTTGGTAGCATCTCAAGGAATATTCCAACACTTTTTTGCTTTCTGGGGATTGGATTTATGTTTTCAAATAGAGGATCATATTCTATGGAATATTCTTGTTTATTTTAGCATTATATCAGTCGTATGGATGCATGTGCATGGTCCCTTTGTTCCCTAAAGTGGTTTTTTTTCTTTTGGCCATAACTTGGACATACAATGTCAGATTCAAGGAAGCAAGATATCATCAAAAAGTTGGTTTCACAAACTTTCTAGTGGTGTGGTTCTCATCACCTATTATTGTTGTTGTTCTATTATAGCCTATTGAAGTCAAAGGTGTTGTTTTAAGTCACTAGCTCATAAATTTTGACCTATTTCTCCATTTTTCACTATTCTTGTAGTGTTTGAACCATCTTTTAGAGCTCTTTAAAACAATCCATGGAATTTTTCCATATTTCTCTCTAGGTACATTTTATTTAGCTTTTTGTGTTTTCACAGTCTAGTGAATTACTTAGACATATTAACTTTTGGAAAATTTTCATTTATGTGGGTTGACTCATTTTTGGCTATTCTATATGTATTTCTAGTATTTTGTCCTATTTGGACATTGTAAACATATTTTTCATGCAAATTCTCTTATGTAGATGCATTTATATAAAGTTTCATTCTAGTGCATATTTTTTGGGGATTTGCCATGTCTTGTTGTGCCTTTTTTACTCACACTATGATATAACATGTCATGGGGGGTTGATGTTTTCATTTGGTTTACCATCACACCTTTGTCAAGTGAATGTCCCTTCCATAATAGTAGTAAATTTGAGTGATTCTTGGCTCATGTGTGTGTGCCTTAGTTTTCACACCCTTTTATTTAAATCATTTCTCCTACATGCACTTCTTGGTTTCACACAGCTTCAATGTATCTATCTTCACTCTCCCTTCTTAGCATTATCGGGGGGTTTCTACTATTGGTGTTAATTCTTCCTTGGTTTCATAGTTTGAGTGATCTACGTATCATGTTCTTGTTACTATGTACTTTTAGATGCAACATACATCAGTGGTTGGTTACATGTGTTTCATGAGATGGATCATTTACCATATGAACACTCTTACATTCATGTTTTTGGAGGTTATTCATTTCAGCACCATATCAATCATCTTTTGAGAACAATCGATAACTTCTTCATGCTTTAGTGATTTTCTACATGTTCCTCTTTTTAAGGACATTGTTTGGTTGGAGGTTTCTTAGTCCTTCTCCTTGATTTGGAGGCTTTTTTCATTTCTTCACTCACCTTTATCTCTTTTGGAGTGGATTTTTCTCCCACTATGGTTTTCTCCTTTTCTCTAGTTATGAGAGATATTTTGTTTGTACATGGGTACCTCACAAGGCCTTATTTTTTGGGACCCATCTTGCATTTTATTTTTCTAGGGTTTTTAGCTACTCCTTATATTCATCTTAAGGGGGGTGTCAGAGTAATCATGCATTAGGTAATAATTAATTAATATTTAATTGATTATTATTCTAATATATTCTCATGCACTTAAGCTAAACTTAGTAGTTCTTTATTCAGTTAACTAACTGCTTCTCTATCTTAACTTAAGTGAACTATTATTAGATAATTTTTGTCTCATTGCATGAGATGTTGACAATTGTCTTGATATTATCCCTTTACCATTTAGGGTTGCTCCTATATAGCTATCAATAATTATTTTATTATCTTTCTAAGCTATTCACACTTTTTCTCTCTCAAAATCTCAACCTTTCAAGAATCTTGTTTTCCTTGAAGATTCTTGAGGTTCATTTTATAGCTTTTTCTTGTTGAGGAATATTTCACATATTGTTTGCACATCTCTTGAGTGTAAGATGTATTTGTTCATTGTTTGATCTTGTGGCTCGTTTTTTTCACAATTCTAGAATTTCCCTCTTGTTAGGATGGTTGCACAATTGTATTAGTCTCTGAAAAATCTAGAAAGAACATGGTTTTGGCAAGCATTATTTTTGTCCCTATTAATCAAAATTCTATAGGATGAAATAGAAAATTTATAAAATTGTCAAAATATTATAGTAGAATCCTTAAAAAAAATTAAAAGATAAAATAATAATATCTCCAAGGATTCAACCAATGTCTAACCATATCCTTGATGGTATGACACATAGAAGTTTTTCTATTAGCATCAAGTCTCTGAATATGATATTGAGAGATGTGTTCAACTACATCATAAAATTTAGGACCACATCAATGATGAAACTATCCAACTCAATTATATGAAACTAAACTTGAATAAATATATAGTGAAGCTGAATAGCCATCTACAAATCTACATAGATCATTTCCCATTACATTCTACTAACTTGGTTATTCCTTCTACATAATCTTTTAATTTTAGCACATCCAAATAGATGAATGTAGTCTCATTCAATCATATGAATCCTTTAGATCATGTGAATGCTATCCTTGACATTACATTCACTTCACATGATCTATATCTAAACAATGATATCTCTCTACTATACATTCTCACTCACATCAATGGTAACACTATAATGGGCATGAAAGTTTATCCTTCAATCCATGTGAATTTAATTACAAAGGAGACATTTTTTATTAATATCTTACATAAGGAGAAATATTATGAGTTGTAGGCTATTGTTTGGACACACAATGGGTTTTCTATTGTGCCTATAGGCACAATTTTGTTGTTGATCTTAGTAGTACCTAAGATGGTAGAAGTCATGGTTTTTTAATTCTTGAGTCTGACTTATTTAGAGAGGGTAGGTATTCTATGGCTAGCCTCCATAAATGTTGTTTCTTTAGTAGTCAAAAAAATTATGAGGTTTACCCATTAGGGTATTGTGCATACTATCTAGGATTATGGATATAAACTATTAGTATTGCATGGGGGCTTCTCCCTTGACCACTTATGGCGCACCCTAGTTAGACCCATCCCTCCTCATATTTTAGATACAAGACTCAGCGCTTAGTGCCAAAGGAAGGTTTTCCCCCATTTCCTAATGTAGGTTCTCTAAAGGTCTATGTGTGTGCACAACAACAAGCATCATCTTCTAGCCCTCCAAACGGGAAGGACAAGCTTACTCTTTCCCTGGGGCCTTCCCCTTCTTCTTCTTTAACTTCTTCTCTTGCACCTTCTCCTTCTTTTTCCCAAAATTTGGTGGTGTATTTTGTTCCTCCTACTATTCTTGGAATAGGAAAAGGAAAGGTTTGTATGTTGCATAATTCCAAGCCTCGAGTCTTTCATCTTCTTGTTTAACACACGGTGCTCCAACCAAACCTTTATGGTAAAGAGAAGAATTCATGTGGGTTTGTTCCTGCATTTTGGCCTCCACAACCTTTGGATTTTCTTTCACCTCCTTCTAGGGCAAGGAAAGGAAAGAGGCCCATTCCTGAGATGTCTATTTCTATTTATTTTTTTGTGCCTCCTTCTCAGGCTCCTCCTCTAGAGACTACCCTTCCACTGGTGATGGTTGTGGAAGCTTCTATTGTAGTAGAGAATCAACCCCTAACCTCTTCTCAAGCTACATATTCTAGTTCCCACAACTGATGTAGAAAAATTGTGCACAAGTGTAACCACCTAACAAAAGGATTTGGATAAGAAGCACACTACTTTTCAGTAGAGTGGGGAGGAGCCTTTTGTTTTGTCTAATCCTCCTATTTCGGTTCCCTCTTCTACTATCTTTTATTTTTCCTCGATTCCCATCACCTAAGTCTTTCTTCTAGATTCATTAGCGGATATTGATGAACCTCATGTAAAAATTATGTAGGTGTTCATCACTAATTTGGTTAAGCCTCCCCTTCTTACTTCTCTTCCTAATATTTATCCATTTTTATAGCTGTATACATGCCTTTCAGAAAGGTGGTATCCTCTATGGATTCATTCCCTTTTCCTTCATCCATTAAAGTGCAATTTAGAGAGTAAACTCACTTTGGGAGATGGGTGGAAGAATTTTTCTCCACTTTTAAAGTGTTTTTCTTCTCTAGCCTATATGTCATAGTTGTGAGGAAGGCATCCCTCACATCCCTATAGTTTGTCACTTTCCCTTTTCTCAAGTTTTAAAATGAATCTCAAGTGTCGTGTCCTCCTCCTACTTAGTTGACACATTTCACTCCTTAAATATGCACATGTTCAACTTATTTGAGGACATCCCAACTCTATCCTCAATCTTTGCAAGATCAATGACCTTAGTCTGACAACAGATCAGTGACAAAGACCTCGAGGAGCCTTCTTCCTTAGCCCTTGTTTCAAGAGAGTTAGTGGGTACCACCTTGGCTATCCCTCCCTTCAAGGTTTGTCCTCCCTCCCCATATAATGATCTATATTGGGGGCATGTGCAAGATCATCATGGAAAAAACAGGCCCTTAAAGGGCAATAAAATTCAAAAAATCAAAGTTAGGAAACTTGACGTAAAAATTTGAATAAGTTATCTATATTATTTCAAAAATATGTAACAATAGAATCTGTAGAAAATTGAATGTAGTTTCTAAACTACTAGAATTATTTCTTTTTTTAAATGTATTTGGTGAAAATTTGAAATTTCAATGCAATAGTACTTAAATTTCAGGGAAAAAATAAGTAGTAGGTGTCTATCTAACCACCCTAACCACAATAAAATGATAATATTTTAGATATAAGTAGGGGATTCATGTCCCAATGTGATGCATATTTTTTTGTAATTTTTTTCCAAGTAAATTATTAATTATTATTTTTTTATTACAAATTTTATAAAATATAAAAACTCATATGTCTAACCACCTTAACTTGGTCAAAACTTCATGAAATTCAATTTTTTTTTTAAATCCTATACTATGCAAAGCGTAGAATGTGACACATATTTCGGATTCAAAAAATGTGATATTGTTTGAAAGATATAGATGTTTTTCAATCAACCTATCAACTAGGACTTTAGTCGTAATTCAAATAGAAAATAAATAATAATAATCTATTAAATTCAAAGCAAAGAATAATTTATATTGGTGGAAAGCTGAGAATCTCCTGTAAAAAAAACTTTTCATTTCATCAATTTTGGGTTAAAGAAAAGTTGTCAACCACATGGGCCATCATATCACTTAGATATCACCACTTTTTGGCCCATCATGATCCTACACATACCCTTGGGAGAAAGATGACCTAATGGTGGATTTGGATTAGAGGGGCATCCTCTTCTACACCTTTAGATTATATTTGTGTGCTTGTCTATGTTCCCACATAATTGTCTATATATGTTTGGTTCTCTCACCTAGAGGACCCTTGCCACCCATGTACATGTTTGGATATAGGATATCAACTCTATCGTGAACTTATTCTCTTTGTCTCATCATTCAATTATGTGTTTTAAACCTGTGATTTTTATGTCGAGTACGATGCAAAGAAAGGGGGTATTTATGCCTCTTCTATGTTGACCTAATTTTGATTTTTACTTCACCTTCATGTTCTTTTCTTCACATTTTGATACATTTGGAGTGTGATGATGGTTCATTTAATAGTATACTTATTTATCTATATATATAAGTAGTTTTGACCTTGAATAATTAGGTCCACCTATGCTCTTGATTTCTTCATCTTTTCTCTTCTCCTTCATGATGTTTTGGTTTCTATGTGTTGTCCTTCACATGAAACTATCCCATAAATACATCTTGCTATGTATCTCATTCCACATCATCTCTTTTATTTCTCTTCTCCTTAGAGTGGTATGTGATACATCACATAAAACATATCATTCTAAGTGGGGTCTATCATATATGCCTAATTTTCAAAAACACAAGTCTCAAAAGGATTCTTTGATGTATTGATGTCTTATATCATGTCATATAGCTTGGGGGAAACCTAACTAGACTTGTCTTATCCTTTATGTGACTGTCCCACAATTAATTTTATATTAGCCACATGCTTATATGCCTTTTGTTTGGTCTCTATCCATGCTAGCCATACCTATCAACACCATCTTTATTTGATCCAATTTCCAAGTGTCTTGTTAATGAAAGTTTTATAATGTCTGTAACTTTTCTCTTTTTTTCCTAACATGTTTGTTTGAAGTTAACATGTTTGTGGTGTAATTATAGCTAGATTTTCATGATCAAAGACCCATGTCCTCTTCACATTCTGATGAAGTCCTTTCATGTTAGGTATACTAGATTGAAGGACTTCATCCTCTTTATTTTTTCTATATTCTCTTCAATATGTTTATACTTTATCTCTCACATGCATATATACATATTCTTGCTAAAGTGGGGGAAATATATTATGGAATATAATTGAACCCTCATAAAATCTCCCATAAAACCACTATTACTTTAGCCTCATAAGTTGATAATGCAAAATATTGCTATCTTAAGCCTTCATTATCATCCATGCCTTGTCATTTTTTGTTAGTGAGTGAACTTTGTGAAGGGCAAGTTCACACTGCATAGATGTCTACATATCATGGACACATGGGTATGTGCAGGATCATGATGGGCTAAAAAGTGGCAATATAAAACATATATGATGGACCATGTGGTTGATGACCTTTTCTTAACCCAAAATTGATAAAATGAAAAGGGTTTTTAAAGGAGATTCTAAAATTTCTACCAATATAAATTATGCTTTACTTTGAATTTAATAAATAATTATTATTCATTTTCTATTTGAATTAGGACTAAAGTCCTGATTGATAGGCTAATTGAAAAACATGTATAGATTTCAAATGGTATCACATTTTTTGAATATGAAGCATGTGTCACATTCTATGCTTCACATACTATAGGATTTTAAAAAAAAAAAATTGAATTTCATGAATTTTTGACCAAGTTAAGGTGGTCAGACATACAAGTTTTTATATTTTTCAAAATTTGTAATAAAAAAATCATAATTAATTATTTACTTGAAAAAAATTACAAAAAAATATGGATCACATCGGGACATGAGTCCTCTACTTGTATCTAAAATATTATAAAAAAATATTATCATTTTATTGTGGTTAGGGTGGTTAGACAGACACCTACTTCTTATTTTTTCCCTAAAATTTAAGTACTACTGCATTGAAATTTCAAATTTTCACCAACTAGATTTTTATTTTTCTTAAATAAACCTAGTAGTTTAGAAACTGAATTCAAATTTCTATAGATTCCATTCTTACATATTTTTGAAATAATATAGATAACTTATTCAAATTTTTACATCAAGTTGCCTAACTCTGATTTTCTGAATTTTCATCGCCACTTAATGGCCTGTTTTTTCCATGATGATCCTGCAGATACCCACATCCTAAATAGATTCCTAATCCTATGGTAATTGTGATATTACAATCTCACCTTCCCATGAAGAGTAACACCTCTACTATCATAGATGCGCCCATGAATTACTCTTTGGCATGCATTTTGACCACTTTCTTCATTCTATTCCTCATTCTTGCCAATTCTTGTCATTCAACCTTATTCTTGTTCATTCTCAATTTTTAGCAGTTTGTTCTTTCCATTCTTTCTCTCTAAACCATTATTCTTGCAAGTTTCAATCTCTTTGCACTACACTCTTGCACAATCATCTCACATCTAGAAAGTTTCCACTCTTCCTCTCAACTTATCCAAGCTTGTAGTAGGAAGGGTAATTTTTTTGCTTCATTACATTATCTATCGTATAGATAGAATATTGTTGTTTTTTCATTCTCTATTTCTCATCTTATTTCTTTGTTTATTTTTTAGCTCTACATTTTGATCTATCTGGTTGTCTCTAGAGGTACAAACACTAAAATAGGGGTTTGAGTAAGGAAATACCCAAAAATAAACCCTAACATTTTATCATTTTTGTGTGTATGGGTCCTGTTTATGATGAGGTTATAAGAGCTTGGACCTAGCATGAGTTGAATATCTTTTCATTCTACATATAATTCCACTCATAGTTGGTTTATTTGTCATTTCAAGTGCTCTTCTAGTTATGATTTTTTAATTTTTTATTCACTTTTAGCATTATTTTCAGTTCTATAAAACTATTGGACTTCAACATTTGGGTTCTCAACAGGTCTCAAGTATTTCAGGTCATATATTCTACTCTTTGTATGTATGATATGCTAGCGTGCCACAAAGATTCCTATGCATCGTGTTGTCATTCTTGGTCCATGCTCTCATCCTTTGGCTAGGAGTATTTTTTTTTTTTCTCCAAACCTTTATGGTTTGTTCACCTAATTTCCCAAGTCCTCCATCCATACAACCAAAAAACATAGTTTAGTTTTGATTTCATTTTCCACCTTGTCATTGGAGATTTTTCATCGAGGTAACCTACATCTCTGCATACCTTGCACACTTTTCCCTATCCTAGAGACTCGACAATGGTAAATCCCCTCCATTACAAAAACCAAGCAAGTTGAATCTTTAATTACCTAATTATTCTGTCTAAGAAAGATTGATATATCATGATTTTGTACCTTTGTAGTTTTCATTTAATATTGTTACAAATATAAATTTTAAGAATACATAGAGGATCAATATTATGAAATTTTCATTGATATTATTAATGCAATAACCATCTTTACAATGAATATTATTTATATTTTTATGTCATCCATATAAATAAGACTAACTAGGGCATATTATATTTGTACACAATATGAATGAACACCTTTATATCATTCTTGTATTTTCTAGGAAGGTTAGTGCTTACAAGGACTAAACAGAGAGATTTATTATAGATTTTTTTAACAATGACCCACTAGAAGATGCTAATCAAAGTTGTGTTAGAAAATACATCTTCAATCTATTTTTGAGACTTTTTGAAATTATCTTTTCTCTATTATTTGTGAAATGTTTTTATATATTTATAATTCTAACTATACAAATACTAGATAGACATTGCTATCTAGTAGCATATCTTTTTTCCTCTCTTTTTGTTTATTTTTCTTGTGTCACTTTTCTACTTTTAGAGATCTTCATAATGTTCCTCTATGATGCGTTTACTCCATGTATTCACCACTACACCCTCATTCTCTACATCTCCTTTCATACCACTATGAATATCATTTGAATAATATCATCTATCCTTTACAATTTGTTGGTCGTCCATGGCCTCTTCTATGACTCATTTTTTCTCAATAGATGACAACATTCACAATAGTTGTCGAAGTTGGATTTAGTGCCTCTATTTTATAATCTCTCCCTCTTTTCATGCCCTTTCCTCACATGATTCATCTTCGAACAAAGCCTTTGTAGCTTGTCTCCTTCCTTATGTTTTAGCGGACATCTATACCTTTTTCTTCATAAAACACCATCTTAATCCTTTTCAAGAGCTCATGTAGTTTTCAAGAAAATCTAAGGTGCAAAGTTCAGGATAAAGACATCAAACTCCAAGATCAAGCATTCTTTAAACAGTGATTGCATGATAGAGAAGGAATAAGAAAGGACAATAACACAACATACCGGCAATGACTATAGTGCACAAAATAAATATGTAGCGGCATTGCAACGAATGCCAAAGCCAAAATAACTACCTTAATTAATTTCAAATGCCAAGATATGGTAAATCTATAATGACCGATGCAAGTGACATTTTATTGAATTTACACATTCAATGTAATATTAAACAGAGGAATAAATTAGGTAGCATAGAAACCTAGTTTTGATTATTTGGATGAGCTAAACTCTTGGTGATGAGCTCTCTTAATCTAGCTTTCAACTCCAGATTTCCGCAATAATTATGTAGAAATCTAATCGAAGGAACCCCAATTCTAGAAGAAAGTCTCTAGAATAAGAGAAAAAACCACCAATCTAGAATCCAGCTTTCCCAAAAACACCAAAAAGCACCAAAACCAGTCCAAAATTTAATGGCCAAGCTCCAAGAAAAAGAAACTCTCCAAAACTGAAATTGCTAAATTAGTTTCCCCCCCTTTTAAAAGATTTCTCCCCAAATTTATTGAATCTTGAAAATAAATGAAAATAAGATTTATTTTTATGCAACATATTTATCCTCCGTAAATGATAAAGAATACCATTTTAATTGCAATTTAAATATTTATTCCTAATAGATAATAAGGAAATACCATTCAATAGAAAATAAAATAATTATTCTAAATAACAGAGCTTTACCATTTATTTACAAAAAAAATCTATAATTAAATTATAATAAGTTTCTTTTGTTTCATTGCACTTTTATTTCACTACTAATTAATTTAATTGAATATTCAAGTACAAACAATATAATCATTCAGCTAAATTAAATACTAAATACATCAAAATATTATTATTGAATTATAAATTACTTATTGAAAATAGGGGTCGTAAAAATGATTTTTGGGTGATGATGGAGACATGCCCCTCAAGAGATAAATCGGTGATTTTTTTGAACTTTTAGGAGTTTTTTTGGATTTTCAAATTTTTTTGAATTTTTTTATGATTTTCTAAAGATTTGATGTTGATTTCAAATTTTTATGATGCCGAAACGATTTATCTCCTAAAAAAAAAATGATGTTGAACATACCAGGTGATCTATTCATTAATTAAGCTCCTTTAAAAAATAAAAGAAATCATTCCCATAAAAATCCCACTTAATCACCCTTTAAAAGGTAAAAGAGGTGAAATGAAGTTCATTTGTGCATTTTGATTTTGAAAATTTGAGTGAGTAGTGCAACCTAGTGCAAATTGAGGAAGATGGTGATTTTGATCCAAACTCATCGATTCAAGTGCGTGTGATGTCACAGCCACTTGACAGCGTATGGACCTCCAATATGCACCCTGAAAAACTTCCTTGTAAATTGTGCATTGCATTTTTCCCACATTTTTCATGTTTTAGCATATTAGATCACTGATGTAGCGCATCCATAGACTGGTCTAGTGCATTTAGTAGTTTAGTGCATAGGGTAAATTGTTTAACGCATTCAACTTCTGTATTGGCGCATTTGATAGATTAGCGCATAGATAGAACTTTTTAGCAGATTTAGGCAATGAGTTAGCAGATACAGTGATCAAGCAGATAGAAGTCAAGATTTAGTGCATTTGTGAAGTTTTCTAGTGTATAGAGTAATCTGGCGCATTGATGAATTTTGGTGGTGTATTTTTAAATTTTGATGGTGCATATGGTAATTTAGCGCATACAGACCCTATTCTGGCACATCGGTGAAATCTTCTAGCGCATCCATGATTTTGGCACATAGATAGACTGTTTTAGTACATCCATGCAAGATTGATGAATTTTTGATTAAACTCTCTACATTTGATGATTTGTGATCACGTCAACCTTCGATTTGATGTTGTTTGATGATTTGTTGATAGATTAGATGATGATTGATCTCATGATAGGTGAGATTCAATGATAGGATGATTATGATTGACCTCATGATAGTTGAGGTTCAATGATAGAATGATATTGATTACCCTCATGATAGATGAGGGGTATGTGCAGGATCATCATGGAAAAAAGAGGCCCTTAAGTGGCAATAAAAATTCAGAAAATTAGAGTTAGAAAACTTGACGTAAAAATTTGAATAAGTTATCTATATTATTTGAAAAATATGTAAGAATATAATTTGTATAAAATTGAATGTAGTTTCTAAAATAATAGGTTTATTTTAAAAAAACAAAAATCTATTTGCTGAAAATTTAAAATTTCAATGCAGTACTACTTAAATTTCAGGGAAAAAATAAGAAATAGGTGTCTCTTTGACAACCCTAACCACAATAAAATGATAATATTTTGTTAAAATATTTTAGATATAAGTAATGGACTCATGTACCAATGTGATGCATATTTTTTTGTAATTTTTTATCCAAGTAAATAATTAATTATGATTTTTTTATTACGACTTTTAAAATATATGAAAACTCGTATGTCTAACCACCTTAACTTGGTAAAAAATTCATGAAATTTAATTTATTATTTTTTAATCCTATAGTATGTGAAGCATAGAATGTGACACATATTTTAGATTCAAAAAATGTGATACCGTTTGAAATATATAGATCTTTTTCAATTAGCCTCTCAATCAAGACTTTAGTTGTAATTCAAATAAAAAATGAATAATAATAATTTATTAAATTAAAAGTAAAGAATAATTTATATTGGTGGAAAGCTGTGAATATCCTTTAAAAACCCTTTTCATTTCATCAAATTTGGGAAAAGAAAATGTTGTTAGCCACATGGGCCATCATATCAATTACATATCGCCACTTTTTGGCCCATCATGATCCTACACATACCCTGAGTATCAATGATAGACATTTATGAGATTTGATCAAAATCTCATGAGAGTCAATTAGATTTATAGGTTGACTGATGTTTGATTAATTGATAAGATAACAAATTTTTTATATGTTATGATGATAGGAGCCATTGCCAGTCCTCATGTCGCGGGAGCGTTTCCTGAGGACATGGGATTTGATTCCACATTTAGATTAGGTTGATCTAAATGTGATTGGACTATGTGGGTTGACTTTGTTGCTAGATATGCCCTACATTAGGATTAATCGAGGACTCTTGAAAACTTTGGAAGAGAGCTGGCACAATGACCACAACACCTTTAACTTACCCACTAGTGAGATGACCATGACACCAGAGGATGTTTACCAAATTATCAGGATTCCTATTGTTGTTGATTTAGTTGTATACGATTCCACTGAGTAAGGAGAGACTGATTCCTTGAGGAGAGTCTTCGAAGATGATCAAATTTATGGTTATGAGATTCCATGGCAAGAGATGGTTGATGCATATGTCACATTGCCATGTGTTTTGGCTAGATTTATTGGTGGACTCCTATTTCCTGGCCATAGGTTGAAGGAACTCTTAGGTGGTTGGGGTCAGACATTAGCGAGCATGATTACACAAAATACTCGATATGCATGGGGATCTTGCATGCTCGTTCATTTGTACCATGATATACATCAGTTGGTCTACCTTAGAGTGTCCAGTTTATTAGCTAGTGTTAAATTGTTATAGATATGGGCATGGGAGCACATAGATATCACTTGACCCATTGTAGTGAGAAAATGACTAGTTGGGACGCCCTATGTGCATGGATATACTGGCCCAGTTGTCAAGCAGATGCTGGGAAAATTTGAGTACTGGTGGAGGGTTCTTGATGATATGTATACTGTGACATGGAGGCCCTACCTTGACTATGAGCAGTGGTCAGAGGATGATAATAAGATGCCTTATGTGTGCATAGCTAGATATTTGATTGGAAGGACACCATTTATCATTGAGAGATTCCTTCTGGGGAGACTACATCGATAGTATGGTAGGGTATAGGGCATGCCCTAAGGAGTGGCTCATTATGCATGGAGATGACAAGATATACCAGAGTAGGGACATGTGTTATCTTACAATGCTACCTAGTAAGAGTACTATTGATTAAAGCTAGTGATTTGGGAGTATCATCCTGAGATCATAGAGGCTGCCCTATCAGAGGATTATTTATTCACACATCCTATCCCACAGATATCGAGCCCAGATGATCCCATGTCATTATTAGATGATGATGAGAGGGCACCACCACATGCACCTAGGTAGAGGAGAGAAGTAGGAGATGATTAGGAGGAGGAGGGAGAGAGTAGTCATGAGGGTGGAAATGATGATGGTGGAGATGGTGATGGAGGTGGAGATGGTGGTGGCAGAGGTATTGGAAGAGGTAGTGGCAGACTAGCATTCAATGTGAGAGATTTCATGGTACCTCATAGGAGGATATATCTAGTTGTTGCAATACAACATGTGTGGATTGGGTTTCCCTCACAACAGTAGCAAAAATAGATAGCTACTTTACAAGTTCAAATTCACACATTGTAGGGTCAGCTAGCATAGGTTCAGGCATTGTTGGAATAGGCATAGGGATAGATAGCCACTTTGCAGTTGAGAGAGATGCATCGAGACAATGGGGAGAGTAGACAAAGGCCTTGGATAACAAGATGCAGAGAGTGGCTTAGGGTACCACCATAGGTTATATGCTCAGAGAGGTCACTTGGGTCACTAGAGAGGCTAAGTACTATAGAGACCGATATCATGTGGTTGTGCCTGCAGAGTAGAGGGATATATATGCACATTCTGAATTAGGCAGGACTTAGTCTCGTACTACTAGCATGGGTGTGACACAACCACCACAGAGAGATCCGCTAGGTAGGGACCCAGGTACACGTCCATCAAGTGCAGGTACCTCAGGTGGTCTAGAAGGAGGCTCAAAGAGGCTGGACACTTCTTAAGGGAGCACCTCATAGCTTCAATTTTCACCTTTGATATATTTGAGACATTTTTATACACTGATTTAGAGACTTGATAATTCACTATGATTTTTGATGATGTATTCCTCTACATGTTTGGATATCCTTGTATAATTTGACATTATTATTTTCAGATTATATATGATATGCAACGATGATTAATGATGTATATGTGTTTATATGATGTTTATGATGGATGCATTTAATTTCTATGTTATGGATTTCCTATATAATGTTTATATGTTGTTGATATGATTATGACATGATTATGTATGGATGCATTGATGATATGGTGATGCATAAATGATGATCCTATGATTCTTTATTGATAATTATTTATGCTATGAGATGGATATAAATTAAATGTGATGCAATTTATTTTTATATTTTTTGATACAAACATTATGGTGTAATGTAATTGATGGATGAATGATATGCAAATGATCATGTAGTGCAATTTGTTATTTTTGTATTTTCTTGATGCAAATACTATGATATTACTACACTATATGAGATGAGTTTAATTATGTAAATGTGATGCAATGCACTTTTTTTTTTCTAATGCAAATATATGAAAATGATATGTTTTTGTTAATGTCAAGTATACTCAATCTATTTAATGATAGAGATAACCTCGCATGAAAATTGTTGCAGCTCCTTAGAAAATTCCCAAAATATAGATACAAAACTAATATGGATGCAATCTAATATACCATGCAGATCTAAATATTCAAGGTTTCAATCATAGTAGCTGATTTTTCATGCTTTTTATCATCATTGAGCCTTTAAAATGTTAAAGTGACTACAAGAATTGATGATATAATTAAGACCATGATGAACTGAGTACTACTTCCATGATTTTTGATATTGAAAGTTAACACAAGAATCTAAGCAGAATTGAACCGAGATGACCTAAGTATTCCTCACGTACACAGACAAGAGTTAATTGTTTTCTTATGCTAATTCAGAATGTCATCAATGATACTTTGTAGAGCATGTCCTGCGACAATTTTCACATTAGTAATGATCAACTCATAGAAAAAAATAAAATAAAATATCATTTTCCTTCCTAGCTCCTCTAAGTCAGGAGATCATCGAGGTACTCGAGGAAATGATAATAAAAATCAATCGTTGACATGCATGCTAAAGCCCTGATTCAAAAGAACATCATCCTTTTAGATTTACTTTGATTTGATTGATTTTAGTTGTTTGATGTGGATGGTGTTTGTGATACATTTGATGATTGTTGTATGTTCAATGTTGAGTTTTTCGCTTTGATCTTTGTTTTTTTGATGATGTCGTACTCTTGTTTACCTATTGGTATAAACTCAAATTTTATTTGCCTCGAAAGAGTTTAGGATTTTTCCTCCAGGCTAGGGTGAGACGTGACCACGATGCTAGGAAATGTGCATGAAGTTCTTCAATAAAAAGAAAAATATTGTGAAAGTGAATGGTTGTCACATGTTAAAATAGATGGAAAAGCTAATATATCACAAATAACACTTGTTGCCAAGTTTTCACTATTTGTTTTTATTGCGCTTTTTTAGATTTTTATGATTTTTTTGGATTTTTTTTTAATTTTTCACATTTTTGTATTTTTATTCTTTTTCTAATTTTTTTTGTTGTCACCAAGATGCCTGTTTGTAGGTTTTCATTAGGGTAACCATTTTTTCAAGAAATTTTCTAATTTTTTTTGTATTTTTTAAGGACTTTTAACATGCACTTGGATGATTTAGGTGTAGAACTTCTTGAGATGCAAACTGTTGATAGTCTCATCAAACAAATCCTCTTCAGGTGTAGACAACTGATATAATCCAGATCTAAAGACTGACACAATGACAAAGGGATCTAACCATTTTGGTTCAAATTTTCCTTTCTTCTCTATCCCATTGATTACAAGTATTTTCTTTTAGGACCAAGTCACCAACTTGAAATGTTCTTGGTTTAACTCTGTGATCATAAGTTGTCAACATCCTCTGCTAGTAGGATTTAACATGATCCACAACTTGCTGATGATGTTCATCCAATAGTTCTAACTCTTGTAGCCTAGAAATCCTATAATATTCATCTAAAATTATCCCATCCAATGACACATGGAGTGATGGTATCTCAACCTCTATAGGTAAAATGGCCTTTGATCCATAGATGATAGCATATGGTGTGGCTTGTATCAGGGTGCGGATACCGGTACGGTATGCCAATAAAGAAGGATTTAATTAAACGTGCCAATAATGCCAAACATAATTGAAAATTTTCTTTGAGATCTTCAGGATGGTTTTATTTGAGGCCTCTGCTTGGTCATTTCCTTGAGGATAGTATGGTGTAGAAAACTGATGCTAGATATGAAACCTTTCACAAAGCTCTTGGGCGTCTTGGTTCTTGAAAGGTCGGTCATTTTCAATGACAATTGACTAAGGAATGCCATATCGAAAGATGATGTAATTTAGGATGAAGGATTTTATCTTTTTTCTAGTGATTATGGCTATGGGAACAACTTCAATCCACTTTGTAAAATACTTTATGGCTTTGATGATGAATTTATGTCCATTTGAGGAAGGTGGATGAATTTTACCTACAAGATCCAGTCCCCACTAATAGAAAGGCCATGTTGATGTGAATGGTTGTAATTCTTGGGCTGGTGCATGTATCAGGTTTCCATGAATTTTGACATTTTTTCCAATTCTTGATAAATTGAAAAGACTCCTTCTCCATATTCAACCAGTAATACCCCAAACATACGAGTTTCTTAGCGAGAGTTAGTCCACTTGAATGAGATCCACATATACCATCATGAATGTCATGTAAGGCTATTTCAGATTCGTTATGGTGAAAACAATGAAGGAGAGTTCCATCAAAACCTCATCGGTAGAGTACATTCGCTATCAGGGTGTGTCAAGTAACTTGGTGGATAAAATTGTGTGTCTAGTTCCAGGATAGATTGGGTGGAAGTGTGTTATCTCTTAAATAGCTATAGATATTCCCATAAATTGAGGACTCATCCTCAACTAGATGGAAAATGACTTGGGATTCAGGGTTGTCATAGGCAGGGTAAAGCCCTTGTTCCACCATGAAGTCATAATGGTTTTGTTTTTCAGGTATCTACAAGAGAGAAGTGATTGTTGTCATTATATTAGCAACTTTGTTATCTGCTCTTGGAATCTACTCAAATTTGATCTCAACAAAATACTTTTTGAAATCATCCACCATTATCTTATATAGAATTAACTTGTCATCCTTTCTTTGATAATCATCATTCACCTAATTTATGACTAGTTGAGAATCTCTGTAGACTTGCAACTCTTTGATCTTCCATTTGACTATCGCCTTGATCCCAATGATGAGTGCTTTGTACTAGGTCATGTTATTTTTGCAAGGAAACATGAGCCTACAATATTTTTGGATGGTATGTCCTTGAGGTTTGACAAACATGATTCAAACAATTGATCCGTGTTGTGTGTAAGACCCATCAAAATATAACATCCATTGTTGAGATGATATGGTAAGGACATCTATGTCTAGAAACTTAATGCTCATTGGATGATCATCTTTTAGTGGCACTTCATCTAACTGATCGTTTATCACCCGACCTTTGATGCCTCTTCGATCTACATATTGGATGTCAAACTCACTCAAAATCATTACCCACTTGGCTAGTCTTCCTATTAGGGAAACTTTACTGAGTAAATTATTTAATGGATCAATCTTAGGTATGAGTTTGACTGTATGAGTTAACATGTAATGCCACAAATATTGAGTAGCAAATACTACAACCATACATGATTTTTCAATGAATTTTTAGTTGATTTCATCATCATTGAATGTTTTGCTGATATAATAAATAGCCCTTTCTTTTCCCATAGAATCTTCTCATGCTTATAGAGCACCCAAAGATACTTCAGTTGTTTCTATGTAGAGTAATAATAGTTTTCCATCCATAGGTGGCACTAGTATGGGAGGATTCATTAGATACTATTTCAGTTGATTGAAATTTTCTTCACATTTTTTGTCCCACCTGAAGGAGACATTTTTATGTGCAACAAGTGATTAAATTGATGAATTTTATCTACTAGTTTTGTGATGAAGCTCCTGATAGATCTGACACGTCCCTATAAAGATCTCAACTTGCTGATATTCTTTGGTTGTGGAATTTCCATACTAGCTTTGATTTTGGCAGGATCTACTTTGATGCCATTTTCTGAGACTATGTACCCCAATAGTTTTGTTGATGTCACACCAAATAGGCATTTTTTTGCTTTCATCTTACATTGAATTTTTCCAGTCGAGTTAAGATTTTGTCTTAGATTTCGAGGTGCCCCTCTCTGGGGAATTATTTTTCCAAAATTTCATCTACATAATCCTCCATAAATGTATGCATCATGTCATGGAAGATGGAAGCCATTACTCACTGATATGTTGCTCTTGCATTTTTCAAAGCAAAAGGCATGGCATTCTAGCACAGGGTACCCTATGGACATGTGAAAATCATTTTCTCTTTATCTTCCAGTGCTATTTTTATTTGATTGTATCCTGAGAAGCCATCCATGAGTGATGCATTGTCGAGGTCTCTAAAATAAATACATATCCTAATGTTTCCATCTGGTTTAGAAAATAGTACAATGTTAGAAATCCACTCACCATAATCAATTGATCGAATGAATCTGACTTCTAACAATTTCTTCAATTTTTCTTTTACCAACAAGGAGATATGTGGATGCATTTTCCTGAGTTTTTGTTTGATAGGTTTCACCCTAGGTGGTAGAGATAAGTGATGCATTATCAAGTTTGGATCTATACTTGGCATATCAGCATAGGACCAAGCAATGTTGACTTGTCTCTCTTTAAAGAATTCGATGAAGCTAGGCTTTTCCTAATCTATCATGGATGCTGCTAGATGTAGGGTCTTTACTGCTTCTATCGTACCAACATTGATGGACTATGTAGGTTAAACTAGTACTGATGATCTTTCATGATACTGTTCGGGGAGGGTGTCAAATCTCCCATTCTTTGATTCCTCAAAGAGGTTTTCACTATTACATGTGCTCTTTATTTTTACCTTTTCTTGATCTAATACTACCATTAAATGGTTTTCACCATTAGATCAATTTTTCATATTTTTGATTTTGTAGTTGGGAGATTTGGCACCCTCTTGGCTTGAAGCTCTATTATGATATTCGATGGTGGAATGTGTTTCAATATTATCAAAGAAAAGTAAGTTAACAATGGCATCATCATTTGCAAAAATAGGGACATCGAGAGGCTCGGTTTGCTTCTAGTAAATGAGTTCAGGTTGTATTAATGTTAAAGAGTGATCAAATTGGTTTGAGTGAAAGGCGGTAAGTGTTAGGATAGCAAAATATTCAAGGTTTTTGATAGCAATTTCGAGGTCTATGATGTTACTCTCCTCTAGATCATCTATCTCTCTCGATGTCTGTTCGTACTCACTTCATCCATCAATATGTTGCAATCCAAATTCAAGAGGTCTAGAAATCAAGATTTTTCCCTCCGTCCCTATAGGGGTATACCTATGTATTACATCAACTTCCTTCTCTTGAAAATATTCCTTAGACAGTGAATCCCACTCATACTCATTTGAATCGGTCTCTAAACTAGCATGAAATTTTAGGATTCGCTCAACAACCTTCTCTTTTATGTATTCCTATGTTTCTTCTTTATAGCCTAGTCTTGTCTTGTCTTTTGCATGGAGTGTGAGAGGCTGGATTGGTTCTATTATGCCTTCTTTTCTTTTGTCGATAGGTCCTTGTCCTTCATACCCCATCTTCTCTAAGATTGTTTTCCCTTTACCATATTGTTATGTTTGGATATTAGAAGTTGATGCTTGTGATTTTTCTTCATCTTTGTACAACCAACCTAAAATTTCCTTATCCTCAGATTCATTAACTTGAGTGCTTGCTTTTATAAATCTACCATCAAAGAGTGTGATTGGTTGTGAAGAAGTTTGTCTTGATGTTGATGGCTACCCATAGGATCTTGGTGAAGGCAGTAATTATGAAAGACACATTGATTTCTCAAATGAATATTCCCCCATACCTTTGTCTTTTAACTGGATCTTTTCAACTTGTTTTGATAATAAATTAAGTTGAAATTCATGATTAGATGGAGTAGAGCCACGAATGCCCTTATCTTTTGGTTGAACCTCTTATTCAAAATGATTTTATGAATAATTTGATTGACTCTCATTACCTGATGTAGTACAATCATTCATACTCTTATTCTTTGACACAAAATTTATTTTTCTTTCATTGCTTGATGAGCTAAGAGTGTGAGCTTCTCTCTTATGTGGCACAAAATAATCTTGGACTATTTTGAGTGTATTGTAATATTGTGGATTATTGGAATTAACTAAAATGGTGATTTCCTATCTATTGAAAGGAAATTTCAATCATTGGTGATACGTTGAAGGTATTGCTTGCATTTAGTTAATCCAAGGATGTCCCAAGAGTATGTTGTATGTCAACTCTTTATCTAACATAGGTGATAGATTATATCCTTTCACAATGGGTCCTACTTGAATTGGTAACACGATCAATCCATGGGAGGATCTCTCTTCATCATCATAGGCCTTTATAGTGATTTTTCTCCTAGCATCAATGACATTCTCAGAATATCCAAGTGCACAAACAAGCTTTAAAGTACATATATTTAGACCCTCTCCACCATTTATTAGAACATGTTTGATGTAGTGTTTGTGAGTTAGAACTTCAATGTGGAGCATCGAATTGTGTGGATGGGTAAGTGATACGTCATCATGTTCAAAAAATTATAGGAAAGGAGGTGCGGTCAAGTGTCCCATGATATCCTAGAATTGTAGAACTTCCAAATTATTTAGTATTGTGGTGGCTACTACGGCTTGTTCTAGAATTTCTTTATGAGCTAGAGAAAATTTAAGCATTTCCAATATTGATATTTGAGCTGGGATTTTCTGTAATTGGTAATTTATGTTGTATTGAGTTGCAAGGGAAGCAATTATCTTAGATGTATCTCCTTTAAATATAACTTTGGCTTGCCTCCTTGTGGTTGTGTCGACTAGTTGGTTGTCTTGTTTTTCTCTGATTTTGATCACATTATTCTGATTATCATTTACAAAGAAGTTTGTGATCAAATTGATTAGTATGATGTCATTAATTTGATGTGATTTGATGTTAATGTCATGAAGATGATTTTGAGTTGTAATTTTTTCATGCTCAATTGTGATTTCATTAACTTGATTCTTAGCTAGAATAATGTCTTTTTGGCCCTTGAATTTGATATACTTGGTGTGATCTTCAGCTACTTGAATATGGTGAATGGTGGAATCATAAACATAGTTTACTTTTTTTCCTTTGGTTTTTGATGAAGAGGACTCCCCCTTTTCCTAGTTTGGTAAAGGATTCTTACAAACTCCATGATCAAAATTTGTTTGGGGTCCTTCTACAAAACTTGTACCAAATTATTCAGTTGCATGCAATCATTTGTCTTGTGTCCTTTTTTTCTATGAAAGTCGCAATAATGTGGATCATTCCACCACAAAGGTTTTACTCTTGGTTCCCAATATCTTGCTTCTGCTAATGTTAAAACCTTGGTTGCAAAACAATCCTTTAATTTTGATACGAGTGATTGTCCCAAAGGTGTGAACCTTCTTCGATTTGAGGATGTTCGATATGGTGGTGGTTTAGATTCAGCACTATTTGGATTTTTTTTTGATTGGTGTTTTCGTTATTGATTTGATTGTTTTTTGGATTATTATTTTGATTGGTCTTGGTGGCAGCTACTATCAAGTTAAACACTAGTTTTGTATTTTGTGTTTCAGCTGAAACATTAATATGACCAATATTATTGTTTCTTTTCCAAAACTTTGGTTTATCATTATTTTTGGAATTATTGGAAGAGATTGTGTTATTTGATCCTTCATTGTAGATTTTTAAAACTCCTCTCTTGACCAAAGATTGTTTGATTTTGATTCCATTTTCAATCAATTTCTCAAAGGTAGGTGGACATTTCAATTCAAGTCTATAGCTCATCTCATCATTTAGGTTGTCAATGAAGATTTCCATCTTTTCATTTTTAGGTATGGGAGTAGAATATCTTTCAAAAAATATTCTCCATCTTTGGAAAAATATGAGGAATGTTTCACCCTTTTTCTATTTTGTATTGCAAAGGTCTTTCATGGTTAGCTCATGTTGGATGTTGTAGGAGTATTGGGTGATAAATTTTTTAAAAAACTCTTCAAAAGATGTTATTCCTGGTGCAAGTTTGGAGAACCGTTCGATGCATTTTCCGCCTAGGCTATGTGGAAATAATCTCATCAAATGTCTCTTCGTGTCCAAATTCAAGACTCATGGTTCAAAATTCCCTTACATTATCTATAAGATCTATTTTACCATTGTATTTATCATACTTTGGGAATTCACAATGCTTAGGAAAGGGTATCCTATTCATAGCTTGATCAAAAGGATATGGGCAGATTTCTTGTATCAAGTATCTTTCTGTGGTTCCTCTTTGCATGTCTTTAATCTGTTAGATATTTTTCATTTGATTAGTCAAAGTAACCACTAGATCTGTGTTTGGTGGATCAGTTTCAGTTCTTTTAGGATCTCCTTTCAGTTGAGTAACATCAAAGTCATCAAGAAATTTGACACCTTGTTTCACAAACATTATTAAGTATTTTTTTCCATATTTTTCAAAAACTTCCTCCATATTTTTTGAAAAATTTCTCCATGAATTTATGGAAGTTAGGATCTTCATCTGCAATTTGGACATCTTCCTCGGTTATTTCTTCACCTTCAGATTGGTGGAATCTATGAAATGGATTTTCTTCACCTTCAGCCATGGTGTTTTGAATTTCAATTTCCTTTTCCTCAAGTTTTTTCTTTTGGGACCTTGTTAAAATGGGCATACAAGTGATGAAGATTTACTAAGCTTTGATCATTGTTTGGGAGTACCAAAAGGACTAAGTTAAATATGATTATACAACATTTGTTTCGGGATGAAGGATGATGAATCCTGATGGTGAAAATCAGCTTCTAATCAGAAATAGGTGTGATGATGAGGAACTTTTATTTGTTTGATCAAAGCTTAGGAAAAGGATTTTCACTTGTAAATGCTAGTTTTTCCAGGTTAACAACAATGTTGGGATAAGGAATAAATGTTGACCAAGGAGAAATATCTTAATCTGGTTTCAATTATTAGACACAAACTCAAATTTAGCTCTCTGGTTAAAATTTTGCTTGATGCACTAAAATAGTGTACAAACACGCTAAATGATAGATGCACTAAAGAATGGCCTAGATGCAATAACATATGGCTGCTATACGCTGTAGAATGGAACATATGCACTAAAATATGTGATGTATGTGCCCAAATAGTCAATGAATGAACTAAAATATGGAAGGTATGCACCATAACAATCAATGGATGGACTAAAATATGGAAGGTATGCATTGGAATAGTCAATGGATGTGCTAAAATATGGAATGTATGCATTGTATAATGGGAAAAATGCGCTAAAATGTGGAATGCCACTATTTTCTGATAGTTTGCTTATTTTTCCTTATTTTTTTGGTAGGGAATTGATTGTTTGAATGGATTTTCTTCTGAATTAGTGGTTGTATGTTTCCGTGTGTGATGTTTGTTTGAATGTTGTTTTAAAATACACATGTGAGACACATCAAACAATTCCAATTCCTAAGGCTATGTAGGACAGTATTCACTGGATTCCCAGTTGGATTTTACTTTAGCCATGCTTACTTTTAGCGGATGATTAGAAGATTGACCACACTAGCTCCCTCTTTCTTGGCACTCACTTCTCGGGTCAGCCAAGCTTCAGTTCTCGTGAATCTTCCATGACGAACTTCTCATCTTTACTAAAATCCACAAGAATATGGGATGGCTTCAGAGGTTAGACCTCTTGCACCAACAAATAGAATGGGATATTGGCTTGCTATAACAAGAAGGTTCTAGTATAGGAATTCCATTTGTGGGGGATCATCCATATTTAAAGAGACCATTGATTCCCTTCTTGTCGGAACAATCCTCTTGATACTTGAAATTTCCTCAAGTACCCACATGTATGTACTGGGTGGAAGTTGCTTGGCTTTAGCCTATTCCTAGTTTGGGTCATTCCCTGAGGTAAATACTTTTTCCCACTAGGAAGACCCTCTAAGAATAAAAAAAAATGAAAAAGAATGGGAATGGATTTTTGATCACCCAGTTAAGGGGAGAACAAATGCCTACCACTCTACAAGTACAACAGACATGGTGTTCACTAATCTCTTAACTAAACTATGTTCCTAATTTAATCAAAAGATACAACAAAAAATCTTGCCCCTACAAAACAACCCTTAGTAGTTTCATATTATTTTTCTTTGACAATGTTCTTCTAGTTTCAACAAAGTCTCTAGTAGTGTTTAAAATTCCTGCAAAATAGAGACATGTTAATTAGCTTCCACAATTTGAGAAATTTGCACAGAAAACTAGATGCCCTAGAACAACAACCAAATGTGCTAAAATATTACTCCTATTTGCTAAAATAACTACCAGATGTGCTAGAGAAAGTGTTGAATGTGCTAAAAAATAGACTTAAAGTACTAGAAAGCCCCCTCTATGCACCAAAACATAAATCAGATGCGCTAAAAAATAGATTTGATGCACCATAACATGGACTATATGTGCTAGAAGATGTTTTAGATGCACCGAAAGAACTCACGGTCATGCTAAATTTTTTTCTATCAAAACCTATAAACACACTTTTCATAAAGCATCAATAGAAAAGGGGGCTCGGGCCCCACGGTGGGCGCCAAAATGTATCATGTGGAGTGAATTATGCAATGTGAATCAATGAATAATAAAACAACACACAATCAATCAAATGTATTATATTAGGGAAATCGAAATAACAAGTAAACTAATAAAATTATTCCTTAAAACCGTTACACTCTTTTCTATCTCTAAGTATTCATTGAATCATAATGGTTCTCAGATTTTACTTGCACTATGACTTTCATAATGAAAAACTAGAGAATGGATGCTGTAAAATGCAAGAATCCTAGTTCCTACATGATTTGATGAGCTATGTGATATGTTGTAAATGATAATGGTGATATGATAATGGATATGATATTGAAGACTATGATGCAAATGTTATGTAAAAATTCTATGATAATGGAAATGCAACTAATAAAATAAGCCATGATTCTAAATGAATATGCTTCTACTATGCTAAATACTCTAAATAATCTAATGCCAAAATTCTCTAAGATGATTTCTACAGAGTAATTTTTCTCAATGATGGGATATGAAATACTAGAGAGTTATGTTGTATTTATAGGATTTCCAAGGAATATTGTGATGTGGCAGTATTGATGGTCAAGATTTTAGGTGGAGAGATGAGCAGTGGAGAATGAAGAAGTTAGAGGGAATCATGGAGAGTTTTCCCTTTGATAGAACACTTTGCCAAGTGTTGAAGAGAATAAATGATATGGAGGAGCCAAGTTTCCAAAGTTTTTTTCAAATTGGTTGAGTATAATTCCATTTAAAAATTAGAGATATTTAAATTCATGAGACACTTGATGAGGTGGATGATGAGGTGGAAGGAGGTTAGAGAGTTATGTAGAAATGTGATAAAATTAAATTTAGAAATTTAAATTTAATGAGGGGATTAATCAAATAATACAAATTACTTAGATTTGTTTATTTAATTAAATAATGAAAAAAATGATTTTAGAAAGAATTTAAGAAAGTGAACCATATAAATATTTTTTTCAATTTATTTATAAGTAGACAAATTAAGAGAGTTTATTAATTAAATACCTTGTTTTTAATTAATCAATTGTCCTGACTAATTTTAGGTGTATACACTAGTTAGTAAAACTAAAAACTTAATTATATTTAAAGGATTATCTATTACTTGAGTACTAGTTGGTAAAACTAAAAAGTTATTTAAATTTCAAGGTTTGCCTCTTAATTACTAGTTGATAAAACTAATAGTAATAGTAAATGGAAAAAAATAAAATTAACAAATATTTGGAAAAATAATTAATAATAATACTAAATATATATTATCTCATGAATAATGATACTAGTGTTATTAAATATAAATTTAGAATTGGTAATATTAGTAAATATCTAATTAAGGTAGTATTAAAAGTATAATTGGTAATACTATTTTTAGTGTTAGACAAGTGAAGATAATATTAAATATAAATATTGACTTACATTAATATTAAATTTGGTACTTAATTAGGGTGGTATTAAGAAACAAAATACTAACATCGATTATTAAAATTAATGTCATTATAAGTATTATTTATGTTCTTAAGAAAAAAAATTAGGTGTTGTTTTCCCTTGTGTGCAAATATTGGGCATGAATCTCCTGTTCAAACCTACATTTCATGCTCCAAATGTTAGATGCAGTCAAGAAAATAAGAATATGTTAGGGTTAGATAAATAATTAATCATCAAAACCCTACTACCTAGACCAAGTTGCAATGCGAGTTTACTTTAAGTGCAAAAATGGAAAACTTAACACTACAAAAATTAAGAACCACCTGCACCATTGTGAAGAGTATGAAATTCTACCCCATTTAAAAAATAAATCTCTAATCAATACCACTACATGACCAAGATATGATTGTTTAAAGATGGAGTGCAAAAGAGTAAAACAAAGGCATTGTTATTTTCAATAGCACCTCTATTTTGCAATAGCACTAGATTTTTGAAATAACATCACTTTGTCAAATAAATAGTTCTTGAGTTTCACAATAGCATTGCTTTATCAAAAAAAATAGTGTCAGAGTTTCATAATACCATTGCTTTGTCAAAAATAATAGCACCGTTCTACCTCGAAACCTAGAAATCACAGAAAACTCAAGCAAAATTCATCAAATTTGGTTAGTTCTTCCCTCCTAGCACTAAAATGTGAACATGATCATTACCTAAACTAAACCTAAAAAATTCATACTAAATAAACTAAGCTTTATCTAGTTAAGTCAAGCTACGAATGAAATACTATTGGGATCCCTGCAATATGAACATGAAGTATGGGTGGTTTGTGTTGGCTATTTCTATGTTGTCATTGATGTAAACATGGTGATAAATATATGGGAAGTTGGTTTATCAGATGTTGTTCTCCACTGGTAATACCCTCTTGTGATGGATTAGTGTATTGGTATTTGAGTCTAGAATTTACCACAAGATCTGGTATGACTCTATTCTCTTAACCATGTTTTCTTGACTCATTCAGACAACTATATCTTACATATTGAGACATCTTTTGTTCTAAGGAGAAAGTTATCTATGATAGGGTTCAACTTTGTATTATACTAATGTTCCTTGGTTGGCATACTATGTGGGAGACTACACATTATATTAAGGTGAACATTTGTATGCTATGGTTTTTTTGATAGTCTCTGTATTGGTAGTATGATGGGAAATTAATGTGTTCTTAGATCTAGAAGGTGTTTGCTTTCAGGATTATTTTTGGTTTAGAGAATTATGTTCTAGTCTTCACCAAAGTAGTGTATGAAATACTTTGTGAAGAATAGTTATTATTTATGGATGTTAGCCAACTTGATATAATACACTACATGGATAAGATGCTTAAATCATATATGGTGTTGATAGAAAAAGTTTTGATTATTTTGTTTTCATCTAATTAGGCCCATCCAATTGATGATTAAGATATTCTTATATATAATTTGGTTTGAGGAATGAGATGAGTTTGAGTGGTGGAAGTGGATACATGGAATGAATGTGAAATTGAAGAGGAAAAGGTGTGTGAAGATCTGAGTCAAAATCCTTTATCAATGTGGATCAGTACAGTTTTATTCAGCGACTAATGTGTGAGAAAATACATCATATTTTGAGCTTCATTGGAACTAAACCCTACACATTCAGGTGTGTCCTTTTAGTTCAATCCTTTGGAAATGAACCACTATCATTATATCTTGGTGATTAGCCATTTTTTGTACTTAGGCTATGAGACTTTTAAGGATAGTGAGTCCTGGCAGTGAGCCCTGTAATATTTTGTATTCAGATATAATATATTGTGAGTTAACCCTCACTGTGGGTTTTCCCTCATTGTATTTTCCACGTAAAAATCCTAGTGTTCATGTGTAAGGTTGCGTTGATTTTTTTTCATGTTCCTTCTTGCTGATTCAGTCATAATTGAGATAATGTTTAAATGGGTGTTAATATGGTTCTATAGAATATTGATTGACCCCCCCTCTCAGTATTTCAGATGTTCAACAACTAGTGTCAGAGATTAGTTCCTTGGAAGAAGCCTAACATCTTGACAAAGATCCCATAATTTAAGTATAAGAAAATATTTCCTCTAGAAGTAGTCTCTATCAAATATTCAAAAGAAATGAAAGATTTAGAGGACAAGTTGATAAAAGTGAATGAGTACATTGAAAATTTGTGAAGTAAAAGTATTGAATCATGTGATCTATTGATTGAGGGAGAAGAAGTTATCTCTAGCTTGCTACAAGAATTGGGTGAGAAGAAAAGAACTGAAGAATATCAAGAAATTGAAATTCAAACAAATATGAATGAATGCATAAAGATTGAGGAATAAGTAGAAATATTGAGGTTTGATTTCGAAAAGGAAAGAAGTTTTGAAGAAAAAATTAAGATTAGTTTGGCGATGCCTGAAAGATTGATTATTTCTCAATGATAAAAAAATTGGTAAGAGTGGTTCAAGGTCAAATGAGGAAGGTCGAAGTTCTAAAGTGAAGAAATCCACTAGCAAGAAGACTCAGTACAAAAATGGAAAAATTTGAGATCTAAGAAGGGATCCTAAAAAAACTCCTATCAAGCGACATGATGCTAAAATGTATTTATCTTTCAATGATGTTTGATATTCCTGTAAGAAATTTGGTCATAAGGAAAAGGACTACAAAAATAAAATGAATGATTCTTTATCAATCCCTCACAATTGTTATAAGAGCAAGAAGAATGGATATAAAGTTGGTTAGTGGAATAGAAAGTAAAACATAAAGAAGAATGGTGTTTGTTGTATGTGCAACAATTTAGAACACCCTGTTAATAATTGTAGAAGAAAGAAAAATAATTATCCGATAAAGATGAATGATCAAATCATTGATCCAGAAGAAGCAAGAAAGGAAATGAAAAGGATTTGGAGAATGGAATAAAAATTATCAGTCTTATCTATGTCGACCTCCAGTGTAGACAAAACAATCAATTTCTAAGTAAAAGAAATCACTAAAGGGGAGAAATTACCAAAAAATATAATAAACCCCCTCATTGGTACTTTTGTCATATCATGACATAAGTATATTTAATATTGTAAAAATATTAAGGTATTTTTATTTGTCACATGTGTGAAGGAAGAAGTTTGTAGAATTTTAAAGAATGAGGGTGTACACAATTTTCAAGGTAATATACTAGAGAGTTGAAGCATTTATTGTAAAATCATTAAGAATGGAAGGAATAAATTCTAAAAATTCTAAAGGCTTATGTATTTTTTGAGAAGTGTGAAAAGGAAGCTTAAAAGGAAATTTAGATTTTGAGAGTTTGAAGAAGAAATCAAGTGGATTCGAAGTGAGATCTAGAAGCAAGATATCTATACATTTCTTGTTGGAATTTATAGAGGTATTCCTATTTGCATAATCTTTAATTTTTATTGCTATGGATAATTCAAAGGTTTTGATTAGTGTAAGTCAGTCTAAAGAGATATTTGAGGAATGTTTTGGAGGAGTTTGTTGGTGCATTCTCCTACATCTCTCTGAGAGTGTTTCCCACATAAGATATCTATGCATTTTTTTATAGTAAGGTAGAAGAGATGTCATCAATTGAGTTGAGAATGCTTTGGGAAGGTGAATTGAAAGAGATTCACGATGCCTGCACAATATTACTTGAGAAAAAATTGGATGTTTGGAGGAAACTTCCCTTGTTTGAGTTTAAGAAGAATTATATTTGAACAATGTTGAGAAAAATTCATGATGAATCTCTGTGGATTGATGAAGCAACATCTTATTGTACTAGAGAAGTTATTAAAGATGTACAACTAATTTTTGTTCCTTTGGAATAGTTCCCAAAATGAAGGCCATGGATGAGAAAGAGACAATTGAGGTTAGTGGTATGAATTTTGAAGGGAAAGAGATTGATTTGAGGTCAATTGTTGATCTGCTAATGAGGTATGCTACTATGGTCATTGGTCATAAAGGTTGTATCCCTAGCAATGACCTTACAGATTCTATTGTTGTAGTACATATTGTTGTATATATGGTTAAAAGAGGTATGGATTATGATTTATGTAAATTACTCCATATACATCTTTTGAAAAATTTAAAGGAAGTCAAGAAGAGTAAGAAGAATACATTTTGGTATGGAAATATGCTTGTCTATTTTCTCTTTTACTTTTTGAGAGTTACAAGTAATAGGAAGGATAGAATGGTTAGATTCAATGGCTATTTCCCATAAAATTATGAATTGCACGATAAATATTGGTAGTTCAGATGCACAAGAGACTATCCTTACTGCATTCTTTCAAACATTTCAGATGAGGATGAACATAAGGTTTAGGATTCTAGTAAGTCTTGTTGAAAGGTACTCTGAAAGAATAAATTTTCTTGTCTCTACATATTTTTGTCACATAGAAGTAGTTGAATCAAGGTTTGTTTGGATATTAGAATTGGATTATGAACTGTCAGAGGATGATGTTGATAATTATGCTAAAATTATTTTGGAAATCCCTAAGAATCTCAATGTATAACGTACCTCTAGTAGCATGATTGGAACATGGAAGAGAAGGAAGAGTGTTGTTAAGGAAGAAGTTGCAGAAGGAAGTGAGCCTAAAAATGAGCATGAAAGGATAAATATTTAGAGATCTTTCAAAGAACTATTAAAGGTTATTACCAGTGCTAATTTTGATTCATGTATTTCTATTATGGAGAATCTTCATGGCATGGTTGATTCTTTGAAGTTCTACATCTCTTGACTTAAAATACTTGTTGGAATCAAGTCTGATGAAGGAAATTTAGAAGATATAAAAGGAAAATGTGTGAATGCACACAGTCGAGTGATGAAGGAGTTATAGAGTGTACAAATTTGTGAAGAAGAGGCACATGAACTACTTTCGTTTTTCCTAGATTGGTCTTGTAGTACACTAAATATAAGAAATGAAATAAGGATGAGTGAGTCCCAAATGAGAACTTAGGTAGATACTTACAGGATAACAAATGAGAAAGATAATCATAGGTGGTCCTAGGTTAAGCTACAATAGTGGTTTACAATTCTAGTGAGGAAGGAAAACTCACAAAAAATGACCCCATGCCAAAAAATGTCATTTTGGGGGTTCGTATGAACCTAATGGTTTGAGGAAACTCATTCCCTAGTTGCCTAGCCAAAAACCAAATAAAAATGCATTATGTGAGGTGGTTCGCTCGAAAACCCCTTATCCCTAATTCTCCCCCTCGAACAGAAAAAAACATAAATGTTTTCACTTCAAAGCTCGGTTTGAACATGAAAATGGTGGAGACTTCACAAACCCATCTGGAATCAGGCAGTCCTCGGAATGAGCTATCCAATGAATATAGTTTTTGATATGTTTTTTTTTATTATGTATTTGTTTTTTTAGTTTTATTAAATATAGATTTTTCACTAAAAATGAAGGTTTATGTTCTGCACATGTGGAAAAATAGTGTATTATCCAAAAAAAAAAATGAAAAATATGAGTGCACTAGATATTGAAGTCTTTGATCCAAAAATAAAATAAAAATTAAATTTTGATATATACAAAAAGAATTACGCATTATACGGTCGCGCTATGTATGAATTATAATTGGTTTGACTTCGAAACCTTATTGAAGAAAAAATATTCAATAAAAAACTATCTAACCAAGTGGAAGAACTAGATATCAGAGTTATAAATCTAAATTTGAAAGAATTAGAATTTTATCCTTCATGGAAAAATCGTTATGCATTATACGGTGTGTGTCACTTTTTAAATATTCCATTTTCTGAAAAAAACCAGTTTTTGTGGGAGATAGAAAAATAAATGCAATCTGATTCCAAAAATTTTGAAAAAAATATTTTTAGAATCTACAGGCAAAATGTGACAAGACTCTAGTTTTCATCATCTTCAAATTCCTCAAATTCTAGCCACTATAGGCACCCAAATGTGAATATTTAGTTAAAAAAATATCTTAAGTGTGCAGTTTGGCCAAAATTTGTAAACCACTATTGTGGGATCACCCTCCTATGTTGTGCAGGTTCAACAAATATTATTTTCTCTATAGGATCAAAGGACATATGTTATCATGAAGTTTTTGGCACTCAAAGACATGATAAAACTTAGACATACTTTTGTTTCCAGTGCTCTTGGTTGTATTGGTGAGTTATCATAAATTAATATTTATCCCAATACTTTAGCATATGGTATAGAGTCCTTAACTAAGCTTGAGCTATTTTACAAGACTCTTGCAATTGAAAGAGGTTCTTGGGAAGAAGAGAAAGTGTCATGGAATGCTATCCTCAAGAGTCTCAGAGGTTTTTCTTAAGGATAATTCAATTATGTGTTTATATCTTTTTGGTTACATTTTTATGTATATACATATATGGGTATGTGCAATATCATCATGGAAAAAATAGGCTCTTAAGTGGCAATAAAATTCAAAAAATTAGAGTTAGGAAACTTGACGTAAAAAAATGAATAATTTATCTATATTATTGCAAAAATAAGTAACAATAGAATTTGTAGAAAATTGAATGTAGTTTCTAAACTCCTAGGTTTATTTAAGAAAAAAAATTCTATTTGGTAAAATTTTGAAATTTCAATGCAGTAGTACTTAAATTTTAGGGAAAAAATAAGAAGTAGGTGTTTGTCTGACCACCCTAACCACAATAAAATGATAATATTTTTTTATAAGATTTTAGATATAAGTAGGGGACTCATGTCCCGATGTGATGCATATTTTTTGTAATTTTTTTCCAAGTAAATAATTAATTATGATTTTTTTATTAAAAATTTTAAAAAATATAAAAACTCATATGTCTAACCACCTTAACTTGGTCAAAACTTCATGAAATTCCTTTTTTTTTAATCCTATAGTATGAAAAGCATAGAATGTGACATATGTTTTAGATTCAAAAAATGTGATACCGTTTGAAAGCTATAGATGTTTTTCAATCAGCCTATCAATCAGGACTTGAGTCATAATTCAAATAGAAATGAATATTAATTATTTATTAAATTCAAAGTGAAGAATAATTTATATTTGTGGAAAGATGAGAATATCTTTTAAAAACCCTTTTTTGTTTCATCAATTTTGGGTAAAAAAAAAGTTGTTAGCCACATGGGCCATCATATCACTTAGATATCGCCACTTTTTGGCTCATCATGATCTTGCACATACACATATCCTAGATTCGTTTCGTTGTCATTAATTTCAAAGGGGGAGAGATAAAGAGATGAAGAGATGAAGAGACAAAGAGATGAAGAGATAGAGAGACAGAGGAAAAATATTTTTGTGTAGTAAAATTTTGATAGGCGAGTATTCAGAGTATTCAGATGGAAAAAAAAAATTCATGCATGTTGCCATCAATGTCAAAGGGGGATATTGTTGGGAGCCTTACAACATGAGCATGAAGTATGAATGGCTTGTGTTGGTTGTTTCTATGTTTTCATTGATGTCAACATGGTGATAACTATATGGAAAGTATACTTGGTTTACCAGATGTTGTTATCTACCAGTAATACCCTCTTGTGATGGACCAATGCATTTGTGTTTGAGTACGTAATTTACCACAAGATCTGATATGACTCTATTCTCTTAACCACATTTTCTTGACTCATTTAGATAGCTATATCTTGTATCTTGAGATGTCTTTTTTATGAGTATCAAGTTATCTCTGACATAGTTCACATTTGTATTCTACTAATGTTCCTTGCTTGGCATATTGTGTGGGAGACTCCACATTATATTAAGGTAAGCATTCATATGTTGGGGTTTAGCTGATAGTCTTTGTGTTGGTAGTATGATGGTAAATTAATGTGTTCTCAAATATAGAAGGTGTTTTCTTTGAGGATTATTTGTTGGTTTGGAGAATTATGTTCTATTCTTGGCCTAATTAGCATATGTAATAATTTATGAAGACTAGTTATAATTTATGGATGTTAGTCGGCTTGGTATAGTTCACTACATTGACAAAATTCTTAAATCATATATGGTGCTGAAAAAGAAACTTGTGATTATTTTGTTTTCAACTAATTAGGCTGACCTAATTGATGATTATGATATGCTTGTATATATATAAGGTATTTTGAGGAATGAGATGAGTATGAGTGGCTGAAGTGGATACATGGAGTGAATGTGAAATGTCAAGATGAAAAGGTGTGTAAAGGTTTGAGCCTAAATCCTTTACCAATTGTGGATTGGTGTAGTTTTATTGAGCAACTACTCTGTGAGACAATGTGTAATCATATTTTGAGCCTCATTGGAGCTGAACCCTGCACATTGAATGTGTATCCTATCAGTTCAATATTTTGGTAGTGATCCGCTTCTCATTGTAACTTGGTGGTTAGCCATCTTTTGTACTCATGTTATGAGTCTCTTAGGGATAGTGAGTCTTGGGAATGAGCCCCGTAATATTTTGTATATGGATATAATATATTGTGAGTTGACGGTCACTGTAGTTTTCCCCTCATTGAGTTTTCAACATAAACATAATGGTGTTCATGTGTATCGTTGCATTGATTTCTTTTTATATTCCTTCTTTTTGATTTAGTTAGAATTGAGATAATGTTTAAATGGATGCTAATATAGTTATATGGAATATTGATTCACCCCCACTCTAACTATTCCCGATGTTCAAAAAATACTTGAAAACATCAAATGAAGAAGCCATTTAAAAATAAAAAATAAGAAATGCATAAAAGAAATTATTCCTATACCTCAAACCTCATCCCATTGTGGGATTGGTGCTACATTGATTTGGAATGCCAACCCTTTCCCTATCCCTTAGTTGAAACAAATTTTTAAATGGATTGTATTGATGAAGATCAATAAGAATAGATGAAAATATAAGCTAAAATAGATAAAAAAGATAAAATGGATGTAGATGGATGAAAGTGAGTATGCAAATGTGCAACACAACTGTGCTAAAATGGAAGTGGATTCATTTCTCATAGAAATGAAGAGTATTCATAGGATAAATCGATGAATCAATAGTTAGGATTGATTTGATCAATCAATGGATGTGAAGCAATGATAGGTGAAGGTATGGATCAAGGATTATGATAAATGGATGAGAATTCAAGTTAAGTATTTAATAAATGGGTCTCATTGATTCAAAGAAGTACACTTCCTAAAAATTAGGAAATTTTTAGAAGATATTTCCCATTTTGGAGGAGTGAAAATGAGGGAATATTCCCTTGCAAGTTGGAGGGTGAGAAAAATTAGCCAATTAAGTAATTTTAAGAATTTACTTAATTTTGCAAGATGGAGGAAATAAGGTATTTTAATTAAATAATTAGCTTATTTAATTAATGGGGGATAATGACATTTAATTAACTAATTATAATTATTTAATCAAATGATAAGGCTTAAGGGGTTTAATTTAAATAATTCACATTATCCAATTAAACAAAATGAAATCTAGTGTGAAAGGGGATGAATCAACCTAATAAAATTGATTATCAAATTAATAGACAAAAATAATAAATTTAATTAAATAATGAAGATTATTTAATTAAATAGTCAAAAAAAGGTGATTCAATATGAAATGATGTTAGTAATCAAATTTATATGTGTAATATTGATTAGGACAATTTTAAGTTCCTACACAAATGATAAAATGACTAGTATTTATATGCAATTGTTCTAGTTTCCAAAAAACCAAATTCAAATGGCCAATAAATGAGATTAGGAATTTAAAGAATAAATTACCAACATATTCAAATTTGGAGCTAAAAGTTCTTGTCCAAGGCATGGTTTTTGCTAGAATATACCCATCCACTTTGAGGCCGAAAGTGTCAGGGGAAAATATTGAATGTGTAACTCATATCATATATATATATATATATCTCAACAATCAGCAATTAAATGTATAATTAGGTCCAAGCACATAGGGAGGAGCTAAACCTATTGTGAATTTTTCAAGGTTGGATTTTTTATGGTGCATTTAGCCCCTACTTTTGTGAGAGTATTAACTTACACTCATAATCATACTAAAGTATGAAAATCTGAAGAGGGGTGGAATCATCCAAAAATTCAAGAGAAGATGTTTTTCAATTTAGGGGATGTGCTCGGCCCCAAGATTCAAGATCCTATGAGAAGACAACATGAGGACAAAGGAACAAAATTGCATGAGATGTAATATAGCATAAAAAACTTGAAGCATACACAATGAAGATATAAAATAAAATATAACATAATAAAAATATAATATGAAGTAATATAAGAGTAAGTGCAAGAAGTTGGGTCCAAAAAATGTTCAAAAGGTGGAATTGTTTTTCCTAATGTTTAGAATTTTTCACAGTTGGACTGAAAATTTGAAGTACTTACACATTGACTTAAAAAGTTTCAATACAATGAAATTTAGTAATTTGAGTCTTTTTTTTAAATATGTAATTTACTATAATACCCAGATGATAGAAAATATTTTTTATTAGACATTTACAAAAATCACTTGTTCAAAGTCACTTTTTAACAACCATACCATGGACATGTATGGAAACCATAATTTAACATGAATATTTTTGTTTTTCCAATTCCTCTTTGGGAAGGATGTGTATTATAATGAATATTGATTAGGATATTTTTTATAATTATTTTCTAAATATTTTTTATTTATTAATTTTTTACTGGCCCTAATTGTTACTTTTCAAACCCTCGTGTAAAGACACCATAATTTTTTGAATTTTTTCATTGGTCATAGAATTTTTAATAGATTTATGTAATATAATTTTTGTAACAGAAAAATTATCAAATTAAATGTTATTAAAGAATATGAAAACCCAAAATTTAAATTTTATGGACTAGTTTACTTAGAAATTAATGAAAAATAGAAAAAATAATCTAATCATAAAATAATTTTAATATTTAAGAACTAGATATTATCATCTATAATAGGTTTTCATTTCATAAAACAATTCCGAAGGAAAAAAAACTGTCAACCATATTGCCAAAGTTTGTTTTTCTCTTGACATTGTATTTGTAGCTCCAAGGCTAAGGGTCGGATTACCATTCTTTTTTTGAGCCTAAGTACAAATGAAAAACATGTATTATGAGTTTCAATTTTTTTGGAATGAGTATGCTCTTTAAAATGGGTTCCTATTTTAAAGCCAAAAATGACATTTCATTTGAATGTGGACCCAGCTTCTTGCACTTAACCAAAATAAAAAGTAGATACAATGAGAAACATAAAAGCACAAGACATGTAAAAATAAGAAATAAAAAATCACAAGGTTAGTACTAAAAGTATTTGAATCGGCAAGGTAAAGAGACCTCAATCTTAAATCTATCTCAAACACCAGCTATGATGCATTAAATTTGATATTTAGAAAAAATGTTGCTCTCATAAAAATTCCAAATCACTCACGAAACACATAGCTCCACTAGTAGGAAAGGTGGGTTATGCTAGGTGGTCATTTAAATAAATTCTCAACTTCATGAATCAACAAGTTCATTATGTCAAGTATGTGGACTATTTTTCCAATCACATTTTATGGACATAAAATATTAACATCGTAGGGGATAACTCAATGCTCAAATTCATAGGGGATGAATTGATAACCATACCTTAGTGTTCATTATGAACAATACTATGACAATAAGTCAAATCTCACAAGACACTCTACATCATTTATAGGGTGATATTCCCCCCTTAAAATATCAACATACTTGCTATATTGGTATTTTAAGAAAAATAAGGGGAAGAGGGAATCCTTGCAAAGAATACTCACCTCCTAGAATTAGTTATCCTTTCTCCCTAGGTGTAAGGGAAAAGATAACCATACTTAAGAGACTATAATTTTTCTACCATAAAAAATATGGTTGCACTTAATATTGTCCCACCATGAATGGAAATGAGAAAACACATGAAGCTATAAATGTTGCATAGTAAGGAGATATATAATAGAAAATATTGTTATTGTTTAAACATATTAGGTGCATCATCACATGGAGGAGAACCACAATCAATAAGTTAATATATTTTACTACTGAAGGCCTAACATTCATTGGTAGAATGGCCATACACTCAATAATGTGCACAAAAATAGTTTTCTATAAAATTTAATTTGTGTTAGAGGAGGAAGAGTAACCAAGAGTGCTTTGAGAAGATTTAACAGAATATTATTTTTCTTTCTATTTCATTAGAAGATTTATCCTAGATTTGACAAGGATTAGATACTAATCGCTTACAAGAAAATAGGATTAATATCAACAAGGGTATGCGATTAAATTACAATCTAAAAGGTGAGTCAATCAACCTTTGATCTAATTCATTGAAGATGAGAAATTTTTTTTTTTTGTCATATATTGATGCAACTAGCTAAATATGAAATGCACTACTTTGTTAAATGAAACAAAACAAACTATAAACTAACAACCAGAATTGTATACCAGAAATGTGTAGACATTGATGCATTTGTGATTTAAATTTTAGCCTGATTTTTCTAGTCAAGGGTGCCAAGGGTGCCCTCCATCTGGGATCTAAAAATAAAGAATGACTTCATAGCCCTTAGGTCCTTGTTCTATAGATTATTCATTTAAAATCTTCTTGTCACATATTTGTTTTTTATTGAGATATTATAATTTTGGTATCTTGAAAAATTGTAGAGATAATGATGCATCCATTTATAACTTATCTTTAATCTTTTTTCAATCCCTTTTATAACTGTAACTTTCACACATAATGGGAGAGTAAGGGTTTCTCCATATAGAGGTTTTAGTATGTCCAAGTCCAGAATAGATCTTACCACAGGCTATGGAAAATGGTATTTGGAGGATAAAAAATGCAGCTATAACTAGGAGACATGTCCCTTCATTGGAATGCACATATATATACAATATAAATCATATGAACAGATATATGGTGATATGCATGAGGAAAAAATATGAGCATAGAATAAGACATGCCCTTTTTATGATTATAATATGATATAAGAAGGTATTAGGAGTTATCTATATAAGTTTATGGAGCTTTGAGTGAATTAGTATTTTTCTATTATATAGTAACTATTTATCTATTTATGTGAATTCCTTTCTGAAAATTATTTATTCTCTTACTATATCCTTCAATATATAAGTAGACGTGATAAGAGATCCTAGGGTTCAAATCTCTACTCTACTTCCCCAGGTTGTAAAAACCTAGAGGTTGCAAAAGAAAACTAGAACACAGATAGTGAGTGTGCCACTAAGGGTGCTAATGATAATTTCAATGTGAGTGATACTAGAGAAGAAGAGTACACCATTATGGGTTCTATCAGAGAGGAAAGGATAAATTTTTGTACTTAAATTCTTGCCTAAATAAAATGAGAAAAATCATTCTAAACATCGAAGATGAAATTGAAGAGTATGGAATATTTTGGAAAGAAATAGAACAAGTTGTAATTATAATCATGACACATTCCATAAATAATATAAGTAAGGAATGGTTACCTCTAGAAACTTTGATACATAAACTTTATAATAAAAAAATTGACAATAATTACTTAGATAAATTAATAATCACAAGTGTATCAAAGATGAGAACTGAAGATGCATTAAATAATCAGGAGAAGTATATGATTTAACAAACTATTATATAACAAAACCATCTAATAATCAAATGACACTAACGAATAAATGGAAACCTTCAATAATGAAGAGGAACTTTGAAAATATGCAACCCACGAACAAAGAGTTACGTCTAATGCAAATAAAAGCAACAAGAATTTTAAAAAAAGAAACAAAATCAAATTTAAGAGAAAAAATATTAGAAGAAGAAAATAATATAGCTACATCAAGTGAAGAATAATTTTATATAGGATACATTGATAGTGATTCAAAAGAAGAACCAATGATGAATACTACTATGAAATTTCCCATGTTATGATAGGACACAACTAAAGTAGCTAAACATGTATTCATTCAAGAATCTATATGGCAGAGAAAAAACCTAACAAGAGATGACATTATACTATTAGAATTTTATGGGTCTATTTAAGGAAAAATATTACAATGGTACCAAAATAAATATTTGAGCCATAATTAAGATTTGAAAATAATGAAGCGGGATTTCCAAGAAAAAAATTCCACACCAAAAGTACGTACAAAGGGCATAAGAAAAATTTAGGAACTCAAGTAATCGGAGGATGAATAAATTAAATAATTTAACAAAAGATTTAATGATGTCACTAGATGCTTGGAGGAACATCTGAAAAAATATATTGAATGGTTTATCTTGGGAGTCCTACTAGAAATAAGGACAACTCTTGATGGATAAAATTTCAACACATATTTGGAATTAGTCACATCCACCTACTAGATTGTAAATTAGTCATAGTGGAAACAAGACAAAGAAATATAAAACAAATAATCGAAAAAATATAGACTTTGTGTAGAATAGTTTAGAATCCAAAGGATATTATGGCCAAAAGTGACATATATATACAACTAGGGCTAAAATATGGTGCACCTACTACACAAGAGAATGTCATATTACAAATGAATGTCCCTTAAAATAGGGGAAAATAAATCAAACGCATTATAGGTAGACCTCGAGATAGTATCCAAGAAGGTGAATTTCGTCTACTATATAGTCTCTAGATAGTACCCAGGAAGGTTAATTTTGTGAGTTGTCATGGAAAAACAATATTCCTCTTAATAATTAGCCAATTCACCTAAATCATAGAGTTCATCCTCGCAATCTTTAATTTCTTATAGAATTATGTCACAAATTTCATATTTCATAAAAAAATCTTCATTTTCCTTGGGTGTAATATGGCCAAGATTACTATAGATATAACTGAAGATATTTAAAGATATATATCTATGGGTGTGAGGGTTTCCCATGTAGATATACTTAGGTACATAGTTATGACCTTGAGGAAAATAGTGGTGATGAAAATAATGTTTATGAGGCTTTCTTTTATGCTTGTGGTATTAACAACCATACAACTATGTTTTAGGGAACTCTAGTGTAGGTTATTAAGCTCAATGATTTCTTAATTTATCCTAGTAGTTCAAATCATTAATAAATTATATATAATATTACTTAGCTAGTTTTCTCAATGTAACACCCCATCACGACACCCTAGAGGAAGTTGCAAACAACTACTTGAACAGGCTAATTTTTTTTTTTGCTTAAGTACAATTAACATGCAAGTTCACAACTAATGCCAGCAACCTCTAAGGTTACGAGACAGAGGTTATATAGAACCTCAACAAAAAACATGAACTTAATCCATGACATTCATTTACACAATTATATAAACACATACATTCCAATAAGATTAAATACATCAAAGCATAAAGATAACTTTCCATTTCATTAATCACAAGTAAATAATAAGATTACAACTCTCATTCCCTGAATGAGGTAAATCCAATGAACATAATTACAATTACAACTTCCACCTTGATAACAACTGAGGGGTAAAATAATACAAGATCAACTGAAATGAAATACAGCAAGAACTGATACTGAAACCAACGAGCTCTCCAACTAGAAGTCTCATCCACACAAACATGAAGAAAGAACCCAATGGATTTAGGTGCACGCCACCCAACCAAGTGGAACCTAGAGGCCCACCCCCCGTGCTAGGAGATAGTAACCAGGAATCCTAGCCAAGACCATCTACCTCTAGACACAAGCTAACATAAACTGAACCAAACTAAGACAACCAATCACATGAACCTCACAAGTACATCGCAAGGTACAGCCCAATGCAACTCAAATACCATGCAAGTACAACATAAGAACAACATAAGAGCAACTCGAATACCATGCAAGTACAATATAAGTACAACTCTACATGGCCACATTGCTTCCAAAAATAAAGCAGAACAAGTATGTTACGAGAACCATACCGCATAATCAAACACCAACCATGGTCACCTTAGGTACGTTACGAAAACCATACCCACAATAAACAAGTACCAACTATGGTCACACAAAGTGCCATCTCACGGCACATCATGAGTTACCCATGGTGGATCGTCGGATGGTGGCCCTAACTGATCCTTGGCCCTCACACATACTAATACAATATCAAAACCAAATGTTGTCCTAGACAGAGTGTCATCACATAGCTCGTCATGAGTTACCCATGGTGGATCATCGAACGGTGGCCCAGTCTGATCCTCGGCCCTCATACTCACTAATGTGGAATCAAATACCTTTCATATAGACAAGATAGATGACCTTGCCATTACCGGCCTTCCCACCCATCCCAAGCCTAACCGAGCACATGGGTCCATGAGTGAGGCATACTTATGTTGATTAGTGTGAAGTACTACCCAAAATTCTAAGTATATTGATTTAGTTATCACTTAATTATACCACTTACAATGAGTTATCCTGGCACCACTTCGTGTGTCAGCCCCCATTACAAGCCACTCTTCTACTCGACAACACACACACACCAACCAAACATCAATGGTACCAAGGTACAACAAACAAGATAACACGTCCACTCCTTTCTCAGGAGGCGACAAAGATAAAACCATCTCCAAACACTGGAGGTAACATCAATAACAAGACCACTCCTGACAAGGAGGCACACATTACAAAATCCACTCCTTTCTCAGGAGGTGACACAAATAAAACCATCTCCAAACACTAGAGGTAATAATAATAATAGTACCGCTCCTGACAAGGAGGCACACATTACAAAATCCTCATGCACTATCCAAGAGAATTCACAACAGGTTGACATCACAAACGACGACCACATAACTGAAAACCCCATTTGGAAGACTTACAAATTAAACACTCGTTTAGCCCATTCCCCAACAAAAGGATGAAGAGAATATTCCCTGAGGGCACATAAAATAAACTACCTTTGGATATTCTAAATCCATTCCTCATTAACGTTCAGTAATCTATTGCATTGATAAAACTGAATTAAAATTCATCTTTTTCAGATAAGGGAGAGATTAACACTAAAATTTAACTCCCTATTTGCTCTTAATGAAATAGGCATTTCCAACTACAACACAAGACATTTCATTTCAAAAAAAATGAATAACCGATTGCCCTTGCAAATTAAATCATTGTAAAAATTAATCAGATTAATATCGTTATTAACACATTAATCTCACAACCAACATTTGTCCCTTTCAAACCTATTGTTTAAAATAAAAACAATAATTGACCATAACCTCAATATTTTAAATTTTCCAATTATAATTAAATCAGATTAATAATTGGCCTTTTTGCACCTCAATTTAAATTTCACAATTAAATTTAAATCATGCATTCTCTAAATCAAATAATTTACTCCTTCAATTAAATTTAATCATGCTAATAGAAAATCAATAATTTTCTATGCATAAAAATTTAAACCCACCACTCTAAATAAACAATTATAATAAAATATGATATTTATATATATATATAACATTTTAAATATTATAAGTTCTAATATAAAATATTATTGAATAATATTTTAATATTATAAAATATAATATTTAAAATATTAATATATAAATATATTTTTTTATTTCTAAATAAAAAAGGGACCCACGCCTATCCTCGGGCCGCGTGCTCGCTTGAGTGGGGCGGTCGCACGAATTTCAAGGTGGTCGGATTTAGGGCTAGCGACCACTTGTTTTTTTTCTTTAGCCACAGTTTTGTTTTGCAAGAGGCGGCATCACGTTTGCAGGTGGGCGGTAGAATTTCCTTGGCCGCCGATGGTGACTCTAGCCGACGGCTGCTCACACAGCCAGCCCATCCATGGTGGGCACGGCTATGTTAACATAGCCGACCACCATGGGTGGGCGGCTGCACAACGGCGACCACGTGACTAAGGTGAAGGGTGGATGAGGGAAGGCCGCGCTGGGTGTGGATACCTTCCCATGCGCCTCCCATGGGGGGCGCGGTGGGGAGGTCAGCCCCCAGCGTCGCCTCCCTCTCATTTTTTTTTTATTTATTTAAACTTACCCTGCAGATTTTTCAAATTTTGTGCCCTTCATGGCCATTAAAAAATTTATTTTGACAGCATAACTCCATTTAAACAAAATATTTAACCATATTTATATATATGTATATATATATATAACTATATAAGTATATATACATATATATAAATTTTTTAATAAATCTTCATTCATATTGAGGAATAAATTTGAACAAAACATATTTTTGAGTCAAGAACATTTTCTTATTTTTGAAGAAACCCTATTTTCACCCAAAAATCTTCCCTTCTAATTTAAATACAAGATTCAACATGGATTTTATATTTGCAATTCACAAACAAAATTTAAATGCTTTCTAACATCATATTCAAACTATATAACTTTTCAGAATGAAACTATCTAATTCAATGAACCTGATTCCTTGAGTTTGAGGGGATCTAGAAATGGTGCTCAGCTCCCAACTTCAGTCCAAAACCCACAAAAATCCAACAATCTTCCTCCCTCCATTTTCAATTTCTCCCAAAACTTCATAATCCAAAATTGTGATCCAAAATCCAAACATAAGGATGAAACCCTAAAACTTCAACCACCACACTCATAAATTCTTCAAAACAGAAAAATAGAAAAATATCTAATTTTCTTCAAATTTTGAATTCAAATTTTCAAATTTGACTTCCTAAAACATTTTCTTTTAAGTTTTGAATTTTCAAATTCCAAATTGACTTTTTAATCCTTTTCCTTATTTTCAATTTCAACAAATTCAACAATAACTTCAACATAGATAAATTAACTTCTTTCAACCAATTAAATTTAATTAATTAATAAATAGATTTAAGCAATGATTAAATTATTTATTAATTAAATTAAATTAATCATAAAATAAATTACATTTAAACATAATTCCATAACACATTAATCCACAACTTAAATACATTAAGCCATTTAGATCACCCAATTTAACTTGCAATTAAATAACGAAGAGAGGGCACAATAATCAAAACAACACAACCCGACAAACAACTGATGACATACAAGGACTAGGGTGACGAATTGGCACGACAACCTAGCTACTATCTCCCAATCGAATACCATTGGGTATTGAACATGCTCCAACCTATGAAACCAGGTGGAGTCGATGTCCTGTACCTTTCAACCTACAAATCAAGTAACAACAACATATAGTATAAACAACATAAAATACACACCATGAAGAGGAAATCACGGGATCGTAGGGCACTCGCAAGTGAGTGATACGATACTGTCCCCTTCACCAATACACTGCAAATAACTGACAAATCTGACATACTATTATAATCCAAAGCATAAAATTCTTTAATTCAAATAACCACTATGCTAATCCAAAGCATTGAATAAAGATAACATTTGAATAACCAGAAGCTCATCAAAGCAACATACCCACACAAGACACACTGTCCAACCAGAAGGAAAAACGGAGGGGTATTACACTCAATTTTGTGATGGAGGCATCAACACTGAACATTTCTTTCTATTTTAAGTACAAATTGAATTTATCATAAATCCTATATTGGATACCTACACTATTAGAATAATTAGTTTCATAAGGAAGCTCTTTGACTTTTATAAAATAATCATTAAAATCTTTATGTTCACTCGACATAAATTATTCATTTTTGTAGCAGTTTGTTTATGTTTCTCAGGTCAGTCTACATAGTGTCTTTAATACATTTGCATTACATTAGTTTACATTTCCTAGTCAGATCATTTCATTACTTTGCAACACTTAGGCACACATTACACACCCTAAACCTCTAATCTTTGAATAAACTCCAAGAACATCATTAGTGTGAAAGAGAGTTCATTTCCTAACCAAGCTCCTAGGTGAAAAACCCTAGGACCCTATTGGAGAATCCTCTTTCCTAATGCATATTTTTGGTGGATGATTTTGTTGAACCTGATTTTCCTACCCCCTTCTTTTTTGATTTGGAGTCCATCATTGTCTTATGATTAACTTGCATTGCATTTTGCATTAGTTAAGCTGCATTCGAGGGTCCCAATTTTTCATTAGTGAAAGTGTATATAGGTAGCATATTTTTCATCTTAAAACATTAAACATTTCTGAAATTATGAATTTTCATCTTAGGTTTTCATCTTATAATATAGAGACCACCCAAATCCATCAAAAAATTCTAAAAACTCCCCAAAAAATCACCAGCTGGACTAAGTCACCACCATGGGCGACTTAGTCCCTTCAGGCCTCTGAAATTGCCTTTCCCAGATTTGAAAACTCTATTTTTAGGCTTCTATTTTCTCCCAATACCTATTTGTATCAGTTGGTTGTGTTTCTGTAACATGCATTTCATTACATTTAGCTCAAATTAGCTCATTTTATGCATTGCACATTTTGCAATTTTGCATTTGCAACATTTCATTTTCAAATCCATTGGTGTAATTAAATGTGTTGTACCTTGTCCTGGGTCATAATTACACCTTAGTTAAGTTTAGTTAGGGACCACATAGGAGGTAGTTGGATATTTTCCACCTTTGGTAGACTTATCATGTTATTACTTTATCACTTCCACCTTTCGTGGACATAGCATGTGATTACCTCTCCACCTTTTGTGGGTGATCCACCATTTGTGGTGATTATCACATTATCACTTTTCAAATTTAGGCGGAGTGATAGCTTTTCATAGTTTTCTCATGTCATAAGATTATGACACTTGTCATAATCGTATGCCCTTCTATATTCTGACCTTCGATATATAACCAAGGGGTCTCTCATTGTAAATCAATCACAATCATATTGATGAGAATATAGTTTATTCTTGTCACATCATATTCTCTCTTGTGCTTTTCATTTTGTCTCAAGATCTTGGCAGCCATAGCCAATTCTAACAAAATCATTGCATAGTGTAATCAACAAATTATAAGAGATACCTATGGCAACTTCATTGGTGCTATTGCCTCGTCTCTTGGCCCTCAAACTAATCATCTAGCGGAGGCTGCTGGCACTTACCACATCATAAATTTAGCCCAAAGTCTTAACATTAAAAATCTATGGCTTGAAGGAGACTCCAAAAACATAATTGATTGCCTCCATGGCAAGTCTCCCCCCTCGTGGACCATCAATTCGTGGATTGAGGAAGCCATATTGAACTTGGCCAAATTTGAAAAAGTTAAAATATCACATGCCTATAGAGAAGCCAATGTTGTGGCAGACTTTTTTGCTAATGAAGGAGTTAAGAGTAAAGAAGTGTGTACCTGGCTAAATATTAGCGATCTAAATTTTAATGTTTGTGCCCTATTAAATTATGATAAATCACATGGTAAAGCGGCGTGTTATCCCTTTAATGAGGACAGGTTGGATCTATCACATCATAATCATTAGATTGCATGGGACCAAGCCTAGTGGAGTAAGCTGCAAGAAAACTCTGCACGCTTTGTGGGTTCTTAGATTTAGCGGGGCCAGTTTTAGAAAGGCTTGTGTTTAGATCTACCTCATTGTGTCGGCCGAAATGGGAGGAGACAAAAAGTGAACTAAGCTGGACAGCTGCGAAACACATATGAAAAATGCCAAGGTTTGGAACAAGATTAAAATTGGAGGGTTGATTCCTTTCCTAGAGAAGCTTCATGGCTCTAACTAGGATGCCACAGATCTCTTTGCCGAAAATTGGAATGATGGTAACCTAACTCTATTTGGCAGGAATGTGGAACTCAACGAAAAGTCTTATTGCTGATGTTACAAGATTATCCACTGATGGGAAGAAGTTCTTTAGGGATAGGGCTTTCTCTGACGAAACTATTATTAGATTTCCTAAAAAGGACAAGGAAAGGCTAAGTATTGTCAAAATTGCTAACAGTTACTTCGATGTTGACTCCATAAAGGCTATCTGGAGAAAGGTTCTTCGGGTCATCATGGAGTACATCACGGTGGACGGGCGCTTCACAAAAGTCTATGGCTACCACTTCACTCTTCTCAATCATTTCAGACACAAGGTAAGGGTCTCTATCCCCTATTATCTTTCCTGCTCCTTGAAGAAAAGCTTGGAGGACAATAAGAAAAACCCTAAAAGATCCCCCATTCTGAACACTGGGTTAATTAGGCTGATTGTTGAACATCTCCATGTGCCCACACCTACTATTTTGGAAACCAACCCTGACTCTAAGAGTGATGATACTGAGCCCAGTGACTCAGAGTATTTTCCTAACTCTAGCCTGGTTAGAAAAGCCCCTAGCTTGCACGCTGGCCCTTCTAGGGATTCCAGTAAAACCCTCGTGCCTAAGCCTAACAATCCTTCCCTTAAGATTAGCTCTGTTGACAAGAAAACCCAAGCCAAAATCCTTGTCTCCTACTCTGAAGAGTCCTCTGAGTTGGAGGAATCTGATACAAACAATTCTAAGTGTTGTGCTAACCCTTTGTCGGACACACACATTTATGAAAATTCCCCTGTTAACACTGGAAAAGAGCACTCCCTGGATTATCTCAACCTTGGAAAAACCAACTCTGAGTCCCACTGCAAACTCTTGGATTGGACTTTCTCTGAAATTAATGAGCTGAAAATTAAAAACTGGGCCCTGCAAAGTGAGATCGATGAAATGGGCGCTAAGATTGCTGAGTTGGAAAAGAAAGAAGCGGCTCAGAATAACAGAAAGATTGATGTCGAAGCTGAGAGCTTAAGGAATACCATCAAAATTATCACCGAGAAAAACAACCGGATAGCAAGACACAATGCTATAATCATTAATACGATGACTGAGAAGCTTGATAAAGCCCAGCAAGGCTCTCTGGTGGTCGATCTAGAGGATACCGAGGATAAAAGCCAAGATACGGAAGCTGGCATTTCCAGAAGAGCTAGAACCAATCTGAAGCACAAGGCCACCCTTAGTCCGAAAATGGTTCAAACTTTTAAAAAGATGGTTAAAGATATGTAGGATTTGGAGGCAGAGACGGAGTCTGTCCTTAGGACTCTAAATTAATGGATGGGATTTTCTTTGTGCTTCCTCTGCTAGTCCTTCTTTCTTGACCTTTCTGGTCCTTTTTGTTTGGTTGTTGCTGGTTTTTTCTCGGGCAGCTATTTTTTTTGGTGGATCTCTAGTGTCCTCTTTGTAGTTTTGTAAACTTTGTGGTTTCGGGTCCCTGTAAAACCCGTTTTACCCTTTTATCAAAAACAAATTACCTTGTTTGACATCTAAAAATTGTATTTCATTCTATTTCTTTACATTGAATTTTAATTTCACATAGCTTCTATTACATTTCATTTCATGGCCCTTATGGATAGTATTATAATTTTACAATTTTCATTTTCAACATTAGTTCCTTGTTAATTTAGATCAAATTCATTACAAAACAAAACCAATACTTTAACAACATCACATGCACCCACTCACAACATTCTTAAACTTAAGAATAGAAATCCCTTTAGTAGTGATTACATAGACATGTGAGATGAAACCCTTGATGACTTCATCTTTTCTAACTCATCTACTAAAGATTTTCCTCAAGAGGATCCAAACATTGATAATCATGATAACCATAATTTTTCTTCTCTTGATATCTCTCACATTGGTGGCGAAGGTATATTGTGGAAAGGAGACAATCATTGAATATCATGATGGTCTTTCTTGTCTTCCTCCTCCTACCCCTTGCAAATACCTTACGAAACATGAAGCTAAAATCATGGGTGCTACCTTACCTAGTCTTCAATCATCTCTGAACACCTCCCCTATCTGTTATCATGCTTTAATAAATAAGGATATGCTGGTATCAAGCAATCCAATGATTGAGAGTTATAGCCTTATTTCTCTCCTTCTTAATGTTCCTTACATTTGGAAGGGTCTATTTGATCAAACAAGTCCAATCATTGGTAACCATCTAATTCCTAGTTATCCTTCTCTTAATGCCTATCCTATGAGCGATGAATCCACTTTACCAACTCTAATCATAACCTCTGATAAACCTATTGTTTGTAAATTTCCAAAAATATCTCCTCCTAGGATAGATACTATGGCACAAGAGAATGATACCTTAGATTAAAATAATGCAACCATCAACAATCACATCAATCAAATCTCCCTATCTCACAATATCTCTCCTATTAGTGAAGATGATATTATAATGTTATAAGATCTAATTGATGTGAATTATGAGAATCTTATGGAACAAGAAATTTCAATTATAGATCTTTCCCTTACTTGCAATGAGGTTAGTAGTATAAAAGTAATCAATAAATGTCCTAAAAATCTTGTTTGTATTTCTCCTAAACACTCTCCTACTAGGGAAGTATCATGGTGCAAGAAAAAAACAACATGGTTGCACTCCTTTCAAGCAATAATAATGTGTCTTCTTTGGGAAATGGTACAAAGATGATACTTTATTTCGCTTTATTAGACATCCAAAAACCCAATCCCACCAAGGTTATGCATACATAAGTGTCCATTACATCCCCATCTACTATTGGATCTCCTAAGCATCCTCTAATCTTCCACCCACCTAAGAATAACATCCCACATCACCCAAGTTACAATGACATCACTCACATATTTGAAAAAGTCTATACCATCAAGGCTAACTTTACTAAGACTTTGCTTAGTCATCCACATAATTAACATTAGTTGTTTCTCCTTGCCTTGTAATAGTTGTAGGGTCATATCCCACTCACTATTGCATGTTTTATATCCCTGATGTGGAGAAACATACCATCTTCAATTCCAAGTTCACCTTTGTCCTACACTAAGTCAGAGAAATGAGTTAAGTAGCCTTGTCCTCATATGTCACTTATTGTTGTCTCTTTCAACTAGTTGTTAACCTTTCATGAACATATAAGAGAAAGTTTGGGAAGTGGATGACATGTCTTATGATGACTCACATGTGACATACTACCCATTTTCATGATGTACCTCACTTCAGAAATATATTACTTGTCATAGGGCTCTCCAAGTTAGTTGTCATGTCCTCTTTCCTCTATCCTTGGCTACTTTAAAGCACTTGCTCACAGTGATGGTGTAGCATCAGCTTTAAAGTGGGGGTATACATAGATGAAACCTTTTTACAAAATTTCATGGTTTGATTTCTCTTTTTCTTGTTATGTGTCCTCTTCTTGGTGGTGTCATAGGGTTTGATTCCTTCCAAGAGTGTATGCTCAAATGAAGTTACATGATGCCAATGAGGCATCCCATGGATGACGATCTAACACTCTAACTTTTCCTCTCTTAGAGAAATTAGGTACAATTATCCCTAAGAAGAAGACCTTGCATGAACTAAGCAAAATCCCCTTCAACAAAATCTTTACATAATACTTACAAAAACATTTACACAAGCATTGTGGTGCCCTATCAAAGTTATTAGCAGAGTAAATTTTGTTTGGTTAGTATAATGGGAAGTTGACACATTCACATGATTTTCTTATTATATGGTGGGAACCCAAAAAACTAACATAACTTTCTCACTAAACCACTTCTTTGGACTTGTACACTTCTTTTTGGATAAATAGCCTAGATCTGGTCCACAACTAGCTGGACAAATGGTTGAAGCTTCATCCAACTTTCCACCTTTCCTTCTTCTCCTCCTTCTAGTTCTTTTCATCGCATGATCATGTATCTTTTTTTGTTCGATATCATCCACCCTTGAATGTGTCCTTTTGCATTGATGTTGATTTGACTTAGGATCTTGAATCCTAGGGGCTTGACCACCTCCTTCTTCTTTCTCATTCTTCACCATCCACACCACTTGGCTACTTTAATGTGACTTTGAAGAAAGATCATCATCTCACTAAAGTGGCAGCTAAATGTGTTTCCAAAAAGTGTAGCCTTGACACTTTTGACTCATTTGGGCCCTTTCTTGTTGTTTTTGGCCTCATTTTGTCTAGATTGTAAGGTGTCTTGCAAAGGTGTTATGAAGTGTTGTAAGATATTTTCCTCATATTTCTAAGACCCTTTCATCATAATTCAACTAAATACCCTCTTTTTACCCCTTTCCTAAAACTTTTCTAGGCTTATCATTACTAAATCAACCCTTTCTTATGCTATACTGACCTCTTAATGCACTTATAAGTGCAACTTTAGTGTGTTTTGGAATACAATCCCAACAAACATCATTAACCACATCTTAATCCTTGACAAGCAATCAAAATTTCCTAGGTGGACTAGGTCGCCACCTTGGGCGACGTAGTCCCTTTTGGCATAAAAATCAAAATAAGGTTAAAATTCTTGTGGAATTTGATCTCCTAAAAACTAAGGTCGGCCTATGATGTGTTATTTTCAAGGAAAATTAGGGAACATGTATAAATACGGGTTTTTATCATCATTTTCACCCTAATTCATCCTATCCTAACTCTCAACAAGTCATTCTTCTCAGTCACTTATCTAGTACTCCTCTCAAGCAAGTTAGGGTTTTGGAATCCTAGGTCAACATGACATCTTTTCTAAAGCACTCAAGGGCTGAATGTTGCAACAACACAAGATATCTCATCATGGAAAGGTATTAGGTCCCTTATTTCATATTTTATACTCTATTATCTTGTCTCTTCATTTTATTTTATTATCTAAAAGGGCTTTGAACAAGGCAAACCCCCATGCCTTAACAATCAATATTTATTTCCCTTTGTGTGTGTTTGCAGATTTAGGTATCTTGGAAGCTTGGAGATCATTCAAGAATGGGTTGAGGACTTGTTTAGGGAATATCCTTGTCGATTAGGTCAAGAATCTACACAAAAAGACACCTACATACAATATTATGCATATTTGGAACCGAGCACCTGGAGGAGTAGAAAGAGAAGACCGAGGGCTTCCATTTCCACTTTCTAATCTCGGATCTTTAGAAATCTAGAAGTGGACTAAGTCACCAACAATGGGGACCTAGTCCCATTAAACCTATTATTTAGATATTTCCATGTTTTTGGATACCCTTTTGGTAGAAACAAGCTTCGGTGCAGTTTTCCAGATTTGGAACTAGGTCACTGAGAATGGCGTAAGTATTCTAGCAAGCCTAAATTTCAGCATCAACAACATTTCCGACCTCTAATATATTCTTCAACTCATTCCTAGGTGCACCCCTTCATTTCTATTCATTTATGTAACATTTTTTTTATGTTTCTTAGGTCATTCTACATAGTGTCTTTAATAGATTTCTATTACATTAGTTTACATTTCATAGTCAGATCATTTCATTACTTTGCAGCACATAGGCACACATTACACACCCTAAACCTCTAATCTTTGAATGAACACCAACAACATAATTATTACAAAAGAGATTCCATTTCCTAACCAATCTCCTAGGTGAAAAACCCTAGGAGCCTATTGGGGAATCCTCCTTCCTAATGCATGTTTTGGTGGTTCTCTATCAATCAAGACTTTAGTCATAATTCAAATAGAAAATGAATAATAATTATTTATTAAATTAAAAGTAAATCATACTTTATATTAGTAGAAAGCTGAGAATCTCCTTTAATAACCCCTTTTCGTTTCATCAATTTTGGGTAAAAAAATGTCATTAGGTACATGGGCCATCATATCAATTACATATTGCCACTTTTTGTCCGCTCATGATCTTACACATACGCTATTGCTTGGTGGTTTCCTAGACTATGGTGCTTTTTGTGGACATGATTGGTGAATCAAATCTGAGCTTGATCTGGTGTTTTAGTCATGTTTTCTACATGGTTTTTTTTGTTTCAGATCTTAGTTTCATAGTTTCCAGTGCATTGATGTGTTTGCATCTTTCTATTGAAAGGATCTATGGGTTGTGCAATGTTGTGGGCTATCTTTACCTACATGTTTATTGTGAGAAAACTCAGAAGTGGACTGTCTATATCCACAAGATTTGTTTTAGCATTGGTGCAGACTTGTTAGTCAGCCTTGTTTGTGGTCAGTTGTGCATTAGTGTAGTTGCTTTTAGATGCGAGGATGAATGGTGTTGAGTACTTGAATATTCAGTTTTTAGGACCTGTAGTAGGTTGTATCATGATTTCATGGATATCTTGGGTACACTAGTTTGTGTAATATTTTGATAGTGATGGTGTTTTCTACTTGGTTTGGAGATCTTGGTGTCACTTGGTATTGTTGTTAGAAAGACATGTTCTTGTGTGGACCTGAAGGATTTTTAGATTAGCAGATGTTTGGTCATGATTCTTGGAAAGATTAGTTGTAATAGTTCAATGTGAGCTTTAGCAATAAATTTGGATTCATCACTTGGTGGTGAATGATCTTCTTTACTTTTGCAGATGTTACTAGGAGGAGATCGTAGATCCTATTGCTGTTGAAGGGTTCTTTTTCATTTTCATGGATAGTATTTGAGGATGTGCAACATCTCAAAACCATGGAGGATTCTTGGATTCTTTGGCTAAGGTGTTGGTGGTTCTTGACAAGTGATGTTGGTTTAGAGTTTGTTGTGTTTCATTTCATGTTATAATATTGATTGCGCATTAGAGTTTTGGCATGATGCATTGCTCTTGAGACCATGCTATGTTCACCTGGAGCATGGGATCGCCTAAGGAGGATGAGTAGATCATGATGTCATGACAAGTTCTTGGTTCAAATGATTGGATTTTTGACAATGGTTTGGTAGTTCTTTGTGTATTGGGTATATTGGTCATATGCTTGAGAACATCATGATAGTGCATTGATGAATTTGGAGTTTATCATGAGATAATCACTTGCAAGTGCCCGTGGATACATGAAGAATAAGGTGAGGTTGTAACTCTCTTGAAATGAGTGAAGTTTTGATGGTTACTCTTGATGAGTTTTCAGAAGAAATTCTGAGCCTACACCTTGGTTGGATGTGAGTTCAATAGAGACCAAATGAGGATATTTCTCTTAGAGAATTCATGATGACTTGGTTATCCTAGAGGAGCATTCTCATTCCCCACTATTGGTCTACTCAGAAGTTTATCGTTTGAGGGGTATTGTCCATTATTTATCTCAAGTGTTTTATGCTTTCTTTCATGGATATGGATCTTGAACTGCTATTAAAAGTTTCTAAGGGATTCATTGTCAGAGATGGATAGCATGGTCATCTCCTTGTTCATTGTGATTACATTCATTTATGTTGAGTTTAGGAGATGTAGTGGGATTATTTTGTGAGATGGGAAATGAAATAGTTTGATCTTCTTGGAGAAGCTTACATCCATATAATTACATAAAATATATGTTGTGTTTGACCTTGGTAATTGAACGGTTGGATGTTATTAAGGATTTTCTTTTGGGGTGTTTTCAAGGAGATCATACTTGAAACAGTTGGAATTTAGAGGTTTATCTAGAAGGATTTTCTATAAGTATATGATGTGCAAAATTTTCTCTTTGTGGTCTTGGTTATGGAGACTTGTGGTGAGGGTTGTACAGGTTGTGTATATAATTGTGGATGGTCCCTTGAAACTAAATGTTTACACTCTAAATTTGATGTTGTTCGTAGAATCATTATGCCTTTGATCTTTCAGATTTGGCATTACCCATGCAGTGGGAGTTCTTGGATGTGTTTTCTCTTCTTCGACTTGTTAGCACTTGGAGCTTCTATTTTTCTATTGATGGGTTGGCCATGTAAGTGGCATGAGTTTACTAATGTGGATACCTTGGAGGTATGTGTGATTTGATGGATTAGAATTTTATATGTGTGCTATTTTTAGTTGCATGGTTTGATCAGTTGGATGGGAGCAGTCAGTTTTTTGTTTGTTGTTCTAGCTGACATTCTATCTTCTTTTTGGAGAATGACTTCATGTTCATGATTGAGGGCTTTTAAGCTGATCTTGTGTTGCTTATGTATAGCTTGTGAGTATAGTGGAGTGGTGGTAGTGTTTGAATCCCTTGTTGTCTGTAGGATCTGGTGTTTGTTTTCTTGACACTAGTGCATATACACCTTGGCTCATTCCTTTTTTCCTCTGGTGGATGGTCGGAACTATTTCCTAAGTTGGTGGACATCTTGGATTTCGTGGAAAGTGTCTTGGTTGGAGTGCGGAAGCATTGTTTAAGATTCTTGAGTTTGGTTTGGAAGGAGCAAGTAAGTTCTTCATCAAGTTGGAGTATGTTGAGAAATGCAACTCAAAGTTACTAGCTAGATCAACTTCCTAGAGTAGTTTTTTTTCCTCCATCATGGGCCTGAGTTAAGTCACTGGTTTGTAATTTTTTCTAACTGAAGCTACGGGGTTCTAAAGTTTCCTAACCTCCTGGCTTATCAATTGTGAACCAAAGGATTTTCCCTTTCTTACCAATGTATCTTGGCTTCTGAGAACTTTGCAATCTCCATCTTGATGTTCGAAAGATCAAGTTTTCAGAGACAAAGAAATCCTTCTACAATTGGTGAGTTGTGGGTTTTAAGAAATTCCTAACCTCTGATGGAGGTTTTGAAGTTTGGTTTTCTCTTGACTTGGCGACCTCGTTATCAACATGTCGTGGGTTTTGGGAACTTCACAACCTTTGACATGATATTTTAAAGTTCAGTTTTTTAGACAACATATTGACTACCGATGGATGTTGACATCAGCTATAGGAAAGATGTGGGGACCACTTGGAGCATTGGGAGTGAATATTTAAGTCTTTTTTGGGAGACTTGTAGCAAATATTGTAGATTCCCTTTTGATGGTGCAGAATTGCACAAGCAGTGAATGTGTGTCTTTGTATACCCCTCACCATTGCAAATGGATGTGGGACCCGGTAGGATGGTGGATCATTTCAAATGCTGATAGGTAGTAATGACATGGAGGACAAATGGAATGTGGGTCCTTGTGCTCGGTGAACTTGGTGAGATGGAAATGAATGTCTCTTTGACTAGAGACATGATGTTAGGTTGATAACCCTAAGTTTGACACTGAAGATTTTTTCAACTACTTATCCAACGACCAAAAATTTTGGATGATGGTGCATGGCTCAAGGTGTAACCCTAAAGAGGTGTAGTAGTTGAATAGTCAGAGAGAGAGAGAAACTCTCTCTTGGAGAAGAAGTGGCGGAGGTTGAGATAATGAAGGTTACCTTGGTGTTGGCCGAGAGGTTGGGTAGCAGTAAAAATTAGAGGCTGGAGGTCAAGATGAGAGGCTACATTGCCAAGATAGCATGATGGTAACTAGAGAGGCCGAAAGGCTAGGTTGCCATGGGCCAAGAGATGAATCTTGCATAAGGTGAAGGTCAAGTGACTATGTGGGAGAGAGGCCAAGAGGCCGATGTTCAAGTTGTGAGGCTATGTAGCTAAATGAGATGTCTATTGCTGAGAGAGGTGGTCGAGATGGGTTATGATATCGAATATTCTCCAGAATGGAATAAGATGTAAACTCTGTTAAGGCTTAGAGCCTAAATTGTATTTTTAACTATTTTGTTGCTCAATAATAGAATGGTGATCTAGGCTTTTGGAGTGTGGGTTTTTTTACATGAAAGGGTTTTCCCCACGTCTATTTTTGTGTTTATGTCTTTTGTTTCATTTTTTATGGTTGTTGGTTATGTTTGTTGAATTTGTGAATGATGTTTTTGAAATTGGTTAAGCATTAACTTCTCTCTCAGGATTAATGTGGGAAATGAACTATGTCTATTTCTACCTTCTAGCGTAGTAGTATGTGTCTTTGAGGTGATTTGAAGAAATTTGAATTACTAAAAGCACTACTGATCTCGGATGCCCCTTTTTCCCCCAAGATTTTTTTCCTACATTATCAAACCCATTAATAGATAAAGAATCTAGTTGTATTTGGATTTTATCCACTCCAATATTATTCAGAAGGTTTATGCTACACACATTAAAAGCTGGCCCATTGTCAAAAATGGTTCTCTTAATTCTAAAATTATGACTATAATGGTTAATACTAGCTATTATTATGAAATACTTATTATTTTTTTGTACTTCCAAAGTCTAGGTAGCTCACTTTGGTGGAAAATAATGTCTGAACTCATTCTTTGAATTAGGGCTGCCATATTATTCAAGTTTGAACTAGGGGGAACCATAACTTGTTGCAAGGTAGCTTGAAGCATGTTATTGTAATTAGGTAAGGCTTGAATAAGGTCCCATAAATAAATTTTAACAGGATTTTTTTTATGTTCAACAAGGTCATCCATATTCCCATTATGTAAAAGCAAAATATGAGCACTAGAAAAAAATAGGTTGAGGTAATGGTAATGAAATGCGAGTGGGTTGAGGTTTCCTATTGTTCCTTGTATTATATGTGTGAGCAGTGGTATTATAAATCAGTTGTTGCAAAACAATGTTACTATCAAGTTGCATTGTAAAGTTTAAGATATCTCATGGAGCTAATTATTTATTTTTAGGGGATTCTAACATAAGCATGGGTTTGTTTCAAACTTGAGGTTGATGTGAGTATGGATAAAGGATAAGAAGTGGATTGGGAGATCTCTTCAAGGGATATATAATATCCATAACCTCCAAAACATTATTGTCATTTTGATGATCCTTTAGCAAAGGGGAGTCTAATTTCACCTCATCATCTTCATCTAATGAAGACACGTTTCTATTATTTGAAATACATGTATCAATTCTATCATTTGTTTCACCAGGATATCTATCCTAGTAGGAGAGGTTTCTGGAGAGGAGCAAGCAAGATGTTGATCACATTCCATGGTTATATTTTGTAAGGAAACTTCATCACAAATAGAGTAGGCATCAAGACAAGAATAACTATGATTTTCATGCTTACCAATTATAGAAATTTTTTGTTCAACTATATCTTCCCAAATGGGAGGTTTGAGGAGAGGGAGATACAAGATTGTCATAACTCACCATGAGTGTATCTGCTAACAAGAAAATAGCTTCTTCACAAATAAGAGAGATACTAGGAGAAGAACAAATGTGATTGGCATGGTTATCTGTGATTTCATTATCTTTCACTAAAGCATTCTCACAAGTGAGACATGAATGAAGTCTAGGAGAGGTTACCAATGATGAATGAAGTCTTTCTTACTAGTGATTGGATATTTTTGTTCAATTATGTCTTCCCAAATGGGAGAAGCACTAGGAGAGGGAGAAACAAGATTCTCATGAGTCTCCATGAGTTTATCTTCTAACACCAAAATACCTTATGCACAAATAAGAGAGATACTAGGAGAAGAACAAGTTTGATTGTAATGGTTATCTATGATTTGATTCTCGTTTACTAAAGAATTTTCACAAGCGAGAGATGAATGAAGTATAGGTAAGGTAATGTTAAGAAATGTGTCAATGATCTCCTTCTCTTCTGCCATAATACCTTCCCAAGTAGGAGAGTTTTTAAAAGAGGAGATTTTAAGATTGTCATGACTCTCAATGGGTGTATTTTCTAACACCAAAATGCCTTTGTCACAAATCAGAGAGGTATTGGCAGAAGAGAAACTATGATTATCATATTTGTCATTTCTCACATCTTCTTCTACCACATCATTCCCATAAATAGGAGAGATATTAGGGGGTGTGGAATAAAGGAATGCGTCAACATTTTCATTCTCTTACACTAAGAGACTCTCATAACTAGGAAAGATATTGGAAGAATGACTACCATGGTTGTTAATGAGATTTTTCTTGGCATACTTGGAAAGGAAAGATACTAACATTGTATGAAAATTGATCTATCCAACTCATGCAATTGAGTGATTATGCTATGTAAAAACATTAAAATGCTTTCTTTTAGTCCCAATCTTTTTGTTTGTAAATGTAGTTGAATTGATCAATTAACCTTAATGTAAATGATTAAAGGAAATAGAAATTTTGGAAACTGAAATAGAGGTCTAGGTGAAGAAAAATAGAGGGGTATGTGTAGGATCATGATGGGCCAAAAAGTGGCGATATGTAAGCCATATGATGGCCCATGTGGCTGATGACTTTTTTTTTACCCAAAATCGATGAAACGAAAAGGGTTTTTAGAGGAGATTCTCAGCTTTCCACCAATATAAATTATGTTTTACTTGGAATTTAATAAATAATTATTATTCATTTTCTATTAGAATTACGAATAAAGTCCTGATTGATAGGCTGATTGGAAAACATCTATAACTTTCAACCAATATCACATTGTTTGAATCTGAAACATGCATCACATTCTATGCTTTGTATAATATAAGATTAAAAAAAATAAAATTGAATTTCATGAATATTTGACTAAGTTAAGGTGGTTAGACAAATGAGCTTTTATATTTTTTAAAATTTGTGATAGAAAATTCATAATTAATTATTTACTTGAAAAAAAATTATAAAAAAATATGCATCACATTGAGACATGAGTCCTCTACTTATATCTAAAAGGTTATAAAAAAATATTATCATTTTAATGTGGTTAGGGTGGTCAGACAGACACCTACTTCTTATTTTACACTAAAATTTAAATACTACTCCATTGAAATTACAAATTTTCACCAAATAGATTTTAAAAAATAAAATAAAGGTCTAGTAGTTTAGAAACTAAATTCAATTTTCTACAGATTCTAGTTTTACATTTTTTTGAAATAATATAGATAACTTATTCAAATTTTTAAGTCAAGCTGTCTAACTCTGATTTTCTGTCTTTTTATTGCCACTTAAGGCCCTGTTTTTCCCATGATGATCCTACACATACGCAGAAACTAGATCTAGTAGCTGAAAAAACACTTAGAAATTGCTCTAAAAATGTTGTACAGGGACTCATTTTTCCATGAGCGAATGGGTCCTTGCTCAGACTTTAAAAAAATGAAAATTTCCAATTCTCGGCTTTTATATGTGATTTGTGTTTTTTGTTTCAAACATTAACTTCTGTGATAATAATTTTAGTTTTTTGGTGTAAATGCAAGTAAGAATAGGGATAAATGATGAAAATTTGACTTTTCGATTGCAATTTTAACTAAATTATCTAATGTAAATGACTAATAGTACACTAATATGAAAATTACATACCAAATCAATGCAACCTTATGTAATTTTTGTGAATTTTTTAGATTTTAAATGATGCAAAATGCAAGTTCAAAACCTAAAATACAATACAACTTTATGCCAAATTTAGAAACCCTAAATGCAATGATTTAATTCAAAACTTAGATCTAGGTTTTGAATTCACTAATCAAAAATTATAATTTTCAAATACTCGGGTTCACCAAAATGAAACATAGAAATTTAAGGTAGGTGTTCAAACACATAGTTTTATACTAAATTTGGAGTGTTTCACCAAACTTACTATAAATAGAAAGGAAAAAATGGGGTCAATGAACCTACCTATTTTCTATTTAATTTAGGAAATGAGATCCTCCAAGATAGAATTCACTTTCAACCGTTAGGTGAGTCAATTATATGAAGGATCTTGCAGTTTACTTTATCTGTTTTGATTGGGTAAATATGACTAAAATTCACTTTTGGGAGACGAAAATAGGATAGAAAAGGACCTCAAATCTACAATCTAAGACCTGATTCATGTATATGTAAAATATCTCTATTAGAATTAGTGAACTTTATACACATTGGATGAGTGGAAGACACTTAAAACCTACCTCAAATTGGTTGCAGAGTGTCTTTTCACATAAACACTCGCAAAAATTATTAAAAATGGGTTTTGGGAGAAATCTTAAAAATACAAAATGCACTCATCTATGACATGTAAAAGTAGAATTTGATATATGAACATAGGGCTATAAGAAACAATAAATATTTTGGAAAATATAGGAATGAGAAATGATGTCTACCTCTCACAAAACACTATTTTTTGGAAGTTGTTCTAGGACTGATTCACCCATAGGTGAATGAGTTTTTTTTCACCTTTCCAAAATTTAGTTTTGCATCCTCCGCTCCTATGTCTACACTTCTATATCCTTTGGGTTTCAGAATAGGATAGTCAAAAATAAATTTGAGATCTAAGTTTCCATGAGATGACAACAACGGTGACAACAAATGCCACTTTGCAATTTTGTTCTTTTGATATTTTCAAATTTTCTTTAGCCTATGAACTAGCAAGTCTAAAATGTGTAAAGAGAGGGGATAATTTTTTTTAGTTGAATAGGGGTTTACCTTTTTCAAATTCTATTTTGGTATTTAAACCTTAAAATGAAATGAAATAGCATGAAAGGAATGATGAATGAACAAATCAATGTCACAACTCACCAAACCCTTGAATGAACCTTTAGAAAATTGAAATATTGATGTTGATATTACATGAAATGGCTTCAATGGTTGTGGATCTTGATGCTTGAATCTTTATTTGAATCCTTGAATTGAATGCTTGGATTAGATCTTGAAACCTACATCACAATGTTAGATCCAAAAACATGCATGAATGAACATAACTTTGACATGATTCTTGAGATCTTGAATACCACAACAAATGGTGAAGAAATATTCTTTTGAATGCTCTTGATAATAATATTTTCTCACATGAAATTTGCCTTCTTGCTATACTTTTCCTTATACTTGATTTGATCAAAATAACCTTGTATTTATAGACATTTATCCTTAATTTCCTAAACTTAAAATATTACAAATCGACATTTGAAGTTAGAATTTAGGATCATAAAAATATCCCAAAAACATGATTTAAAAATGGGTTCATGATCTAGGGAAGACCCATTCACCATGGGAAAATGGGTCCTAAGCCCTAATTATTGTAACACACATTGCTCAATGTGAAGTGTTATGTATACGCATTAGTTAATGGCAGGTTTCCCCTTTAAAAAATATAATTTACTAGACTTCTAAAATGAATTAAAGTGCTAATTAAGGTATAATTCAGAAAATTAATTAAAAGGGCCAAAATGAGTGTATAAATTTAATAAGGTACACTAATAACACTAAATTAATCCATTATTTAGTTCATATTAAACTAGGAGGGCCCAAACAAGTGAAAAAAATTAAATGCATACATTTTTCTACATTACATTTAGAATTTTAAAATACAGTTTGAACAACAAAAACAAGAAACTAAAACAAAGATTTAAATGCAATCAGAATTTTTTTAGAATGTCTCTACATGGACTCATTCTCCCATGGGAAAATGGGTCCTTGCTTTGTGTTATAAAAATTGAAATTTTCAAATTTTGGGCTTCATATGTGATTTTTGTTTTTGATTACAAACATAGATTTTTGTAATAGGTTTTTCCAGTTTTAGGGTGTCTAAATGCAAGTGAAAATGAGGTCAAATGAGGAAAAAAATGACTACTTTTAGAATTAAATTTGAACCTAACTTTCAACCTATATAATTGAAGAATGATCTTGATGTAAGTACAATGCAAGATTAAGGAAAATCCAATGCAAATGTTTTTACTTTTTTATGAATTTAAGTGATGTAAACATGTAAGATTAAACCCTACATGTAATGTTCACTAATGCAAGTTTAAAGAATCCTAAATGCAAAGAAAATAATACAACTTTAATGTAAACTTAGTGCAAAAACTAGATCTCGGGCTTAAATAGACTCTAATTTTTAGAAAAAAAAATTACAAAGTTAGGTTCACATAAATGAAACATAGAAAAATAGGTTCACCAATTTGAAATGGGGAAATGGGGGTGATGAATGTATCTTCCTATTTTCATTAGGAAATGAGATCCCCACAAAGAATTGACTTACAAACCTTTGTGAGTCAACTTGAGGGGGGAATTTACTGGTTTCCTTTTTATTAAGGACAAATTTATCATCCTAAATATCCAATATACTAAGAAGGGGTGAATCAGTATATTCTTAAACTTATTGAAAACATACCATCCAATCAATCCAAAGCATATGATAATTAAGATAAGAAGAATAATCAACAAAACATGAAGCACAAAACACAAGAGACATCAAAATTTTTACGTGGAAGACCCAAAATGGGAAAAACCATGGTGAGGATTAACTCACAATATAGTATAACTAGTTATAAGATATTACAAAAAGGGGTGGCTCACTGCCAAGACTCACTATCCAAAATGGGAGGCTCACTGCCTACAAAAATGAAGTAATAAAATGGCTAACCACTAGAATTGAACTGATGCAAGTACACCTCAAGTGTAGATTCAATTCCTTTGTAGTTCAAGAAAATTCACATGCTAGCAGGTCACACTTTGCTCTTTTCTCTTCTACATATATTCTACTAGTATTCACTCAACACACACACACACACTTTGCTATTTTCAAAAACATATTTTATATATATATTTGATTGTCCAAAGATAACAATCAAGTCAACTTCATAAGTCTTCTCATCAATAATCCAAACGTGTGGCATGCTACAACTTGTTGGCATGGATTACACAAACAAAATTTAATCCATTACATCTTCAACCACTTGATAGGTTGGCCAACAATAGACCTAATAAAAAAAATTTAAAGAACAAAATGATAATGGTGATAACCACAAGCAACTATATGCATGACTTCCCTTCCATGTATGCATTTCTCAATCACATACCATTTCCTATAAACTGAAGTAGTAGCTATTTACCAAAGGGGATTCTGGAGAAAAATACCAAAGGTTGATCCTGTATTACCGGTTCAGAATATTAGATTAATGTGACTTTGAGTCTTGTAGTTGCAACCCATATATCATGGTCACATCAATGACAACAAAATTGTTGACAAGGGATATGATCTTCTTCATTATTCAAACAATATCCCCCTTTTTCATTGATGGCAACATGTTCCAAAAATAATTTAAATACATCCTATGTACATAATATACTCTATTTTTCTTTCCTTTTCTTCCCCTTTGACATTATGGACAAAGGTAGAACAAAAATTATGAAAGATATGTACACAGAGTCTGAAATGTAAAAGCACATAGAATCAAACTTCTAAACTCCCCCTGATGAGTTATCTCAAGCAATATAAAAATAGAAAAATCCTACCAGGAGGAGGAAGCACTTTCTAGTTCCTGAGGAATTCCTTGCCAGGTCACTTTTCCAGTTTCCCAACTTTGCTTCACAGATACCAAAATTTTGTTCAAAGATTCTAAATGAATAAAAAAAATTTCAGCTTCATCCAGAGTATCCGGAGTTAGATTGATCTTATCCAAGTTTTCAGCATTAGCCAAAGCATTGGATACCGGGCCATACTCCATCCTAACATTATCAACAAGGAAGCCAAATTTTCTGATTATTCCTTCCTTCTACTTTTGTAACATAGAGAACGTTTCTCTATGCACAAAAATAGCTTTCCAAATTCATCTGCCTTAGTCCATGGATACATTGTAGGGGTTGGACACAATGGTCAATTGGGACTCAATGGAATCCATGAGATATTTTATGCTTTGTGTGGCATCATACGACCTTATAGAATATGTAAACACAAAATTAGCTTTAGATTCATAAGCCTTCACAACTTCAAGGCTCTTCTCTACATTGGTATGTTCCAAGGCACATTTGTCATGAAGGATGAATAGCCTTTTCTCATTTAATTTCTCTTCCACATCTTGTTTTTTTTTCTGAACAAGTCATGTGGCATGCTCCTTGAAGGATTCCAATAGAATATTCAAGTTCTCATCTGAAGAGAGAGAATTATCAATAAATGTTTCAAGAGTGATATCTTGTAGGGCCTTAATGGCATATTCAATGAGCTTAGATCCCTTTTTATGCATTTCTATGATTTTCTATTCTACTGGATGCACGAAATATATCACCTAATACCAATTTATGTACTAGAGAAATATTGTTCGTATTTGCATAACCTTGATTCATTGGAAGTTGCAGGAGTTCTATAGGAATTACTAGTTGGAATCTGATCTGCTTAGACAACATTCCCTTCAAGACATCATCACCAGAGGAAGATTCTCTAGTGGAATTTTTTGATTTTACAACTTGTTGGGATACTTCTTCATTATTTCCAGCAATATCATTTGATTCCTTGTTTTTATTTTCTTCTTCTTCTTCTTCCTCTTCTTTTTCTTCCTCTACATTTTCTTCTTCTACATTGTTTTCTTCCATCTCCTTTTCTTCTAATTTTTCTTCTTCTACCTTTTCTTCTTCAAATTTATCTTCTTCTTTTTCTTCCTCTCTCTTCTCTTCTTCTTCTTGATCTCTATCATCTTCTTCGAGGTGTATTGGAGGGGTGGCAACATGAACTTCTGCTTCAATATTTTCTTCAACATGTTTTTCATTTTCCAGATTATCATTAGCAGCATTGATTTATGATAGAACATTTGTACTACCTATTTCTAGAGGCATATTGGTACCATTCACTTCCACAGGTATATTATCATCAGCAACACCAAAAGGAGGTTCTTCCACAAATTTTTAGTAGTTACTTTTCTAGGTTCAGATTCCAAACTAGATGCAGCAATCATGTCATACCTTTTCGTAGTATACTTGATTGTACGTATTGTTTCCTTCCTTATTGCTCTAATGTATTTCATGTCTTTATTCATTAGTGTGTTAATCTCCTCTTCACCTTGAACATATTAGCACAAATATTCTTCAAAGATTCTAAATTATCTCGAGACAAAGAGGATGCAATTTATTTATATGCTTTATTTCTTATTTTCTCTTCTAGCTCAATTGTTTCTTCTCTTCTTTTCATTAGAATTTCCCACAAATTTTCAAGAACATCACACCTAATGTTATCCCATTTAACTTCGAAAATAATGACATATTTGATGATGGCTAGTATTATTGTTTCTTTATCCTATTCTCCTATTGAATCATACACTTCTGTTGTAGAATTCACCATATTATCTTGATTTACCATATTATTCCCCAAAACATCTAGTTTAAGAGGGGAACTAAGTCTTATCAAAGAGGCATTTTTCTCTTCTTGGTCTTATAAAAATTATTCTGTAACTTTGGCCTTCTTTGCATCATTAACATTTTGTTCATCAGCATCATCTGGGGATGATACATAGTGTAATTTCCTTGAGCCAACAATGGTTTCTTGTGACACACCTTCACCAGAGAAAACAAACACCCTTCCCTTTCTTGTCAATTTTTCAGTTGGATCTTCTTCCTCTCCCTCCTGATCATCAGTAACACTCATATTATTCTCCCTAGTAGCCATTTATTTTCTTTGTTTGGTAGGGGCTATTGGAGGAACACGTTTTACTTTTTTTGATTTGGTAGTTGGTCTAGAAGGGGTCGAGCCTTTGTCTTTATCAGTAGTGTTGGGTACAGTCTTCATTGTAGCTGGTCTAGAAGTTGGTATGGAAGGAGGGGTCCTATCGAAGCTCCTTACACTAGGTAGTTGCTAGAACTTTTTTCCTTTAACGACTCTTCCTAGATCTATTTTTTCAGCTGTGAAACCAGAATTCTTGAGCATTTTTCGTTACATTTTTCTTCCTTGTAGCTTTGTTGAGCTCCAAACGGACTTCTAGTGATTTCTCTGCATAAGTTCCAATCTATGGTTCATTTGGATCTTTTGGACTCCTCAATAAGAGTTACACATAACCTTCAGGAACATCTTTTGAGACCTCATAATCCAGAGGTTGAATCTAGATGGCTTGGGGTTCAACCACTTCTATCATACACTCATCAAAATATACATGAAATATGTTCTCAGTTTTATATTTCTCAATAGTTTTCCCCAAAATTATATCTCTCCCATTCATATTTTTCCTAAACATGGAAAATAATTTTGTCAAGGAATTTTTTGCATTATTCACATCACCCAAACTATGCATGTGATCAAAAATATGATGTGCTATCAGTTGGGATGGGTCCCAATACACTATTTTGGATTTTCTTAGAAGCATTTTGAGAAACTAGAATAACATGAACACAATTAGAGAATCAAACTTAAATGGGTACTTCTTCTCTTTTGACATTCTAAGATTAGCAAGCAACTATTGTCTGAGTAGCTCACATAAATCATAATTTTCACCATTTATTGTCATATCATAACTAGTATAAATAGCTGTGGTAGACACATAATTCTCTCTGCTGGTGAAGGATATTTTGTGCCCAATCATTATGGATGCATACTTCACAACTGTATTAGTGATAGGTTTTATCACAAGATCCCTTTTTTCATAGGTTCCACTGATGAGATTCATTACCTTTTGTTTTTTCACTTATTTAAGCACATGTACTGGTCTGGTGTCACTGCGTCTGGTGACGGATTTGATTGCTTCCTTGTTTATCAAGTGTGGTTCATGAGTCTATAAGAACTGACCATGCATTCTACTGAGAACTAGTTTTACATACTGATCATCTACTACAAAACCTGAATTTGGAAAGTTGTTCCAATAGTCAAAATTCTTCGTCACTAGATTCGAGTATTTAGGTTTTACCAAGAAATCATGTCCTGTGAGTTCATTTAGACACATGTCAATAAATTTGATATGATTGAATTCTTTTCTTAACCCTAATGTACATCCTCGTATCCTTAGTTGGCATGACACCATGAGGAACCAAAGAGAAAGTGCCCATAGGGTCATCATTGAAAACCTTCATTGAGTATTTCCTATAGGAGGGCCTAGTTCTTTCTATTGTATTTACAACTATAGGACTTTCCATTTTCTATATCCTGAGCCTCTAAAGGATTCAAGAAACGAATTTTCACAAGCTCACAACAACAAATAATTTAAAAATACCTTTTTCTATGCAAACAGTGAAAACTAGGGTTTGCACCAGTCACACCTCAATTCACTTCAAATCGCTCCAATTTTTCTTTGTGTTTTTCGAATACTTAAATGATCGAAATACCCTTATGATTTTTATTTATAGATTAATGTGATGCCCTAATTTGCATTTAATGCTCTTGAAATTTGAAAAGCTGCCAAATTTCCTTAACTACACTAAAAAACACTAATACGCTCCTCAAACAAGCATACTTGCCTCTTTTCTTTCAATTTATTATTTAGAACCTCTGCACACTTATTTCTTATGACCTCACTTCATGCAAAGCACTGGCATGCTCACAATCAAGGAGTTCAAGAGATTTTTTAATAAAGCTTTCCCTAAGACCATGCTAGGTCTTGTTCCTAGAGGAATCATCTGCATTAGATGAGGGTACAAATGCATCAATAGTCTTTGAATCTTCTATCTTTTTTCATATCTTACTAATTTCTTGCTTCACTTCTTATTTGTCAACATTCTTCTCAAGTTCATTCTATTTTACTAAAGTAGATTTTTTTCCCTTTTTACTTATGCATACCTTGAAATATGTATTGGCTTGTTGCAATTATAATAGATGCCATTTATTTGATTATATCTACTTCCATTAAACCATTTTCTGCATTGATTCACTTTATGCCCATATTTGTTGCATGTATAGCAATAACCCTCAAAGGATTGACTCATCATTCCTCCATTAAACAAATTCATCATCTGGGTTCTACATTCACTAGCTCTATCTCCAACCTTATTATAGGCATAGAATTGTCTGGGGAAAGAACCAAAAAACTGAGTCATCCTGCTTCTGCATTCCCGATATGTGCAGGATCATCATGGAAAATGCAGGCCCTTAAGTGGCAATAAAAATTCAGAAAATCAGAGTTAGGAAACTTGACGTAAAAATTTGAATAAGTTATCTATATTATTTCAAAAATATGTAAGAATAGAATTTTTAGAAAATTTAATGTAGTTTCTAAACTGCCAGGTTTTTTTGTTTCTTTTTTAAATCTATTTGGTGAAAATTTGAAATTTCAATGCAGTAGTACTTAAATTTTAGGGAAAAAATAAGAAGTAGGTGTCTCTCTGACCACCCTAACCATAATAAAATGATAATATTTTTTTATAATATCTTAGATATAAGTAGATGACTCATGTCCTGATGTGATACATATTATTTTGTAATTTTTTCCCAAGTAAATAACTAATAATGATTTTTTTATTACAACTTTTAAAAAATATAAAAAATCGTATGTCTGATCACCTTAACTTGGTCAAACCTTCATGAAAATCAACTCTTTTTTTTTTAATCCTATAGTATGTGAAGCATAGAATGTGGCACATCTTTAGGATTCAAAAAATGTGATATCGTTTGAAAGCTATAGATTTTTTTCAATCAGCCTATCAATCAGGACTTTAGTCATAATTCAAATAGAAAATGAATAATAATAATTTATTAAATTCAAAGTAAAGCATAATTTATATTGGTGGAAAGCTGTGAATATCCTTTAAAAACCTTTTTCATTTCATCAATTTTGGGTAAAAAAAAAGTCATCAGCCACATGGGCCATCATATCACTTACGTATCACCACTTTTTGGCCCATCATGATCCTGCACATACCCTTCAGTTTCCTTATGCCCAAACTTGTTGCAAGAAAAACAAGTGCCATTAAAAGATGGGTACCTTTGTGTGTTTGGTTGTTTGACAGATGGTTTCCTTCCTGGATTTCTTTTCTCCTTCTCTTTATCTTGAGTCTTTTTATCATTTACTACTTTAGAGCTTTCACATGCTTCTAATCCCAATCCTCCCTTATCTTTAGAGGGTTTTTTTCCTACAATCAGTTCATTGAGCCTAGTAGAGGTTGTCTTGAAACTGTCTTAACAAAAAAATTCCTTTTATAGTTATGCTCTCATATTTACCACTTCTTGTTCAAGTCTGGAACATTCATCAGACTTGTTCTTTATTTCTATATTCAAAAAATCTTGAATTCTCTTTTTTTCTTCCACTTGTAGCTTTAGTCTAGTCATATCTTCATTTGCTTCTTTCAATTGGTTGTTGACTTCTTTATGTCATTCTTTGAATTTTTTAATTGTTCCTTCAATTTATAGACACATTCATTTTCTTCATCAAGATTCTCTTTCCAATATTTATTCTCATTTTTAGCTTTTTCAACATCGTCAAGGGCAGTTTGGAGTTCTGCATTATCCTGCATTTGTTCAATCTCCAAGATCTCCCTCAAGTTGTTAGACTTGTCTAGATGAACCAAGATCTTATACCAATTGTTGAATATCCAATATACTCAGAGGGGGATTGAATCAGTATATTCTTAAACTTATTAAACAAATACCATCCAATCAATCCAAAGCATTTGATAATTAAGATAAGCAGAATCATCAACAAAACATGAACCATAAAACACAAGAGACACCAGAATTTTTATGTGGAAAACCTAGAATGGGAAAAACCATGGTGAGTATTAACTCACAATATAGTATAATCAGTTATAATATATTGCAAAAAGGGGTGGCTCACTACCAGAACTCACTGTCCAAAATGGGAGGCTCACTACCTACAAAAATGAAGTAATAAAATGGCTAATTACCAGAATTGAACTGATGGAAGTACACCTCATGTGTAGATTCAGTTCCTTTTTAGTTCACACACTTCACTATCTTCAAAAAAATCTTGTATATATATTTGATTGTCCAAAGATAGCAATCAGGTCGGCTTCATAAGTATTCTCATCAATAATCCAAACATGGGGCACACTATAGCTTGTCGGCATGGATTACACAAACAAAATTTAATCCATTACATCTTCAGCTACTTGATAGGTGGGCCAACAATAGACTTAATAGAAAAAATGTAAAATAAAAGATGATATCAGTGATAACCACATGAAACTATACACACAAGTTACCTTCCATGTATGCATTTCTTATTCATAGACCATTTCCCAAAAATTGAAGTACTAGCTATTTACCGGAAGGGATTCCAAAGCAAAATACTAGAGGTTGATCTTGTATTACCAGTTTAGAATATTAGATTAATGTGACTTTGAGTCTTTTAGTTGCAACTCATATATCATGGTGACATCAATGACCACAAAAATATTAACAAGGGATATGATCTTCTTCATTCTTCCAACAAAATCCACACACAATCAAATCGAGATAGAAGAGTAAAGTTGATACTAAGTTGTATCTATCACAAAATATCTCACGAGACTGCAACATTAAAAGACTAGTTGCATATCCCAGGGTGGAGTCATGCAAATTAGGTACTTTAAAAATCATCACAAGGTAAAATCACAAAGTTCTGTGACACTTTATAAAGGAAATGACCAACACTAATCCAACTTTTAAACTTGAATCATTAAAAAGTGGCATATATGTTTTCAATTTAGAAATGATGTAAACTAGTAAAATATGTATTTTTTAGTATATTTTATGTTTATATTTTAAACTAGTTTTTAATAAATTAACACAATAATTTAGTTGTTGATAAAACGCAGAAAAATGAAGTTGCATGAGACGTCAAAATTTTTATAGTAATTATTTTTTCTTTAAAGTTTTTTGTTTGTATTCATAACTTGAAACATTAGTGCATGGATGCTTTTTTTTCCAATTTTGATAAATATATGTTTTTAAATAAATATTAAAATGTGTGTGAATAAAAAAAAAGTTGTTTCCATGGGATGTCAACTTTCATATTAAATATTTATCTAAAATAGAAAAAAAAAATATAACATCTTGAAATAGATTCTTTTATCTAGTGCATCATATTTTTTTCATTTTTTATTGATAATTTTTAGTATTTTTCCTTAGCATGGTAATGAACCTAATGTTTTATGTTGATAACCTACTTTTAGTTCAACATAAAAGTAGGTTATCAACATAAAACATATAAACTACACTTATGGATCTACAAAAAGGTATTTTTTATATTTTTGAAAAAATATTATTTATATTAGTAGGAGTTATTGAAACTTCAATTTTTTCAAATACTTTTATTTTTTTTGGTAAATTGGACTCAAAGTGGTGCTCCATATATTTTTAGCCAACAATTTTAGTCGAAAAGTTGTGGAAGTATCTAACTTAGCTAGAATTAATCTTACTAGATCATATTTTTGACCAAAATTAATTTTTAGTTAGAAATACTTAAATTCGGTTGTGTTGATAAGTTGGCTACAAGTGTGACACAACTTTGTACTTTTACCCCACAACATTCATTCTATCATAACTATGCCTACCATGTGATGCATTACACCACCGATATTGAAAACATAATTAGTCATACATAATAATTCGAGTACATAGTTGCATAAAACTCTATTTATGTTAACATAGTTTAACTCATTCTTTGAATGGGAGTAGTAACACTAAATAGATATTCAATGAAAATCAAGAAAAAAATACTAGCATTATTTGATTACTGATGTTCAAGATTTATACAATGTGCACTATAGAGAAAAATAATCCACAATATCTCATCATTTACATTCCAAAATATGAAAATGCGATGACTAAATTCTCAATTACAAGACTCAAAAATCTCAAAAACCTAAAATAAACCTCTATACATTTCAGACGTGTTACAAATTTTATCTTTGTGAGACCAAATATTGAGCAACTCTCTCCAAATGAAGAAAAAAAACACATTTAAGGGAAAACAAAGAATCCTCGAATGCACATACCCATTGAAAACTATCATCATTTAGATCCTCGGGTTAATAACTGCTCACACTCGAAGAAAAGCCCCTTCTACACTTTGCTTTCCCGCTCCCTTCATTTTTGCTTGTCCTACAACTAATTTTTTTTTAACCGTAGTTGGAAGTTATCTTTATTGTGAAAAACCTCCATTCTTCTTCACTAGATTTAGAAAGACTTCCGAACCTGTGCATTTACAATTTTACTGCCGAACAACACAATTTTTTTGCTTTTACCTTACAGATGAGGAATTTTTTTCTTACCATGAAAATCTTCAGTCCTTATTTGTTTATCCGTAGTTGAAAATTGTTTTAAAATGAATGCAGACTTTCATTCATTTTAATTAGGCCGTATAAAACCCCATCTACCCATGCACATTGTATTTTAATTAATGCCTAGCAACTAAAGACTTATCAAATAATATAGGACTCTCCTCGGGTTCGGCAACTTCTTCACCAACACCAATCGGTTAGCATCACATATCGTGCATATAATAAGAAAAATGAGAGATATAATAGTGATGTGTGATAGAGATTTTGCAACCTCACCTCATCGCTGATACAATGTGGAAAAGATAAAGCCAAAAAGAGATAGGCAATACCATCCTGCCATCATTGTTTTAAAATGGGAAAAAAATGACCCCTTCCTCCAGTCCTCAACGGTATTGCTACTCCTCGTGTTTTGTTTCTATGGTTCAATCAAGAATTTTTTTACAGTAGTTAACAAGGAACTCTATCCTGTTCTCGTCAAAGATGTGTGAATACAGGTTTTCTACAACTAATAATTTACTGAACACATAGATTGCATCCATTAATTCTGATACATCTTGGCTAACTTCATCATTAGTATGTTCATGCTTTTGAAGTGTTGAAGTCGAAAACCTCTACATTGAAACCAATCACCAAAGTGTAGAATGTAATTTGAGGGTGCCAAATGCATTGTTCTTAATAATGTTTTTTCACAATATTGACACCACTACTTTCATAATGTGTTCAAGTTGGGATATTATAAACTTTAGGTGCCAATTCTAGAATTGAATTCTCTCAAATAGTTTTAATACATTTTCATTGCAATCACCAAAAGTTCCTATGCAAATTAAACATGTGCTATATTTACCCATGCAACAAAAATTTAAACAAAGATGTTTCCTATAATAGCTTCATAAACCTATGTAAAATTTCCTTTGCAATAGAAACATGACCACCCATTCAGCTAGCATGATGGATTCCCCATTTACAACATAAATATTTCCTGGTCTCTATGTCAACACTTCACAAGATGGTACAATAGCCTTCACAAGATGTGTTGCCACATTCTGTGGATCCTTCCAAATGGGAAATTTCAAATGAGAGCCTATGTATGAAAACCTTTGCATCTCTCTAATCTTTAAGAATAATCTAATGTTCTGCATCTTTAGTTGTTCCTCCACCCTTGTCTATTGAAAAGAGTCCTCCCTCTATGGATTTTGACCTCTTCATTTTGAATGAATCTTGATCCACATTCAATAATGAACCTAATGAAGAAAACCTACATGCCAAGCGAGAATCATCCACAAATGCTTCTTTTATTGCCCTATTAAGGGGCCCCATTGAAAATACTAAAGCATCCATGTTGCTAGTTTCACCAAACCCATTTTCTTGTGGGAAAATGTCTCTTTTTTCCTACTTCCCCTTTCACTTTGATGAGTATTCCTCCCTTTCAATCCACATATGGCATCCAACCCTTTTCCATGATAACACTCCCCTTCGCTTCTATGCAATCTCATACAGCCAAGGCTTTTCCTTTTGTCACCTTTTTCAGTCTCCCTCCAAGTGTTTCTATTGTTGCACAAAGTATTGACACCTCACAGAGTCTTTGAAGCCACTTTGATGCAACAAAGAAAGCCCAAGAATATACAAAATAGAAACGACAGATAAAATTTCTAGCAAAACCAGCTACTCAAAACATTAAGGCTTGTTTTAATGAGGACTGAAATTCCCTGTTGATTGCTATCATTAAGACACTAGCATGCACACCAGAAGGAGAAATGAAGCTAGAAGATTACGACATGAGAGTTGTGGGCCATGATTTAAGTGACACTCTCTTGCACAAAAAAGTGGTCTACACTGAGTATGGGAATTGGAAAATGTAAAAGAAACTCTGTGTAGTCTGCTAATAGAAATCAAGGGAAAGGATGGGCATATGGCTCACATAAGGAAGTTATAGAGTCAGTCGGGGCAAGTGACTAAGTTGCTCGAAGAGGCCCAAATTGATCAGGATTGGCTTCAAGTTGAGATATATATTTTGAAGAGTGGGGTTGTTGTTGAACATGAGACCAATCCAAAATATCAATGCAAACAGGAGAATATGGAAAGAGATATGACCAGAGTAACGGTGTATCTGATGCACTACAAAAGGAAATAAGGATGCTAGATCAACAAAAGGAGGACATGCAGAAATAATTAGATAGCATTTGATCTCAAGCTTTCAACGATCTCTAGAAGGCTTGGGAAAAACCAGAAATGGTGAAACAAGATAAGTAGGAGATCAAGTCTATTTTGCATACTTGTGATGAAGAGGTCGGGAATTTGAACTTTGAGCTAACGAATGCCCTCCAGGAGAAGAGCCAATTAGAGGAGAACATGAAGGAAAGGGAGTCTTGATTCCATCAAGAATTGGTTGTGGTATAAGGATCTAAGATCCTCTTGATATTAAAAAGAATGATATCCACACACTAAGAAAGAATCATAATTGTAGTGACTACCTTGAAGCTAGTCTTGCAGTTTTTGAGGGATGCTTAGAAATTAAATGAGAAGGTTGGCTCGGTGGTGACCAAATTCTGCATATATATGCTCCCCGGGCTGTTGAATTAGAGAGCCCAATCTTCAAGTTATGTAAGGCCACCAAAGAAGCTTTAGAAGATGCCAAAATTCCTGACCGAAGTGAAACCTCAAGAAAAGAAAGCGAAATCATCAACTGTCACAAAGTTATGTCAAAAAGAAAAGGTCGCTAGGTAGTGTTGAATAGGAAGGTCAATGATATCAAGAAGTTCAATATTTTTCTCGAATCTAGATTACCTGCTCCTTTCTCACCATATGGAGGAGTGTTATCAATCAAGTAGATTGTGGATACAATCAGACTCAAGATCTAGACCCCCAGTTATAAGACCATCGCCCACAATTGAAGTGGGGAGGGGTTTATTTTAAGGAAGTCCTTGAGTTGGATCAAGTATATGAGACTATGTGCACCCTCATTTGGCCCACTAATTTAGATTGGGAAGTCCAACACTTTGCCTTCCTCAAACTCCAGGAACTACTAGAGCTCTAGGTTCCCGCCTTAGTAAGCAAAGGCCCCCTATGAGTTGCCAAAACTATAAATCAATTTTTCGTTTAATTTTTTCTTTTTCTTTTGGCCCTTACTCTTTCTAACTTCAAGATGAATCCACACCCAAAATACAAAGACTTCTCCTACATAAAGGCACACAATGTGTCATGTGGTGGCCACATGGCTTTATTTACATATCTTTTTCCTTTCGGGTGTAATCTAAGGCACATGCCATCTTGGTGGGGATTTTCTTCAAATCTACTCTCACAAATTTGAAATCGCATGCTCACTTGACAAGTCATCTATTGGTGTCGGGCGATTTGTATTTTTTACAGAGTGAGATATTTAGGTTGAATTCTTTAGGAATACAAAGGGTGTCTTACTTTCAAGGTGGAACCTTCTAGTTAGCATCATAAACCTCTATGGTTGATTGATTAGATTTTTGTTAGGTTGTGTTAAAATCTGATTGTTTTATGATAGCTATCTTCTCTAAAATATCTAAAACCATTAATGAAGAAGTTCACACTTAATGAACAAAGATTGTCATGATCTAATAAAAAACTAAGATCAGATTGTGAGTTATTAGGTTTAGGTATCTAGCAGTTTCTTCTTCCACAATGTTTGTGGAATTTTTCTCTTCTTCTAGTTATAAATAGAGGTTGGCAACATAGGGTGAACAAGATAAAAAAATTCCTTCGAAGATAATTTTGAAGGACATAGATCTATTAGGGATTTTATATTTTCTTAGAAGTAGGTCATTTTTTATAGAATACTATTATTCTCATTGGAATGTTATATTTTAATTCAAGTAATCATCAGATTGGCATTCGACCATTATTTTTTAGTTCATATATTATAGAAGTTTGATCTATTTGGGAGAAATATTTGAAATTGTGCATGTTTTGGCCTTTTTCAAATTTCTTTTTATATATCGTTCCTACTAAGAACATTGTGTTAAGTTTTATTTGGTAGTTTGGATAGCTAATTTACGTGTTAATAAACTTCTATGTGGAATGCTATATTTTTAAAATAGGATTATGTCTATAGAGCTTTTCCATTTTTCTAAAGTGTTTTCCATTTTCATATTATGTTGTGAGGGAAGAAGGGTTTTGTAATTTTTTGGATATTTCTGTAATCTTTAAATTTTTCTTATGCTTGATTAAACCTTAATGGTAATTTCTCATGAGGAGATTTGGGAGACTACATTGTTTTTTCTCTAGCCTTTGTTGCTCATTCTCTTCCCAACAATCAAGGGTCTATGCCATTCTATGTCCATCATATCATTTATAAGGAATGGTTAGGGTTGGAAATCTTTTGAAAGCTTTTACACATCACTAGTTTTATGCTTTATTCACATATTTCTACCTTTTTCCCCAAAACAAAAAGAAGAGTCAAATTTCTATAAAAATATCCAAGGTCATTCAATGAGGTGAAAATTGGTCCCCCGCTTAGAGAATTTTCCATAAGGCTATCAGAGAAGCACAAAATTTGATGATCAACAATATTACTATGAAAAAGCCCATAAATTTGCTAGCATACAAATTTTTCCTTCAAAGATAAATACATAAAATGACTCAGCATGCCCAAAAGGAAGAACAAACAGTGCTAACAGTTGGAGAAGTTTTCATTAAATCAACAACCTTCCTCTGAATTGAGAGGTACAACTCCCTCTTCAAATATGCAATGAATGGAAAATAGATGTGCTTTTAACCAGAAAGCAGAAAAGGAAAACCAACAACTACGCAAAACCATGACACACATGTGATGAATTAATTAAGAATGAAATGAATGTGAACAAATGACTCAAAGTCCACTTATCCTACACCCATAGATGAAAACCAAGAAAATACTGATCAATAATTTCTCACAGTGGATGAATTAATTTGAATTCAAAGATTCAAAGGTAAACATTCACACAATTTGATATAATAGAGAATGCATTAAAAAATATTATAGAAACATAAGAATTTATAATCTGAAGAAAACATAAATAAACACACATATTTATCGACACCTCCTTTATTTCCTAATACAAAACCGACTTCATAGACTCATTACCTGTACAAAAAACTATGACTGAAAAGAAAATAAACTGTGCCCACTTCCCTTGTTCCCGAATAGATAAAAAAGATAGCGATCCCTCCATTACATAGAAAATTCACCATATGTAACCTTCCCCAAAACATCCTCCTTCAATCACGCAACTTCCTTTTTTAAAGAAATGCTTAGGAAATACAGACTCTTCGCATTCTTCCAAAACATATGTTTGTTCATTTTTGTTTATATAAAAAGACAAAAGAAAAGAAACAAAAAGGCTCGTCCTTAGGAAAATTAGCTTAGTAGGAGAAATAATTAGCATAATCTCCACAACGTATGATTTTTTCTTGATTTTCCTCTTAACTACAAACTTTCCATATAATGCATAGAAGTATTTGGAATACTGATTCATTTGCCTATTCTTAACCTATTAACATGGGATTTCATTTTCCCTTGTCTTTTTCGAATAAACTTTCAAGATTCTTTCAACCGTTTTACTAGGTAAATTTGTATTTACTATGAGAGACCTTTCAAATTCTTGTAACGGTTTCATGAAATCTTCAAGACCTTTTTGAATTCCCTCATCACTGATCTTCTATATTATATTTTGATCCTGAAAATTTCCTAGTGTCTCTTGAAGATTCTCAAACTCGGTCAGATATGCACGAGTTGATCTAATATATTATGCCCATTGAGTATAGGTCAAAGAGTTGTCATATGACACGCTTCTCCATTTTAGTTTCCTTCATGATGTCATTGTAGGTAAACGTCCACATCTATTATCAATCCTCCATTTTTACACATGATGACCCTTGACAGTACTTGAGAATTGGATCGCCTTGGCTACAATGCATTTGAGTCTTCCGCGTGAAAGCACCCTCGGGATGACTTTGAATCTCCTTACAAAAAAAATTCTTTATCCAAGAGCCATTCATGAACACAACCAAATCTCTAAAATATACAACGCAAAGTGCTCCTTCAAAGAAACTATCATCTATGGTCTCAATATCAACTCGGTCTCACTAATAGTTCATTTTCAAGACTGGGAAGTCCAGGGTTCACTTTAAATTTCATAGTAAGAATGACTTGGAAATCAATTACTTAATGTTCTCACGCCCACACACTTGGCTATGGAAGAGTTCAATCCAAAGTAATTCCATAATCTCAAATTTTATCGATGCCTATTGATAATTTGTCATCTTTTTCTATGATCATTAAAACACACAGATGATTTGCAGATTTTTATAACTTATTAAAAATGCCGGAAGTCATAGAGCATGACATTCAACACAAGCTACATGATCATTGGAAACTGATTGTGGGACATGACTAAATTTGGTTCTACTTCACTAACACAATGTATAGCACCACCCCACTTATTTCTGCTATGATATGGGATCTAAACCAAGATAACAAGTCTTCTACAATAATTCACCATAGTTGTTCCACAAACTTTTCAATACTGCAACATTCTCCATAGCGACCCATGCATGTCCTGGGGTAATATACCATTATTATAATCAAACATTTTGTCATTCATCCTTAACAACATTACATCCTCCAATGACGTGTGACTGTGAAGTATCAAGAATCAATACTTATGACTTCCTTTCTTGGGCTTCACCAACAATTGAGTGAATTTCTCTTCTGTCGGTTATGATTTACAACTTCAGATGTCACTATAACTGTCATGCCACTCTAAACAGGGAATAATAGATCCACCAAATCTCTTTGCAATTTTAACATCATCCACAATTTCTTTGAAGCATTTTGTCAAAACAATTCTAATGCCTTGTCTATGCATCACCAAGATGAAAGGATGCTAGCAAAAATTGAGGATTCAAGTTTTTCATCCAATAGTTGCATTTGTATCGAAGCTAAAGCCTTTTCAATAGATCCATTTTGTATATTATTTTAATCATTGCATTCAGTGGTGCATCTCTTCAGATTGTTCATGTGCTTCAAATAATTCCACTAAGAGCAACAAGAGCATATCAAGTGAAAACCTTTAACATTCTTGGAAAATATACTAGCACGTCAGGTTCTCGAGACTTTTTGAAACATTTGAACCTCGTAATCAGGAAAGTTGGAAGTTATGAAACTCTTAAACCTTTTGGCAATGAAGATTTGGGCCATCGAAACATTTAAGAACCTTCGAACTCATTTAGACGTTAGGAAAACTTTATAATCCTGGACAATAGAAAATATCCCATTTTATAAAGTAGCTCAAACTTCATAAAATATTTTAATAAAGTTGTTTGAATTTTTTTTAAAAACCACCAGACTTCATAAGTTGTTCTTGTGAACCAAAAATAAAGTTCTCCTTAAAATAATTTACCTTTCCCATGTGAAACTCGAATTTAACTCTATAGGCAAACTTGGGACCTCAAGACGAAAAATTTGATAACTTCCTCATAAAATATTTTTTTTGCATGAAATTTGGACAATGCGAAGATTAAGCACCGTAGATCATAACCCAAAAAACCTTTTAATCTCCAGCAACTGGAAAATCAAATTTTGGGCTTGTTTGTGAATCATTGATGAGAAAAAGTGAAGCTTAAAATCTTGCAAACAATGAGGCATCTGAGCATGAAATCTTTGCGGATTGGGTGGAGTTGGGATAAAATCATGCCCATAAGAGTATTTCCTACCAACTTCAATAGATTTCCAAAAATAATTGTTTTTTGTGATTTGGCAGGCTCAAGGTTGTGTAAAGGGATACACTAAAATTTTGAAATTTGTCGAGTTCAAATTTGGGGTAACATTGGCTCCAATTGGGGACTGTATTTCCTAGTGAAATTCAGAGAACTCTAGAATCATTGGGGTAGACCAATCCAAGTCCATTCGGAAATGGAGTCAAAAGAAATAGCAAGGGAACTCAAGGAGCCAAAGCAAACCAAAGCAAGGAAAAACAGGAAAGGAAACTACACTACTGGCACACCAAAAACTCTTACTATGTACATGGTCATAAGACCATACCTCTAGAGAGCCCTATGTTCATGCAAATCCATTCACATGCTAAGAGAAATATGTCCCTTTGCGGAAAAGTGGATTGTGGCTACATAATGAGGTTGGGAGTGACTGCCACCATGTAACTATTGTGATATAAGACCTCCAATTGATAGATTGCAGGAACTTCATAAGTATACAATGGTGCCCAAACAACCATCCTTCATCAAATATTTCTAGAACATGATTTACTCTTCCTATGAATTTATATGAAATACTGATAGAAAAATGTGGCTAGTCATTATTAGAAAAAACACCTTTTGATTTATCCACCTCACCATTATCCAATACCCAAACATTTTCATTCTTGTTAGTTGGAATTTTATCTTCTTGTAGTGGAAGCAAAACCTTTTTCTCACATGAAATATCATCTCCAGCTTGATGGTTCACATTTCCAAGCTTATTAAAAGAAGACTCATTTTGTTCAACACCATTACGAAAAGGAAAACGAAATGGCCTTATAGAATCTTCTTCAAAAGAATCAGAGAATTCAAAAAGAGGATTATCTCTTACTCTTGAATCTTCACAAAATCCCACCGACAGATATAGTGCATTAAATGTGTTCTTAAAATCTTCATGCTCCCTATTGAGAGCTTTAGATGATGATGCATTCACACTATGTTTTATGTCACTAGAGCTGCAAATGAATGCATCTATCCCAAATTCTATGATGTGGCCATTTTCATTTTCAACTCCACATAAGAAGATTTCTTTCAAACTATCTAGGCACCAACTAGGAATAAAATTAATATTAGAATCTATTGATGAATTGCAAGATGGTTCAATATTGTTGGTCTGTAAACATGTCAAGATAGGTTCTGGATTTTCCTCTTCAACATGTAAATAATAAATTTCCACAGTAGAAGGTGTTGGGATACTTGCTTTATAAAGAACTATTAGATTTTGATGAGAGGATATAGGAGTGATTTGCCTTTCTCTTTCTTTAACAAGATTCCTTTGCAATAAAGGTTTCTTTTCTAAATAAAACTTCTGATTAAAAACTATTTCAGAATTTGAAACTTTTGCATTAAAATCATTCACACATTCCTTTTCTTTAAATAATCTAGACATAATCAAATCATCCTCAATTTCAAAAACCATTCTTTATGCAGCCTCAAATTTTTTTACTTTACTTCTTTTCAAATGAAAACTAATTTTTGGGTTCATGGCAGAAATAAATACAAACAAATGAATTCTTTACTTTGCTTGCTCATTTTGAGGAATCTTTTTTAAATTTTGATTAAATCTCTCCACAAACTCTAATAAAATCATCTTTTTCCTTCTTTATTTGAAAAAATTGAATAAAAAATGCATATATATCAACTCTCAGCTTAAATCTTCCAAGAAACCTCACCTTCAAACTATCCCAGCTGGTAATGCATCCACCTTCTAAATTCTGGATCCATTATACTGCTCATCCAATGAGGATTTCAACAAACAATCACACAAACACATCTTCTTCTTGAACTCTAAGGATTCCACATGCAACGATGAATGCTTGAATATGATAATCTTGATCTTGAGAATCTTCACTAGTAAATTTAGTAAAATATTTTCTTCAACCTTTAGGTATGGTTGTATATTGAGGAAAATAAAATGGTCTAATTTCAGTACCCAATGGTTGGGATGCAACCAAAGCCATGAAATAACACTGGAATTCTTTTACCACAAAGGTCTTTCATAAACATAGAGTTGCCAACCTCCGTCCTTTAGGAGGTACCTTCAAATTTCTGAGAGAACAAAGCACCAACCACTTTGATCTCTAGTAGAGTCACCAAAAATCTATTAGCATACAAATTTTTCCTTCAAAGATAAATACATTAAATGACTCGGCATGCCCATAATGAAGAACAAAGAGTGCTAATAGTTGGAGAAGTTGTCATTAAATCGACAAAATTCCTCTGAATTAAGAGGTACAACTCCCTCTTAAAATATGCAATGAATGGAAGATATATGTGCTTTTGATCGAAAAGCAGACAAAGAAAACAAACAACTACGCATAACCATGACACATATGCAATGGATTAATTAAGAATGAAATGAATGCGAACAAATGACTCAAAGTACACTTATTCCACACTCACGAATGAAAACCAAGAAAATAATGAGCAGAAATTTCTCATAGTGGATGAATTAATCTAAATTCAAAGATTCAGAGGTAAATGTTCACACAGTTTGATATAATATAGAGAATGCATTGAAAAAGATTACAGAAACATAGGAATTTTTAATATGAAGAAAACATAAATAAACACATAGATTTATCAACACCTCCTTTATTTCCCAATACAAAATCGAGTTCACAGACTCATTCCCTCTACAACAAACTATGATTGAAAAGAAAATAAATTGCCCCCCACTTCCCTTGTTCCCGAAAAGCTAAAATAAGAAATTCACCATATATAACCTTCCCCGAAAGATCCTCCTTCAATCACACAATTGCCTTTTTTTAAATAAATGCTTATGGAATACAAAATCTTAGAATTCTTCCAAAACATATGTTTTCTCATTTGTGTTTGTATAAAAAGACAAAAGATAAGAAACAAAAGGGCTCGTCCTTAGGAAAAGTAGTTTAGTGGGAGAAATAATTAGCATAATCTACACAACGCATTTTTTTTTCTTGATTTTCCTCTTAACTACAAACTTGCCATTGAATGCATAGAAGTATTTGGAATACTGATTCATTTGCCTCTTCTTAACCTATTATCTTGGGATTTCATTTTCCTTTGTCTTTTTCGAATAAACTTTCAAGCTTCCTTCAACTGTTTTACTAGGTAAATTTGTATTTACTACAAGAGACCTTTCAAATTCCTTTAACAGTTTATTGAAATCTTCAAGACCTTTTTGAATTCTCTCATGTCTGATCTTCTATATTATATTCTAATCCTAGAAATTACCTAGTGTCTCTTGAATATTCTCAAGCTCAGCCAGATATGCCCGAGTTTATCTAATATATTATTCTCGTTGAGTATAGGTCAAAGAGTTGTCATATGACACACTTCTCCATTTTATTTTCCTTCATGATGTCATTGTAGGGAAACATCCACATTTGTGATCACTCCTCCATTTTTACACATGATGACCCTTAACAGTTCTTGAAATATTCAAAGGTAAACATTCACACAATTTGATATAATAGAGAATGCATTAAAAATGATTATAGAAACATAGGGATTTTTAATCTGAAGAAAACATAAATAAAAACATGGATTTATCAACACCTCCTTTATTTCCCAAGAAAAAACTGAGTTCACGGACTCATTCCCTGTACAAAAAACTATGATTGAAAAGAAAATAAACTGCCCCCCACTTCCCTTGTTCCCGAATAGCTAAAATAGATAGAGATCCCTCTATTACATAGAAAATTCACCATATAAAACCTTCCCTGAAAGATCCTCCTTCAATCATGCAACTGCCTTTTTTTAAAGAAATGCTTATGAAATATTGACTCTTAGCATTGTTCCAAAAAATATTTTTGCTCATTTGTGTTTGTATAAAAATACAAAATATAAGAAACAAAAAGGCTTGTCCTTAGGAAAAGTAGCTTAGTGGGAGAAATAATTAGCATAATCTCCACAATGTATGCTTTTTTCTAGATTTTCCTCTTAACTACAAAATTTCCATTGAATGTGCAAAAGTATTTGGAATACTAATTCATTTCCCTCTTCTTAACCTATTATCTTGGGATTTCATTTTCCCTTGTGTTTTTCGAATAAACTTTCAAGCTTCCTTCAACCATTTTACTAGGTAAATTTGTATTTACTACGAGAGACCTTTCAAATTTCTTTAACGGTTTCTTGAAATCTTCAAGACCTTTTCAAATTCTCTCATGTTTGATCTTCTATATTATATTCTAATCTTGGAAATTACCTGGTGTCTCTTGAAGATTCTCAAGCTCAGCCATATATGCCCGAGTTTATCTAATATATTATTCCCATCGAGCATAGGTCAAAGAGTTATCATATGAAGTGCTTCTCCATTTCAGTTTCCTTCATGATGTCATTGTAGGGAAACATCCACATTTATGATCACTCCTCCATTTTTACACACGATGACCCTTAATAGTGCTTGAGAATCAGATCGCCTTGCCTACAATGCATTTGATTCTTCCACATGAGAGCACCCTCAGGGTGACTTTGAATCTCCTTACAAAAAAATTGCTTTATTGAGGAGCCATTCATGAATACAACCAGATCTCTAAAATATACAATAGTGTAAAGCACTCCTTCAAAGACACTATCATATTTGGTCTCAATATTAGCTCGTTCTCCCTCATAGCTCATTTTCAAGACTGGGACGCCGAGGGTTCACTTTATACTCCATAGTTAGAATTCCTTGGAAATCAATTACTTAATGTTCTCATGCCCACACCCTTAACTATGGAAGAATTCGATCTAGATTAATTCCATAATCTCATAGTTTATCAACGCTTGTTGATAATTTTTCAGCTTTTTCTGTGATCATTAAAACACACACATGATTTGAAGATTTTTGAAACTTATTAAAAATGTCTTAAGTGATCAAGCATTCTATTCAACACAAGCTATAGGATCACTGGCAACCAATGGTGGGATGCGACTAAATTTGGTTCTACTTCACTGGCACAATGTATGGCAACACCCGACTTATTTCTCTTGTGATATGGGATCTAAACCAAGATAACAAGTCTTCTAAAGTCATTCACCACAATTGTTCCACAAAATTCTCCATAAAGACCCATGCATGTATTGGGGTAATATACCATTGTTATAATCAAACATTTTTTCATTCATCCTTAAAAATGTTACATCCTCCAAGGACATGTGAAGTATCAAGAATCGATACTTATGACTTCCTTTCTTGGGCTTCACCAACAATTGAGTGAATTTTTCTTCTGTCGATTATGAGTTACCACTTCAAGTGCCGCTATAACTATCATGCCGCTCTAACCAAGGAATAATAGATCCACCAAATCTCTCTGAAATTGAAACATCATCCACAATTTATTTGAAGTATTCTGGAAAAATAATTCTAATACCTTGTCTATGCATCACCAAGCTGAAAGGATGCTAGCAACAATTGAGGGTTCATGTTTTTCATCCAATAGTTGCATTTGAATCAAAGCTAAATCCTTTTCAATAGATCCATATTGTATATTATTTTAATGATTGGATGTAGTGGTGCATCTCTTCATATAGTTCATGTGCTTCAAATGATTCCACTACGAGTAGTAGGAGCATATCGAGTGAAAATTGTTAACATTCTCGGAAAATATACTAGCTGTCGGGACTTTTCAAAACCTTTGAACCTTGTAATCAGGAAATTTGGAAGTTATGAAACTCTTAAACCTCGAGAAAATGAAGATTTGGGCCATAGGGACATTTAAGAACCTTAGAACTCATTTCGAGGTTGGGAAAACTTTATAATCCGGGACAATAGAAAATCTCCCATTTTATAAAGTAGCTCAAACTTCATAAAATATTTTAATAAAGTTGTTTGAACTTTTTAGTTCATGTCAAGGAAACTATAGGCATCACTTGTGCTTTAACTAGTTCAATTAAATTCTTTTCTTGTACCCAATCAAATTTCTTTATTTTATTTTTTACATAGTATATTTTAGTTTTAATACATTATATCTGAAGTTTCTTAAAGTTAAATGCATGATTTTTAACTTTTCAAATTCCAAAAATTAGTTTTCTCTAATTTGATTGGCTAAAAAAATTTGAGCGATAAGGGTGGATTTTCAAGAATGTTAACTACAAATTTTTTTATCGCAACATTTTTCACCCACAAAACTATAATAAAAGAAAGTATTTAACTAATTTTTCAAAACAAAAATGAACTTTTTAAAAAATATTCTGTTAGTTTTCACGAACGGTTTTTGAGCATTTTTTAGTTATTTTTCCACCTATTTGAAGAATAAGAACCACCCCTAAAAAATTAAAATCTTAAAATTTGTGAAAATTTTGTTGGTTAAGTTTCTCAAAATTACAGTAATTGATAATTGAATAATTTTAAGTTGCATTTTAATTTTCTCATATGTTGTTTAGTATTTTATTTTGAGGATATTTTATAAGTGATTCAATGATGTATGTCATTTAATGTAATCAAGTCTTCCAGTGAATATTTTATAGAACATAGTTATTTTAAGATCTTTAAATATAAATTTAAACAATTTTAAGATAGAAAGATTAATTAAATAGAAAAAAAATAAAAAACAATATTTCTACAAGTTATGAAAATAAGCTGAAATGTATTTAATAAAAAAATTATATATCATTTTCTTCAATAATGAAATAGGGAGTATGATTTATATGTATTTCTGACTCAAATATCATAAATGATAAATTGAAGTGGGAAAAATTTAAATATTATTTTTATATTTTGAAGTTCAAGATTTATAACATGAGATGTAATGCCCCGCCACGCAACCCTAAAGGAAGTTTCAATTCACTAAACAAGCGTACTAATTTTTTTTTAAAAGAAGTGAATTAAACCCACATGTTGAACTAAATTGACAACATCCCCTAGGGTTACATAACTGAGATTACCTAAAACCCCATTAACATACATCAACTAGAATACATTGAAAGTAAATAACACAAGTAATAACATTCAACATCATAGAAAGAAACGAGATACGATAAAGCATTCATTTACATAAATCAATTACAAAGATCAATTACAATCCTCATTCCTGGAATGAGTACATATACATAAGTCTGATTATTACAAGATCCACCTCATACACAAGAGGGGTAAAACAACATCATTACATTATGAGATACAAAATACAAGAATCCAAAAGTAAGACAAGTGAGATGTCCATCAAGAAGTCTCGCCACCAAGTACTGAAGATCAAGGGGACCCAACGGTTATGGTGCATGTTCCACCCAACCATGTGGTACCCGAAGGACCACCCCCCATGCTAGGAGATAGTAACCAAGTAACATGGACGAGAAACCTACCACCTCAAACCAAAGGCAGACTCATACTGATAACGATCTGACTCAACCACACATATGCACAATAAAGTTCTAACTCTAATCAAGGTTACATTGCTTCTAGACATAATATAATCAAGTGTGCTAAAGAAAACATACGCACAAAAAAACACGGTGTTATCCTAGACAGAGTGTCATCGCAAGGTTTGTCATGAGATATCCTCTAGGCATTCTTCATAGGCTCCGGAAATCCTGGTGGCCTCAACCGAATCCCGACACTCATACTAACTCAAGCGGAATCAACTACCTCTCATAAGGACGAGGTAGTGATCTTGCCATTCCAGGCCTTCTCACTCACCCCAAGTCTAAACAAACTCTTGTGCCTGTGAGTGAGGTTAATTTATCTTGGTTAATGTGAACTACATCCTAGTCATCTAAGTACATTATTTTAGTTATCACTTATTAAAACTACTTTTGAAGGTTATCCGGTTTACCTCTTTGGGCTCCGACCCCTAACAAAAGCCACTCTTCTAACTGGATAACACACAACACAATCGAACTCCAAGGGTTACTCAAGTGTTACAGAACTGAACCAACATGCTTTCTCCTATCCTAGGAGGCAACCACAAAGAAATCCACTCCAACACTAGGAGGCAAACTAAACACTTGTAACACTACCCAAGGGAAAATAAAAAACAATAACTTAACAAGGGAATGACCCACGTTTCACTGGAAGACTTTACAACCAAAACTCAACACTCAATCACAAAACACTCATTAAAAGTTACATCAATGAACTCATGCATTGGCAATGAAAATTTCTATATTTGGTTATCCTAAAACCATGTTCCTATCTAATGCTTTTTTGCAGCAAATAGAATAATGTCATTCTAAGTTTACATTTGAAACAATAAATTTCCATAAAATAACTATTTTTCGCAACATATTCTAATCATGAGTAATACTAGACCCAACCAAAATTGTTTATCCAAGTCATTACGTAATCTTATTTTTAACAAGATATTAAATCCATATTTACCAAGAAAAACACCTCATATTAAAATTTACTAAGCACTATTACAACCAATACTTTTATCTTAATCAGAACGAAATCAATTACACAAGAAAATCTTTAAATAAAATTACATATACCATATATATAATATTAATTAAATTCTATACATATATATATATATATATATATATATATATATATTAAATATTATATATATATTCATATATAATATAAAAAAATACATATAATATATATACAAATTAAATATTATATATATATAAAATAAATCAAATTAAAATAAAAATAAAATTTAAAACGAATTTAAATAAAACAAAAATTAAAAAAAAATTAAAAGTAATAAAACTTAAATCATAAAATATAAAATAACAAAAAAAACAAAAAAAAACACTTACATGCGGGTCCGAACGGTACCTCGTCCGATGGATGGTACCGCCGGTACCCGCGGATTGTCCGCAGACCTTACAACCGCCTACGCCGACTGTACACTACGTACAGCGGCCGACACAATGCTTAGGGGGCCGCAGTCCCCATTAGACAGTGCGTCCCCCCACGTGGGTGGCGCACTACCCAGTGGGTACTGCATACCCACTAGTACAAACCAAAGCACAATGGGGGGCCGAACCTGCCCCCACTCTATAAAAGTTAAAAAAAAAATTTAAAAGAATAAGTTCATAAAAAAAAACGTACGCAGGGTACGCATTAACACAGGCCCGTACGGCGGCCAAAAGAACATTACACAATAACAAAATAAAAATTTATATATATATGTTTATATAGATTATATATATCATATTTAAAATATGGTATATGTAAGGTATATTAACATATCTATATATTTTTTTTTTGAATCTCATCTACTGGTGAAATTGAAGAAAGTAGGTTAACAACCAATAATAAATTTTGACAATATTAAAACCTCTCAAAAACTAGAATTTAAATTCTAAATACCAAATGAAACCCTTCCCTTTTTTTTTTTTCAAATAATTTTAAACACAAGGAGATTAATACATTGATCTAGGGTTTTTCAACAAATTTTCTAAAAGGGTTTGCATTTTAAAACAAACAAATCTGAATATCAAAATATTGAAGTTTAACCTAGGGTTTCAAGAAAAATCTTCCATTTGCGAATTTCTTATCATTTAAACAAAATAGGTTAAACTAGGAACAATAAAACAAGAAATAAAAGGAAAACCTGGTTATTTGCACCCACCAAATTTCTTGATGCAGAATTTCCTTTGAACTCCTCACAATTTCTTTTCCACAATGCAAAGAATTTCCAGCAAGCTTTGATCCAATTGCTCCACCTTCTTTACAGAATTTTCTCCCCTTTCAAGTTAATTCTCCAAACAGAAAAATAATTCCAAAAACTTTCATGTGCAAACTCTCTCCAAAAATTTCATGCCTGTCAAAAAAAATGAAGGGAGAAGAATCCCCAAATTTTTCTGCCCTAAACTTATAAAACAACATTTCCTCAAAATTTCCAAAATAACCTAATGCAACCCTAATTCACTTTCAAATGCAAGAATTGAATTTACAAGTTAATTTCATTTTCTCTTTTATTTGAAAAAGCCCTAATTTGACTTTAAAGTAAAATTTCAATTTCTCATAATTCTCTTTTTTGATTTAATTTAATTTTACAATCAAATATACTTACAAAATTATTATTAAATTATTTAATAACTAAATTCAATCACTTGAGATTTAAATTTAATTAAATAAACAATTTAACTTTAATTAACTTACTTACTATTATTTATTAATTAAATTTAATCCCTTGGGATTTAAATTTAATTAAATAAATACTTTAACTAAACTAACACACTTTCAATTATTTAATAATTAAATTCACTCTCTTGAGATTTAAATTTAATAAATTAAATAATTCAACTTTAATAAACCTACTTACAATTATTTAATAATTAAATTTAATCCCTTGAGATTTAAATTTAATTTCAATAATCATTTTAAATATAACCAATGAGTATAACATTAAAATAATATAAAATAAACATTTCTTCGAGCCAATGCAATTTTCAAAAGAACTATTTAAAGGTTCAACACATTTCAAAACATAACATAACATCCAATAAGATACAACATGACTCAATCATCAGAACTAACGACACACTAAGGCTAGGGTGTAGACCTAACACATGTTACAAAGCTACTATCTCCCATTCAACTTAACCATTGGATCGACATGCTCAAACCTGTGGAACCAAGTGGAGTCGATGTCATGTACCTGCAACCTGTAATCAAATAATCAACATGATATATGCAGTATATAATTCACACTGTGAAGAAGAAATCTCGGATTCGTAGGGCGCTTGCAAGCGAGTGATGCGAACCCGTCTCCTTCACCAATACACTCATCAAAGACTAACACTAACGTCATAACAATATTCTCATAAATAGTCACATGATAATTCTACTGTCATCATTAATTCATCAAAGCATGTAAAATAGAATCAGATAATCACATCACATAGTAATAGTTGTCGCTCAAGAGTAGCGATCAAAACATCATAATAAAAACGTGTCCAGTATCAAAGTAGCTGCAATCCAAGCAAAGCATAAAACAACATGAAACGAGAAGCAAAATGGAGGGGTATTACATGAGATTCATCTAATATTTATATAAAAAATTAATATAAAAATATAGTAAAAAAATAGACATAATGAATGGGGAAGTATAGGTATATGTGCACACATGAATAAGATAAGATCTAATAAATAGAAAAAAGGTACCTAAAAATAAATTATATTTTAATTTTTATACATTATATTTGAAGTTTCTTAAAGTTAAATGCACAATTTTTAACTTTTCAAATTCCAAAAACTATTTTTCTCTAATTTGATTGGATAAAAAAATTTGAGTGATAAGGACGGATTTTCATGAATGCTAACTTTGTTGCCATGATCCATTTATTAAGTGTTTATAAGATTGTTGTGCACTTATTTTTCAACCTATTTGAAGAATAAGAACCACGCCTAAAAAAATAAAATCTTAAAATTTGTGAAAATTTTGTTGGTTAAGTTACTCAAAATTATAGTAGTTGATTATTGAATAATTTTATGTTGCATTTTAATTTTCTCATATGTTGTTTAGTATTTTATTTTGAGGATACTTTATAAGCAATTCAATGACGTATGTCATTTAATGTAATCAAGTCTTCGAGTGAATATTTTATAAAAAATATTTATTTTTAGATCTTTAAATATAAATTTTAAAAAAATTAAGATAGAAAGATTAATTAAATAGAAAAAAATAAAATAATAATATTTCTACAAATTATGAAAATAAGCTTAAATGTATTTAATAAAAAGTTATATATCATTTTTTTCAATAATGAAATAGGGAGTATGATATATATATATTTTTAACTCACATAACATAAATGATAAATTGAAGTGGGCAACATTTAAATATTATTTTTATATTTTGAAGATCAAGATTTATAGTGTGAGATTCATCTAATATTTATATAAAAAATAAATATAAAAATATAGTAAAAAAATAGACATAATGAATGGGGAAGTTTAGGTATATGTGCACACATGAATAAGATAAGATATAATAAACAAAAAAAGGGTACCTAAAAATAAAGTAAGAAAAAAGATGAACCCAAACTTAGATAAAGAGAGATAATAAAATTATATTATAAATTTAAACATATTAAATAATTATTTTTAAATGTTTTAAAACTCATGATTATATATTAAGGTTAGAGTTATAATTAAAAAATTTAGAGATATAATTGAAATAATTAATATTATAATCTTAATTTTATAATTATTAATAATATTATAATTTTAACCCTAATTCTTCTTACTATAATTCAAGAATCATTAGAATTATGATTACAGTAAAGGTTATGATGAAGGTTAAGGTTATAACTAGAATTATGGTAAGAAGTGGAACTAGAATTGCAATTATAACTATAATTAGCGTTAGGGGTAAAGTTATGTTTACAGTTTAATTAGGGTAAAGTTGTTATGTGAGCATTATTTTCACAAAAAAAAATTAGAATTTTTTTAGGCAACTTTGTTTCAATGATCCATTTATTAAGTGTGTATAAGATTGTTGTGCAGTTATTTTTCCACCTATTAGTGTGGTCCCAGTGATCAGCCTGGTATGGCCAGATCTTTACTTCGTTTACCATTCCCAACATATTTTGAAATCTTTCTTTTTTATGAGTTCTTTGGAGTCTTTGACATTAATTGGAATTATTTTTCTTTCTACTAAGTGAAGTTCCTAATTACAATATCGTTGGTAGCTATGGTAGAGCATTCCAATAGTATATGGGAAGCATTAGGGAAGTTTTAGTCTATGCAAGAAAATTTGGCATGGTAGGAGAGGTCGATAAGAGTCTTATGTACATAAATGTGGCTTTCCCGCCATTCTTTTAAGTGTTAACTGATATACGCAGTTGAGTATAACTAACACATACTTTTAAAATGGAATATGATAAAAAAAAATTGGAACCTAGGATCTTCTACTTCTAAGAATACAACTTATAATTTATTTATCTTAAAAATGAAATAAGTGCATCCTATACACACAAAAGGTCCCAGGATTCCATTAAAATAAAATTGAAGTACACCTGAGAGGTCTTCGGTTTGAATTCCTTTTTAAAATTTTAAAATTTTAAAGCGTTCCAAAGTTTTGTGAGAGGCCTTCAGTTCAAATTAGTTTTTAAAATTTTAAGGTGTTCCAAAGTTTAGTGTTCTTGTTTTCTTTGTAACTTGTGTCTTTTAAAAACTTGTTTGAACTAAATAGGTAAAAAAAAAGCTTAAGGGACACCAAAATAAAATTATAGGCTTGGCGTTTTCACATTCATTGAATGTGTTGGTATCCTCTGGGGTGGATGCCAAGGTATGCCCTTTTTTTCTAGATCAATTCCATCCCATTTTGTATATTCCTATTCTTATAGATTCTTATTAATAAATATTTGGCCAACATTTTGGCAGCTATGTGTCTAGAGCACAAATAGATGGGAGAAGCAAAAATCAAAATTTATACAAGTACAGCCAAGAAGATCATCACCACCTATTTGGGATACAAGAGTACAATTCCATAATGATCAAGTTCACTTGTTGGTTGTTCATGAGAGCCAACTTGCTATATATGATGATTCTAAGTTGGATCGTTCGCGTTATGTAAGACCTTCTCAGTAGTTGGGAATTCAAATTTAGCAAGTGATTATGATGTTAGCTACCTTTTGTATATGACTGTATGACTGATATCACATTTTATTGCAATACAGTGGATACCTCATGACCCTCTATGTGCTCCCATTTCAAGTGCAATATATTCATGTGACAACTTCCTAGTATTTGCAAGCTTCAGTGATGGTGCAGTAGGAGTATTTAATGCAGAGAGATTGAGGCCACATTGTCGTATTGCACCTTCTGCACATTTGTCTTTAGGCATGAATAGGTGAGTTGGCTCAAGGAGGAAAAAATAAGTGATGTAGGGAATCAAGCATTTTATGATTTAATGTATTCTCAACTATCTGTGCAATGTCTATCCTATAGTAATTGCATCACATCCATCTGAACCAAATCAATTTTCTCTTGAAATGATTGATCGAGGAGTTCATGTTGTTGAACCTTTAGAATCCGAAGGGAAGTGGGGTGTGGGACCTCCTCCAGATAATGGTACTGTTCGATTAAATCCTACATTATGCAATCAAGGTTCAGAACCAGCTCCAAGGTAGTTCATTGTATTAGAAAACACAATAAATGGTGCCTTCCTCTACTTTTCTATGTTTACCACTTGCCTATTTGTGACTCCACTATCGATATCAACAGTCTCTTCGCATCACCATGCCTATGGTGTAGTTCCATTTTTTGGAGGCAGTTTCTATCAAAATGATAATTTTACCAGTTGTTAAGTAGTTAAGATAGAGCCAAACTAACTATAAATCTCATGTAAATTTTATGTAAATGAGTTTTCAAGTAGACTGGTTAATCCTATTAATTTGAGGTTGTGTAAAAATTGAGATTCATCCATAGGAGAGAAACTATGCATGTTTTATTCTAAGGGTTTCTACATATTCATTTATAGAAATCCATTTTATTTGTACCATGAGTCTTTGTCATAGTCATCTATAGAAAAATATTTTAGATAGAAGCTATGTTGGTCTACTAAATGAGTATAATATTTTCTCAACTGAATCACAATTTTTGAGATGAAGTTCAAATTGCCTGGTGGACTATAGAAGTTCAAAATATTTAATAGTGAAATTAAACTTTTAGCATCAGTACAACAGTTTGTTTTGAATTTCATGACTATTTTACATGTGCACAAAGATTAAATTTGAATATAGATACTTAAAATTTTAATTGGCATGCATTATGGTGTTGATTTTTTGTATGCAAATAAGTTATTTGTTTTGAATGTAATATTCTGAAATGTAGTGTTGGAATCTCATTTTGGGCTTTAGATAAACTGGAAAATAGAGTAAATTTCATGTTACTTATCATTTATGATATTGCTTGCTAGAATTTAAACATATTTCTTGTTGGAATTTAAATTGGAAAACAGAGTAAATTTCATGTTACTTATCATTTGTGATATTGCTTGCTAGAATTTAAACATAATTCCTTGAGTTTGAACAGTGCACAAAGGATTTTTTTCAAATCAATTATTATTGTTTTTGCTTCAAGCAAACTAAAAAGGAAATTTCATGACATATAGAATGATTTATAACTATAACTATTATTTATTTATTTGTTTTATCAACATTGTTATTAAAACTTATCAAATACAACTAATTAAAACATAACTATTATATAACTTTTTGGCAGCTCTTGTTTTAAAAACCACCAGACTTCATAAGTTGTTCCCATGAACCAAAAATAAAGTTGTCCTCAAAATAATTTACCTTTCCCATGTGAAACTCCAATTTAACTCTACAGACAAACTTGGGACCTCAAGAAAGAATTTTTGATAACTTCCTCATAAAATATTTGTTTTGCTTGAAATTTGGATAGCACAAAGATTAAGCACCGCAGAGAAAAACCTACAAACCTTTTAATCTACAGCCACCAAAAAATCCAATTTTGGGCTTGTATGTGAATCATCGATGAGAAAAAGTGAAGCTGAAAATATTGCAAACAATGAGGCACCTGAGCATGAAAACTTGGTAGATTGGGTGGAGTAGGGATATAATCATTCCTATAAGAGTATTTCCTACCAGCTTCAATAGATTTCCAAAATATTATTTTTTTTTATTTGGCAGGCTCAAGGTTGTGTAAAGGGATACACTAAAAATTTGAAATTTGTTGAGTTCAAATTTGGGGTAACAAAACCCACCATCCATGAAGTATTTGTTATATCCTAAATTCATGTGTGATTATGCTATTAGTGCTAGTATTACATTTAATATTTTATTAGGAAATCCACATCCATAGTGCAAGAGGAAGCAAAAAATTGCATAAATAGTTAATGATTTATTCATTTATGTGTTTTAATCTCATGCTCTAATCGAGGTCATATTTGATAAAGATTGAGTTTTGAGTACATCATTCACAAAATTTATTTTGGTCTGTATTTTACGTTGACAACTACCTATGTCACTAAATTGAATGAAGAGATGAAAACTGGTTTATAGGACCATTGTGTCTCTAATTTGGATGATATAACTCCAGAAAGGTCATTATTGACAAATCCCTAGTCATAAAAGGTTTTGTCAAAATTGATAATATACAAAAATTCAAGGATAACCAACTAATTAATTTTTTTTTATTCTATAATGAAATAATGTAGTTTGTGATGGATAACTGACTCCAAGTATGTCTAGGCAACCTGAAAGTCCAGACAACAAGAAAAACCTAATGTGAAAACTATCTAGAAAACCAAGAATGTTTCCATTTTATAGTTACTTAAATTAAATAAATTAATATAAATCCTTTTGGATAATCATGAAGGATCTATTTCAAAATATTATCCTAGTGAGCTTGTTTAATTTATGAAACATAAAACCCTTAGTCAGGAATGAACCAAATCATGCATGACACAAATAAAGTAATACTATAAATAACATTGTATTAAGGGACACATCACAAAAATATACATGAAGCTAAATAAATATACTCAAGATCTCATTAATCAACATGAGATTTAAGTAGAAGTAAATGCATCCTTCTTGACCAATGAGAAACTAGAAATGTATTGAAATTCCATTTGAAAACATGATTAAAGGTATTAATCATTGTTTAAGCAAGGTTGTGTTCTCAAGTTTGTAAACCTTAAATTGCAGATTAGGATGAGATTTGTCTCTATTTTGCAATGGACATGTATTAGAATACCATTAATAACTAATTTGAGATAGCATACGTTTATTTCCAATTAGTCAAAATTTTACTTAATTGATGCCCTAGGTTATCCTTTATGTGCTAACCATGTATCTAGAGTTTCAAAAAATCCCAAGAATCCTTTTTGTGGAGTGTGTTCTGAGTCATTTCCTTAATTATTAGAAAGTCATCATACTTTCATAGTTTAGAGGTTTTCCATATTGGTATAACATCAAAACCATAACCCCCTTCCCCTTTATATTTATTAAGTCATTGGACTTTATCCTCTCAACATGTTGATACTAATACTGTTCTTGTGAATAATTAATCTATTTAATATACAGAAGTATGCTTAGGTTGATGAGGTTAGAGAACCTTTTGTCTAACTGAATGTCCAACCTTTTAGACCTCTAGAGGTTACCAAATTATTTGTTAAACCTCATGCACATAACTTTTGAGATTGGAGGGGAAATTTCAAGTATGGAGTGTGCAAATTTTTCATTGGGTAGGATACTCATCCATCACACAGGCCATGCCAATCCTCATAGTAGGGCATCAATACTAGCATGAATACTAGCAGGATGGCATCAATGGGAGGTTTTTTCTATTTTACAAGGCTCTTTAAATCAGCCTCTTCAAAATCTAGCTGAGGCATTGTATTTTAGTAGCTAAGGTGACGTCAAAATATACAAGCCATTTCTCTATAGTTGGTTAGAGTCTAACATTTTGTAGTCTTTTAATCTAAAATGGGCCTCAAAGGAGGGTAGATAGTAGTCAAACAAGGATAGAGTCATTCTTTATCGCACCCATTGATGGGTGGTTGAAGTGTGATCATAGAGAAAGACACACACTATTCTCAATCTATGGTTGTCTCCATAATGCTAGGTCTTGTAGGATCTGGTGTGGCACACAAGGAAGGAGATTGAAAGATTTTTTTTTGCCTAGCTTGAAAAACAAACGCCCAACATTTCTGCAAACATTTTAATCACCACGCTTATTTCAAATACCAGTGATGGTGTTACAAATTTTTATTGCCAAGGTTTTCATTCTACCTTTTCTCATGGGTTTTATGCTTGGAAATCATAGCTTGTAGGTAGTAAATCATTGCCACTCATTTTAGTTCAGTAGTGTTAAAATTTTTTGTGGATATTTGTTTAAATTTATCTTCACAACTACCAACTCCCTTTTTTAGCACAACAAATTGTAGATCTACCAAGTGATCCAGTTCACCATGTTTGTTGCCTCAATGGCCTTAATCGTCTCGGATCTTGCTTCAAATTGTGTTTTTCCTTTGATTTATTTACCATACTAAAAAGGAATGTTATTTTTTAAGAACATGTAGAAGCATTTTGAACCCTTATCACCACCTAAGGTATTGCAAACTCCACCTCTCTAATTGGCTATATAACTAACTTTTTTTAGATTTTCTAATGATGATGAACCATGCAATATTTTATTTCATCATTGAATAATGGAGGCTACTATTAAAAGTAAGTGGAAAGCAGCCAACTGGTTGGATAAGATTTTAATGTCTCTATTTTTTAAAATAAGATCTTCCTCTCCTCCCCAGTCTATTTGGAAAGCTTGGCAACAAGTATGTCACTTCTTGACTTGGAATAATGCTTCCCTACAACATGGTTTTAGTTTTGCCTTAGCTTCACTCTAGTTGAATATAGTTATTAATTATCATAATCAACCACTTTATATTAGATTCCCAAGGAATGCTTATTACTTGTTTAAAACGGGAATTCACAATTTCAAAGATATTTGGGATTTTAATTCATTTGATTGGGCCTCTTGAAAATATCTCAAGGAACATTATGGGTAGAGTGATTAATATAAACAATTTATGATCTTTGTGCAGCCTTTAGTCCCTATTGATCTCACTATGAAGCTTTTCACTCCCAAGGAATGTAACTTTTCCAAGGATTGGAAACGGCCATCTATCAATCCATTTAGATATTTTTCTTTGAAGAAGGTGTATTGTCATATCCATCCTATATGTCCTCTTATTCCTTGTCTTGACAAGAAGTTGAAATGCAGATTTAATGCCACATTTTGGAGCCAATTGAGTGCTCAAATATGGAAATCAAAAGCCGATTTTGACACACAATTGTTGTTTTCATAAAATCTACATTGCAAGCTATCGGTTGGAGATAGATGGAGATGTATAAAAGTTCAACCAATAATTTCCCTTATTGCTTATGTATTGAAAATATGAAGCATATATTTTGGGACTTGACTTATGTTAAGAAAAAATGGATAGCTCTTTTCTTTTAAACTTCTTCTATTTCCTGAACCACCAAAAATGAACCAGGGAACTTGAGGATTCACCAATGAGCCTCCAATGTTTTTCACCTAGAAGCTAGCTAGTGGGAAATGAACTCTCTTTCACACCTTTTCATGCCAGAGTTCATTCAAAGGGGGATTTCAAGGTTTTTAAAGTGTGTATAGATGTGTCTATCTAAGTGCAATAAACTAAAAATAGAAACTAATTATGAATGTAAAACATAGGAATTGCAACTATGTTGGAAAACACATTGAGATATGCAAAATAACCTAGGAAACATAAACAAGTAGCTACATAAATGAAAATAAAATAAAAAATGTGTTCTTTGAGGTTGAAAGGGGATGGCTTGAAGGTCTGGAATCTTGGAAAAAATATTGCAAAAGCTAAGGACACTTACCCCATTCTGGGCGACCTAGTCCTTCTATCAAGAAAATCTGTCGGGACCCATTTCTGCTAAAAGGGTACTCATATCTATAGAAAACCCTAAAATGCATGTGTGGTGGGACTAGGTTGCCACTAATGGTGACCTAGTCCCTTTCATCCTTCCGAGATGTTTGAAAGTGGAATCTAGAGGTCTAGGTCTACACTTTCTGCTTCTTGAGGTACCCAAATCTGAAACTGTGATTTTCGGCTTGTAAGAGACTTTTAATGGATGTTTTTCCCTAGGAAACAAGGAGGTGCCTCCAAAAAGTCCTCAATTAGCTCTTAAATGACTTCCAAACTTGCAAAGTACCTAAATCTACAAACACACACAAAGAAGGAAGAAGAAATGTTGATTATTAGAGTATAGGGGTTTGACTTGCTCAAACCCCTACGTAGATAATTAAATCAAATGATGAAACAAAGTAAGAAATCATGAAATTTCAAGTAATGGACTTAATACCTTATCATGATGAATGATCTTGAGTTACAGCAATGGTTCAACCCTTGAGTGCTTCAACAAGATGTCTTGTCGACCTAGAATGTGAAACCCTAGCTTGGTTGAGAAGAGTGGTGGATGAGAGGGTGAGGGGAGAAAATGAGTCGTGCATAATGAGAAATTAGGGTTTTTAAGATTATTTATACAAAGTATGCCCTAATTTTCTATAAATAACACCATACAAGCCGACCTTAGGGTTTTAGAGACAAAGTCCTGAAAGAATATTAAGTTTATTTTGGAATTTATGCCACATGGGACTTGGTCGCCCAAGGTGGTGACCTAGTCCACCTAGGAATTTTTCATTTCTTATTGGGATTGTCTCATGAGAACTCACTAAGATGGGAGTTATATGTGTATTAAGGGGTCATTAAAGGGTTGATTTAGTTGTGACAAGCCTAAGAAAGGTTGAATTTATTTTACAACACTTTGGCACAAGGCTTGGAAATGGGTAAAAGTGGTTAAAAAGGGTCCAAAATCTATAGGAAAAGATCCAAACGAGCGAAAAGTGTCAACGCCTACATTTTTTGGCGACACATTTCCATCATGAATTAAACTAGAAAGAGGCTATCTTAGGTTTGGGTATACATAATAGTATTATTTTTTATTCTATTAGACATGTTGTTTTAAGTTACATTTCAAAATCTAGATGATCATCTATGCTCTCTAACAAATATTTTTATGCAACTCCAATTTTAAGGCTTTAATATAACATCCTTGTTTAGGTGGAATTTTTTGTTTTCATAGCAACATTTTTTATGCAAGAAGAATTCTAAAAACATGTTTCAGCTTCAGAAAATTAAAGACCATGTCTTGCAATTATAGTCTGATTACAAGTTTTGGCATCATAACATTGTATAGTTTATGAAATGATTGCTCCATTCAGCTTTCCTTTTGCTGATTTTGTACTTCTGATTTGTTAATGTTTATTTATTTTAGCTATGTGTAGGTAGCTTTTATTCATTGTAATTTTCTTTGATTCAATATAGAATTTTTTTTTGTTTCTAATTAAAACTCTTTTTTATTGTATCAATTAATTGTAGGCTAATTGTTAGAATTTTTGGTAACTATAAGTATTCTTTCTTACCACAACATTTGGTACTAACTATTGATGGCCAAAATTAAACCATCGGTATCATCGAATACTTGTAAAAGGGAGGGATTTTTTTTCATAGTTAAAAATTTGTAAAAGAAATGTGTTTTTTTCTTCTATAATGAATGTAGTAAAGGGAAACTAAAAGGGTGAGGAACAATTTTTTTCTTAGTTAAAATTTTGTAAAAGAGCAGTCAATTTTCTCTTTTTTAATGAATTAGGAAAAAGTGGGGGTCATCATAATGGGGGTTGTAATCATGTTTTTCTCATTTTTTAAAATTTTCGAAGGCATATATGCTTCTTTATCTACATCATGTCATAAAATTTGAAGAAATTGTAACAACAAAAAGGCTTGTAAATGCACTCATATAAAGTGCTGCAAAATTGAAAGTGTGAAGGGAATTTGGGAAATTATTGTACTTGCACTAAATTATAAAGTGTAATGTGGGGTTGTATCATCACAAAATGGATTCTTTTGATTCTCACCTCATGTGAGTGAGACATAGAGCACACCTTGTGCATCTCTACATTCCATAAATTGTCTCTATCTTAGTTGTTTTGCTTATATTCTCTTAGAATTAGGGTTAGACTATGATGTGTTATGTTAATAGTTATTTCAATGTAGGGAAGGAACCTTCTTTTTAGAATACCTCCTGAACCTTCTATCTTTATCTCTCATATGGGGGATTGTTTCAATGGATTACATTTTTTAGATTCTAGTACTCATAATCACAATACTCTATGTATTTTTGACTTCACAAATTGTTATTTAATTAGTGTACATGGTTGATTAGTGCTCCAATAACCACTTATGTAGTGTTTTATATCTCTCATCTTGATCTAGATATCTTGAAGATTCGTGGATTCCAACAAAAACCAGTTCATCATTGGCAAACTTTACAACTTCAACATACTTTAGGAGTTCTTCATCATTATGTTCCTATCATAAAGAGACATCTTTTTAAAAGGTACTAAGTCCTAATTGTCTTTTTTGGAGAGAAGTTTTTTTCCCATTAGGTTTTCTCCCTTTTCTTCATTTGCGAGAAAATACATTGTACATGGTTACCTAACATGTGGCCTCTAGCTACGACCCATTTCTATCTATTTTCACTTTTTAGATCTCCCCAAGTATGAGTTAGGATGGGGTGTTAGGGTGAATAATTAATCTATTCACTATACTTAAGTGTGCTTAGGTTGATGAGGTGATACAACGTCTTTTCTAACTGAATATGCAACCTTTTAGATCTCTAGAGGTTACCAAGTTATTTGGTAAACCTCATTCACATAACTTTTGAGGTAATAATACTTTCCATCTCACCTTAAATGTCGCTTAACACTTAGCCCATAAGGTTGGTGACTTGGTCAAAGACTGTTTGTTTCTACACTCCAAGAGTTTCTAAGGTTGAAACTTATAGGACACTTGTCTACTCTTTTGTTCCACATCTTGGGGAACTTTTCAATCCACATCTTGGGGAACTTTTCAATCCACATCATAGATGGATGGCCTTATCCTTCTCTATAAATGGAAGGCTTTGTAGTTATTGTCATTTGGGTTTTCTAAATACAGTATTGTATATTGTTTATTTGTTCTTGAATTTTATCTCCTAGATTCTCCTATTTCTTATAAATACTTGTATATAGTTTATTTAATTAGCATTAATAGACCTATTTGGACTTGCTCAAATGTTAGAGTTGGTTTTTCTATGTAGTCCTTAGGGTTTTTTGTGGAAATTTGGTGTCTATTGGAACCTACACACTAATAAGAACCTACAACTTCAAGTTTCTAATTCCAAGTTTGGTTCCACTCATGATCTTTAACCATTGTCCCTTCCAAAAACTCAAGACACAACAAGAACCTAGAACATCAATGTGCCAATTCCAATTTTGCCTGCACTCCCACTCTTTGACTATTATTCCTTCTCAAAACCCAAAACTTGACAAGAACTTAAAACTTCAAGGTTTTTTATTCTAGGTCCACCTTTGATCCCAGTCTTTGACTATTGTTATTAGTTTCTTCTTCCTCTTTGACTATTATTCCTCCACATACACATGGGATATAATGGTGTTTTTTTACAACAGAACCTTAAAATCCTCTAAAGGGTAGCCAACCCTTATGCTCAAGAATCTTCAAGGTTGGTGGCCAATGAATGAGAGATTGATATACAGCCTTTTCTCCCCTACACTTCAGGCTCTGTTAAACCTGGGAGGGTAATCCCAACAATATTCTTGCAGATACTTTTGTGTCAAAGTATTGAGCACACTATAAATAGATGAATCTTCTTTATATGCTTAACGAACATAATACCTTGAAGGTATGGCTGACCTTCATGGAAGTGTACACATTAAACATAAGAGATGTAATATATTGAGTTCAACACACACAAACGTAAAAAGATTGATAACTAAATTTTATTTTAAAATCTTGTTGCTCACAAATACTCTCAGGAAATTGTAACATTAAAATCTAGTGCCTAATCGCAAGGTGGAGTCACTTAAACCATGAAGTTTAGAACCCATTACAACATTTAGTTTGTCATATTTATGCCTATCATATGGTTCATTACACCACTAATACTAGAAACCAAACTATTCATACTTCATTAATCCAAGCATACAGTTACACAAACCTCTATTTATGTTAATATAATCTAATTCATTATTTGAATTTAAGTAACAACATAGAATAGACATTCAAGGAAAAACAAGAAGAAAATAATAGAAACCCTTAATTTCTTGTATTCATAATCTATGTAATGTGTACAATGGAGACAACTAAATCATAATATATGATCATTTACATGCAAGTATAATAATACTATCAATAAATTCCTCATTTATATGACTCAAACAACTTCAGAAACGTAAAATCAACACTATACTTTTGAGACTTTGTTACAAATGTATTTTTGTGAGACATAAAGAAATCAACAACCCTTTTGAAAGAAGCAACCATTCTACAGTTAAGGAAAGTACAAAACCCTGAATGGAGATCCATTGTAGACACCTAGCAACATTCAACTCCATAGATTAGTAACTGCCTCCATTGCTTGAAAAATCCCATTTGCATTCGCACTCCCAATTTATTCTTGACTTTCCCTCTAACAAAAAATATTCTCCATCGAAAAGACTCATCATTCTCATAATTTTCCCTTTACCTACATTGAAAAATGCCTTGCTATAGAAAATAGCCACTTTTTACTCAAAGCTGAAAAATATTTTTGGTTGTATAAACTCTATTTCACCTATTCACTTACCCTCTTCATTCCTGTGCAGTCTCCGTGAAATACATTATTTCACTATTCAACAAATAAAGTTTCAAATTTCACTTTATGAGGCAGTAAAATATTCACCCGAGCCTCTTCAAAATCATTTTCTAGCCACTAAAATTTTGTAATATTTTATCTTTTTCCTGGGCTTTATAAAAATGCTTACCCCCCAAATTTCCCTCACAAGTTTCACTTTTTCTTTCCCACCATTAAAAATGACTCATCAAATAATAATACTAGAAAATTATTCTTGGGCCCTAGGTGATCCCACAATATTGGTTTACAATCTTTGGGCAAATTGGACACTAAACTGGTTTTTTTAAACTAAATCTTCACTTTTGAGCTCCTATAGTGGCTAAACTGTGAGCGATTTGAAGATGATGCAAACTAGTGATTTCTTGCATTTTTTCTATAGATTCTAAATATATTTGTTTCAAAAAATTTAGAATTAGATTGCACTTCTTTTTCTATCTCCTTTGAAAACTAGCTTCTTTTTAAAAACAACATTTTTAAGAAGTGTGACGCTCACCGTATACAACTTAAATTTATTTTTTATGAAGGATAAATTTTTTTTTTTTTTAATTTATATTTTTAACTATGATATCTAACACTTTCATTTTTTTTCATAGTTTTTCATTAAATATTTTTTCCTTAATCAAGATTTGAAGTCAAACCAATTACAATTCAAACATAGGTGGACTGTATACAACATAAATTTTTCTATATGTATCAAAATTCAATTTTTATTTTTTTAGTGGATCAAGGACATCAATACCTAGCCCGAACATATTTTGATTTTTTATTTTATAATCTGCTATTTTTCCACATGTGTAGAACAAAGAGTTTGATTTTCGGTGAAAAACCTATGTTTAATAAGACTAAAAGAACAAATACATAAAAAAAGCCAAAACATATTAAAATTATATTCATTGGATAGCTCATTCTGAGGACTACCATGATCATTTGAAATAAATTTTAAATGAATTTATTTGACCCCCCAAAAGGTAAATCAAAAGTGTTTTTTTATCAGCATTTTGATAGGTGTAAAGGAGACTCCATTGTAGGTATGGTTTAAAACTAGCAGGGTTCTATCTAAGGGGGTTTGATCTAAGGTGGTTTGATCAAACCCTCTTCAATTGGAATCCTTAAAATGGAACTTTTAAAGGTTTAAATCATTATATTTTATAAAAATATATGATTTCGGCAAAAATTAGAATCTCCCAGAAATTATAAACCAGCTTTATGGGATCACCCCCCCACACTTTAACCCATCATCGCACATCGTTAATATGGTGAGAAAAATTAGAATATAATAGTGAAGGAAATGAAAATGAAGTTCTGTGAAAAATTAAAATGATTTATCGGGAAAATACAAATTTACCCGTGCACCTTTACATTTTATAATTTTAAAATATTTGCTCTAATGTGAGGAAGTAAAATTTATTTTGTTGGGAAATTTACCCGTGCCTCCACCTTTAAAATATTTCACTTTAAATGAAAACACTTTAAGCAATACCATCAGACCCACCACTGGCTATCATCACTTTAAGCCATCCTTATCGCTCATCTCTATTTAATTTAGAAAAGCTAATATTTATTAGCAATAACTATTTTTATGCACCTTACACAAGATTTTGATACCATCGGGCATCTCCAATAGAAAATGAGAAATGAGAAATATAATGGTGATGAAATAATGCAGCCAAGTTCTCATGAAAACTTAAAAAACATCCTTAATCGGGAAAATACAAATTCACTCCTGCCTCTATATTTTGCTCTTTATATTTCATTTCCCATCATTTAAAATATTCATTAAATATTTTCATAGTTCACAGGCCCACTGTTGCCTTGCATAGAATTTTCCTGAGATACCATTGCACATCACACATGTAGCCAGAGAAAATAAATATAAATTAGTGATGGGAGATGAAACATTGTGCATCGCAGATTCATTGTGGAAGAGGTGACATCTATTACCGATAGGAGATGGACACAGTAGCCATCACTCATTGCTAATATTTTTCTTCATTCTCGACTCAAAACGCAACACACGATGCCTACCGAAGAACTTTGAAAAATTATTTAAAACCTGTCCTCTACCTCAAACATTGCATCTCTAATTTTTTTCTTCATTTGTACTTCAAACTCGTGATGGGAAATGAGTTTTTCCTTGCAACTATGAAAGTCCTAAAAGTCACCTTTGGACTAATCAGATGCAAAAATTAAACTTTCTTTTCCTCCAAAACATTTGAAATGCATTTTATGTTTTCCCTAAATGCCCCTTTTCATTTGCAAAATATTTAAAATATTCAAAATAACACATCATATGACCTTCATTTTTTATGAAAATGGATTTGTGGAAGTTTTAGTTCAGAAAAAGAAATGGATTGTCCTTAGATTTTCAAAATTTAAAACTTTTTGGAACACCAATTTTGGCCATCTTGCAGTCAGAAAAGGATTAGTTAACCCATCAAAACCCATCCAGGAGACGCAAAACTGAGTAGCCATATTACCATTTCAACCAAAAATATAGTGTAATAAATGTCATGGAAAAATTATTCATGAGGTGAAATATATTAAATGCTAAAGTGGCTTACTTAGAGTCTTCTGCAATTTGCACCTATCAGAAACCAACTTGAGCACACCAAGTCACCTCCTTGAAAAAATATCAAATCATCTCCTATGGAACTACCACTTGAGACATTTGATCATTTAGGTCCACTAAGTATGTGCGAAAGAGGGATTTCCTCCAATCCACATTTATCACTAGATATTAAGGGTCAAAGTTGACCACCTTGAAGCATTCTGAAAATGCAGATGTAAAAAGTGAACAAACTGCATTTTCTTTTGACTTGGTAAAAATATCAAGTTTGATCACGACACTCTGAAAATGGACCAAGGATCACATGAACGCTGGGAGAATGCAAGTAACCAATCCATTCATCTTGAAAATCACCCAGTTGTGAAATATCAAGTTGAATAGGAGGCCACTTCATAGAACTGAGAGTCCACAAATAGCAAAACAGTCCCAAAACCTTCCAACATTGCGCTTCAAAACCTTATCAAAACTTATCATAGAGGGCTGAAAATTGACATACATATTCACATATGTCACATGAATATGCCCATAAAACTATTTTGCATGAAAGTAAACAAGCTCTAAATTATGACCCTCCAAAGTGGGTCATTTCTTAGTGTGCAAATCAACCTTTTTCATCATGGGCACTCAAAATTTGAAAATTTTGAAGGTGCCGACAGGATCCAACCAAGACCTAAAACCTCAAGGTTCTAGTTCTAGGTTTGCATCCTCTCTTTTTTTGACGATTGTTTCTTCTTGAAACCTAGACACTAACAAGAACCTAGAAAATAAATGAGTTTTTCAGAATGAGTTTGGGTACCAAAATTAAACATCCAATTTTTTTCTCCCAACTACTATGATTAATACAAGAGGAATCCTAGGTACTATACATCAATTCTCAAGAAATTATTTTATCTGTGATGCTCATTTTTTGTGGGATCCATTCTTTTCTATGGATTCTGCATTACTATAGTTCCACAACCTAGGATTTTATCCTTGTTAATGTAGACATGAAAAATGTGCAAATTCAGTTTGACACACTTGATCTTGATTATTAACAACATCTCTTCCTGAATCATACTCTCAACTTTTCATCATATTTTGTCTCTTAATTTAATAAATCATTGTTTATTTGATTAAGTCTTACTCCTTCATTGATTAAATTAATCGATTTAATTTAATTAATCTTATGTCTTTGTTTAATTAAATAAATCATTTTATTTGATTAAATCCTCTAAGTTCCTCTTATTAAATTAAATAAATTAAACCTTATTTGATTTAATCTAACATTTTCCCACTTAGTTAAATAAATAAAAATCATTTATTTAATTAATCAATTCCTCTCAATTCTGATTTATATTAATTCATCAATTTAAATCTAAATTGTCACATCTCCTAAATTCCTCATTAATTTAATTAAACTTTGAATAAATTAATCTTAATCTATGTCACATTCTCTAGAGAATGTGACTTGCACAATAAATCAATTACTTTGATTTATTAATTCATCTATTCTCCCTCACATGGCATCAAAAGGGAATATTCCATCAATTTGAATTCAAAAAGCCCAAGTGGGTTTGTACATCCAACAAGGCATTCACTCCTCTTACATGTCCTTGTGCATTGAGCCAAGTGGCATTTATTTCATTCCTTTTTCCCTCTCACATGTCATTTCTCAAATTTGAAATGCCACCTAATTGCATTTATCATGCACATTGACCAAAATGTGCTCATTCCTCAGCCATTCACATCTTCACAAGTGGCACTTGGCCATTGGATCTTGAATGATCCCACATTGCTCTATTTCACTATCTTATCTAGTTTAGAAATCTATAAATTGGAGGCTTTTCTCCTCATTCTTCATCCACAATCTCATGAAAATTTACTTTCTTCAATTGAGAACTAATTTTGTTCATCTCATTCAAGTATTTCATCATGTTTACAATTTTGTCGCTAGCTTATGCCCAATTTTATAAAATTGGATCAATCTCAACAATCATCAAGCTTACACATAGGAATTGGGAGAGGGTTGATTTCGACATACCAATCAGCACCAATTCCCCCATGGGATTGATAGTTGTTCATTGAAATAGGATCTCTTTACTTCCATTTATATTGCTCCTCACTTGTTTTCCTATGTTAATGTTGCAATCTAATTTCATGGGGAATCCTCATTTCACCTTGCACATTGATCTAATGTTATGTTTGTTTGCTATGTTTGTGTAGGTTTGAATTTCGGGTTCACAGTTAGTGATATTATTGGGTTCAATTCCTCAAGTATTAGGGGACATGAATAACAAAGGAACAATGTAGAAAGGAAGAAATACATAGATAATAAACTTCAAAGTACCTGTTAGGAGGTAGGGATAATTTTAGACCACTAAAAGGTTATTATAAACTTATTGCTTGTTTTTGTCTGATTAATGGTGAATACAAAATATACATGCCAATTTTTGAATTATTTTCAATACATTTGTTCTTGTAAAAATTAAAAAACCATTTCATGAATGTGATAGGATTTGAAACCTATTATAACATTTTGTAATAGATCTACTCTTCACATATGAACTTGTTCATCGCATTAAAGGAAAAATAATGTATTATAATTGTGTTTAGATGCTACATGAAATTTGTATTTAGTGTTTTCTCTTTCTATATCTCTTTGTTAGTTGTAGTTATTTATTACCTTTGGATTGGCATTAGTTTCTTGTGCACTCAATGCAATAAAAAAAGTCAATACAAATTAGTAAAGACCCTTCATGAAGTTTTAGTTTTAGTTTGTGTAGTTCATCATAACACAATATACCAAGAATAATATTTATCTTTCCCCCACCTTCCACTCACTACAGTGGTGTTGAATCACCTATATAGAGGTAGCATGATATTTAGCTACTCTTAACCTAGTGACAACTTTTCAGGTGAATCAATAGTTCAGGATTAAGTACCGTTATTATTTTTTAATTTTATACTCCAACCTCTAGGAATATTCTCCCAAGTCTAGATTTAGCTCAAACTCTAGAATATTAAATCCACTCTCATAAAGTTGGCCTTCAACACTCCATTTTTTGTTGATAAATCATTTTCCTCCAGTTGAGAGAAAGCCTTGGTCTTATGAGTAAGAATTCTTGTTCAGAAACTAGAGCAATAGTTTTAAGACCCAATAAAGTGATATCATTATTGAAAAACAACTATTAAAAAACTGAAGATAATTTTCATATCATAAAGTCTACATATTTGAAAAAAAAAAAATTCTCCTAATAATACTTTTATGAAAAGAAAATTTAATCTTCAATTTTGGGAGTGGTAACTTTGTTGTAAGAACTTATTTTAAATTTTTTTTAAAAATTTTCTATTACTATGGATAGAACAAGATCATCATGCACAAGGATATAATTTAGCTAATGTAAGAAATCATCATGCTAAGTGGAAAACAAAGGATGGGGATGACGTTCATGACAACAACTTCGGCACTGCCTGACACATACGGATCGATCACATGGTCGAATTAAATCTTGAGTGAAAATTTGGTAGGATTTTTGTTTTGTTTCACCAGTACAAATTGCGAGATGACACTATGCACTTGTTTCTTTAGGTTACAGACGTATGTGGTGAGTGGTTGATCTGAAACCGACATAGTAGCTCAGATATCTCAGGTATCGGTTATAACAAAGCTTTCCTGGGTAATTATTAGTTTACTAACTACTCCTGCCTTTAACTTCATCAATATTTCTACAACTCATTATTTTGCATCATTTTAAAATTCAAAATTGGTGTCACTAAACTAAAGAACAAAAGAAGCCATCACATCTAGAGAAATCGATACTGAAACTCAAGAAGTCAAATTATTGAATTATTCATTACTCTTCATCCATTCTACCTCTACAACTTAAAGAGAACAACTTATTTCTAAAAGTCTAAAAAAATAATACAAAAGTTATCATTTTTTGTAGTTTTTGATAATTACCATATTTTTCCATTTTTGGTAATTTTGCATACATGACCCTTTGAACTCACATTTTTCCCAAAAACTTCCTAACACTATGATTCACCAATTATCAACTTACAATTCAAATTGAAAATGTGAGTTCCAAGTTATTAAAGCAAACAACATTCTAAAAACTTTAAAAACATAATTAAAGTTGAATCTCCCAAATGAAAGCTTTTGCTCCTAAAATAAGTGTCAAAACAACCACCTATTGAGCTAAGGTCGATCATTAATCTAGAAATGTCCACATAATGTATATCCCTATAAAATTTGAATCCAAAAGGACATTATTGTCTTCTATAAGTCCCTGCATCATTTTCCTCTAGTTGAAAAGAACACAACTCATGAAAGTTATTATCTTCAAATTGCTTCCACTTGTCTTGATCCACCTTGTTCAATTCTCACTTTGTAATCTATGTGTTGTTTTTTCCTACTAATCATTCCCACTGTACTAAATACCTATCGTCTTGACCCTATTGAGTGGAAACTATTATTTTTATCTAGCAACTATTCCCTGCATCATTTTCCTCTAGTTGAAAAGAATGCAACTCATGCAAGTTATTTTCTTCAAACTAATTCTACTTGTCTTGATCCACCTTGTTCAATTCCCACTCTATAATCTATGTGTTATCTATTGTTGCTAATACTTCCCACTGTACTAAATACCTATTCTATTGACCCAGGGTCGAGTGGAAACTATTATTTTTATCTAGCACATGTACAATATTTTATCTTGGTTTGTTCATAATTTTTTGCTCCCAATTCGATTCTCCTACATATTGACCCCAAATACATAGATCCCTTATGTGTTTGGTGTTTTCATTTTGGGGGAAACCCCTCAATTTTTATTTTATTTTGCATGACGTAGCTTCATTTGGAAACATATGACTTGGAATAGGGCTATTCAAGTTAGCTCTCATGTCTTCTTTAATGTTAGAATTTATTATTTGCTACTTTAAAGTAAATTCTCACAGTATGGTGTTTAACAATTTCTTAAAAGTGGGGGCATACATTGGCGTTATTATTTTTCATTTTCTTTTTTCATGGTTCATGGTAGAGTCTTTTTATTTCATACGGTGTATTTTTCTCTTTGTGGATGAAATTGGGTATGATGTCCTTCAAGAGAGTGATATCTCATAGAATATTATATTCCTCTTAGTGGCTCAATCCGACACACTGCATCTCCTAAGTTGCAAATTTTCTATTCTTTGATTGGTCCTTTGTTGGAGACATTAGGCACAATGTTCCCTAAGTTAAAGACCTCACATGAACTAAGCAACACTCCTTTGAAAATTTCATATTTTACATTTTGGATTTGCAGTTATATGACCACCTTGCATAACACAACTTGCATGCATGTAGAGCCATCTTATTTGTTCATTAGCTCTAGGCATACAAAGTTTTTCTTTTCTCATGAAGCTTGAAAATCATTTCTTTCGTGTGACACCCTATTAAAGTTATCAAGGGGTATATCTTTCATATGGTTTGAGTGGGAAGCCTGACTAAGGCATGAATTTCCCCATAGCCACTTGTGTGTGTGAGAGTACATACCAGCCATGTGTATATATGTCTCACCTTTTAACACTTCTCACCCAACAGATGGCTAGGAGTTTTGTTTCCTCATAGTGAGTATGCATTTTTGGGACAAACATCCTAGATCTGATCCACATCACAATGGATAAATTGTCAAAGCTTGTTCCAACTCTCTCTTATCTTTTATCTTTTATCCCTTTCGTATTTGAAAGTGCATGCTTGTGGTTTTTTGTCGCTCTTTACATCATTCCCATGTGTTTTCTTTTGCTCCCATATTGACTTATCCTGGGATATTGATTATAGGGGCTTGATCACCCCTCTTGATTGTTGTTGTCTCATCTTATGGGTATTGGTACATTTGAACCCCTCTTGACCTATGTGTATGTCTACTTTAGTGTGAGTTTGAAGCAAGTTCATCCTCTCACTAAAGTGGGGGCTAAATATAGTGTCAAAAAATGTTAAAACATTTTCACACTTCTTTGGGCCCTCCTTGTTGAATTAGGTTTAATTTTTCCTTGATTTAGTGTTGTAATGTGATTGACACATTCACATTAGGTAGTGGGACCTCGTGAACTAATAGATTTAATTGTACCTTGCTAAAGTGTTGTGAAGTGTTGTAAGACACTTTCACACTTTTCTAAGGTCTTATCAACCTAATAAACCTCTTTTTAATCAAAATTAATTTTAATATTTCCTTATTTGGAGTGTTGTAACACACTTTCACACTTCTATAAGATTTCCATTATTAATCGGGATTTCTTATGCTTTAATTGGCCCCATTTTGTATCCACAAGCCTCATTTATTGCATCTTTTCAAGGATAATCCCAACACCAATCAATACCCAATCATAATTCAAGTTTTTTTGGTTTGAATAGACTAGATTTAGTGATTTGGGACTCATTGACCACCTTGGGTGAATGGGTCCCACCTAGATCTTTTTGCCCCTGAACTAGATTTCACACATTCCCAAGCAATTTTGGTTTTTGGTCCCATACATTATGCCTGATGGGACTCATTCACCACCTTGGGTGAATGAGTCCCATGTGGACCAAACTCATAATCAATTCAAATTTCTTATGGGATTTTATTCTCCTAGATCTAATGTCTGCTTGTAGTGTTGGAATTTTGTGAATTCTTGCATAATTGAGCATAAATACAAGGTTCTTTCACTCATTTTCACATAAGCATTCATGAGATCACCTAATACTTTTGTGAGAGTATTCCTAATAGAAAATTGAGTTCCCAGGAGCATTCAAGAGGGTAAAATCACAAATCTATGTCACACTTTATAAAGGAAATGATCAACACTGATCCAACTTTTAAACTTGAATCACTAAAAAGTGGTATATATGTTTTGAATTTTGAAATTATGTAAAACAGTAAAATATGTATTTTTTACTATATTTTGTGTTTCTATTTAAAATATATATATATATATATATTCTAAACTAGTGTTTAATAAATTAACACTATAATTTAGTTGCTGATAAAATGTTGAAAAATGAAGTTGTATGGGATGCAAAACTTTTTATAGTAATTTTTTTTCTTTCAAATTTTTTGGGTGTATTTATAACTAAAAAATTTAGTGCATGGATATATTTTTTCAATTTTGATAAATCTATATTTTTAAATAAATATTAAAATGTGTGTGAATCAAAAAATAGTTGCTTCCATCAGATGTCAACTTTCGTATTAAATATTTATCTAAAATGAAAAATAAATTATACCATCTTGAAATAGATTCTTTTATCTAGTGCATCATATTTTTTCATTTTGTTTAAATATGTTTTAGTATTTTTCCTTGGGATGGTAATCAACCTAACATTTTGTGATGATAAACTACTTTTAGTTAAAAAATAATATAATATAACTAATAATTAAAATATTAAAATAAAATAAAATTTTTAAACTACACTTATGGATCTACAAAAGGGTATTTTTATATTTTAAAAAAAAAATTATTTACACTAGTAGTCTTGAGTTATTGAAACTTTGATTTTTTCAAATAATTTTATTTTTTTGGTAAATTGAACTCAAAGTGGTGCTCCATATATTTTTAGTCAACAATTTTAGTTGAGAAAGTTGTGGAAGGATCTAACTTAGCTATAATGAATCTTCTAGATCATATATTTGACCAAAATTAATTTTTAGTTAGAAATACTTAAATTAAGTTGGTTGAAAGCATGACACAACTTTGTGCTTTTACCCAAGAGAATTCTTCAAGCATCAATAATCATGTCAGAGATTACATGCATCATGTTTTTTATTTTGCTAACAATTGTGATGTAGAGTTTATGATTCAAGCAAGTATTCAATTCAAGATCAACATCAATCAAGCAAGGATCAAGATCTACTTCTATTGCAGTTATCTCAGGCACATTTGTAGCACTTCATTCAAGAGTTTGGTGAGTTACAACATCATAATTTGTTCATTCATCATTCTCCATCCCTATTTTCTTTCATTTCAAGTCTTAATAGTGAACAAGGGGTTTGACCAAGGAAAAACCCTATCCACTAACCCAACAACATTTTCCCCTTTCCTTTGTGTGTGATTTGTAGGCCTAGGTTGCATATTTCCTAAGGAGAAAGATTGGAGGAAATTTTCCAAGAGCTCAAAGTTGTCAAAGTTTGTCAAAAAGACTTAGAGAGACTTGGAGATCATCTACAGGTCACAAATTGTACTTTCAGATTCAAAAACCAATCACGAAGAACAAAGTAGACTGAGAGGTACAAATCCTAATTTTGAATTCTTGCAAAAAGAAAAATTGGACTGATTCACCACAAGTGGTGAGTTAGTCTAATTGTAGTTGTCTGATAGAGATCTTTGTTGATTTAGACACCCTTTTGTTTGAAACTAGCTCCTATGTAGTTTTCAAGAAATGGGGCTTATTTTCCAAGCTTGGCAAATGAGTCCTAGTCAGCAATAAAAGAAGAATTTTTAGTGATTCAAAACTCCATCTTTCCATCTCTAAATTTCTAAGTTCACATATTCTATTTAGTAGTTTTTTTGTTGGTTTCATTCACTTTTCTAGGTCATTAGGTGTTACTTTTCATTCAATAAGGTTTTTGTATTGCATCTTGCATTTCATTATCTTTTCCAAGTCTAAACTTGGTGTTGAACCCCTTATTAGATCATATTCAGCCCCTAGAACATCCCTCTTGCAATATCTCTTTCTCTTTTGTATTGAGATATCAAGGGTTTGTTCTTGAGCAAAAGTTAGTGAAAATTTACCTTCTAGGTCCTAAACTCTAAGGAGAGAAACCAATTTTTTTTTAACCTTTCAGAAAGCAATATGCAAATCTAGCTATGTAACTTAGAAAATGGAACTCAAAATAAGACTAAAATACTAGAGATAAATAGAGAACCACTTGGAATATTGAAGATGCTTGAAACAAGGTCTACAATTCTAAAATTCTAAATTTTGGCATGCACTAGGAATAATACACTAGAATGGGCGATTTAGTCCCAGTTTAGGGTTTGGAGCTAAATCTGAAATCTACAACTGATAAACCAAGATCAATTGAAAATTATTGAAAAGTGGTAGACTAGGACTGATACGCCTAAGATGGTGATTTAGTCCTAGTATTAGGGTTTTTGTAAAAGTCTAGTATCCTCTAGCAATATTCTATAGCTTTTCTCATGTCTGATCTCTAAGTCTCAAAATCTGAATTGTGAGTTGTAGGTGAATTTCCATGAAGATGAAAAATTCTTGAAAACTTTGACTACCTTTCTCTAATTGTGTAATTTTTCCTTCAAACGATCTTCAATATCCAAATCACCTAGATCTGCAATCACACATGAAGAGGGGAAAATATTCTTGTGTTAGGGAACAAGAGTTTTCCTTGGTCAAGCCTTGTTTGGGTAATGCATTGAAAAATATTACAGAAGCATAGGAATTTGTAATCTGAAGAAAACATAAATAAACACACAGATTTATCAACACCTCCTTTATTTCCCAATACAAAACCGAGTTCATTGACTCATTCCCTATACAAAAAACTGTGACTGAAAAGAAAATAAACTACTCCCACTTCCCTTGTTCCTGAATAGCTAAAAAAGATAGAGATCCCTCCATTACATAGAAAATTCACAATATATAACCTTCCCTGAAAGATCATCCTTGAATCATGCAGCTGCCTTTTTTTAAAGAAATGCTTATGAAATACACACTCTTTTTATTCTTCCAAAAAATATGTTTTCTCTTTTATGTTTGTACAAAAAGACAAAAGATAAGAAAAAAAAAGGCTCATCCTTAGGAAAAGTAACATAGTGGGAGAAATAATTAGCATAATCTCCACAAGGTATGCTTTTTTCTTGATTCTCCTCTTAACTAAAAACTTTACATAGAATGCGCAGAAGTATTTGGAATACGAATTCATTTCTCTATTCTTAATCTATTATCTTGGGATTTCATTTTCCCTTGTCTTTTTTGAATAAACTTTCAAGCTTCCTTTAACTGTTTTACTAGGTGAATTTTTATTTACTACGAGAGACCTTTCAAATTCCTGTAACGATTTCTTGAAATCTTCAAGACCTTTTTGAATTCCCTCATGACCGATCTTCTATATTATATTTTGATCCTGACAATTACTTGGTGTCTCTTACAGATTCTCAAGCTTGGCCATATATGGCCAAGTTTATCTAATATATTATGCCAGTCAAGTATAGGTGAAAGAGTTTTCATATGACACGCTTCTCCATTTCAGTTTCCTTCATGATTTCATTGCAAGGAAATGCCCACATCTATGATCACTCCTCCATTTTTACACACGACGACCCTTAACAATGCTTGATAATCGGAGTGTTGTGCCTACAAGGCATTTGAGTCTTCCACATGAAAGAACCCTCAAGATGACTTTGAATCTCCTTACAAAAAAATTGCTTTATCGAGGAGCCATTTGTGAACACAACCAAATCGCCAGAATATACAACCTGAAATGTTCCTTCAAACACACTACCATCTGTGGTCTCAATATCAACTTGGTCTCCCTGATAGTTCATTTTCAAGACTAGGAAGCTGAGGGTTCACTTTATATTCCATAGTAAGAATTCCTTGGAAATCAATTACTTAATGCTCTTACGCCCACACACTTGACCATGGAAGATTTTGATCCAAAGTAATTCCATAATCTAAAAGTTTATCGACGCCTGTTGATAATTTGTTAGCTTTTTATGTGATCATTAAAACACGCAGATGATTTGGAGCTTTTTAAAACTTATTAAAAATGCCCAAAGTCATCAAGCATGATATTCAACACAATCTATAGGATCATTGGCAACTGATAGTGGGACGTGACTAAACTTGGTTCTACTTCACTAGCACAATGTATGGCACCACCCCACTTATTTCTCCTAGGATATGAGATCTAAACCAATATAACAAGTTTTCTAGAGTAATTCACCACAGTTGTTCCACAAAATTTTTAATACCGCAACATTCTCCATAGCTGCCCATGTGTATCCTGGGGTAATATACCATTTTTTATAATAAACCATTTCATCATTCATCCTTAACAATGTTACATCCTCCAAGGATGAGTGAAGTATCAAGAATCGATACTTATGACTTCCTTTCTTTGGTTTCACCAACAATTGAGTGAATTTCTCTTCTATTGGTTATGATTTACCACTTCAGGAGCCGCTATAACTGTCATGCTACTCTAACCATGGAATAAAAGATCCATCAAATCTCTCAGCAATTGAAACATCATCCATAATTTATTTGAATCAATCTATCAAAACAATTCTAATACCTTGTATATGCATCGCCAATATGAAAGGATGCTAACAACAGTTCAAGATTCAAATATTTTATCCAATAGTTGCATTTGCATCAAAGCTAATTCCTTTTCAACAAATTCATTTTGTATATTCTTTTAATCATTGCATTCAGTGGTGCATCTCTTCACATAGTTGATGTGCTTCGAATAATTCCGCTACGAGTAGCAAGAGCATATCAAGTGAAAACCTTTAACATTCTCGAAAAGTATACTAGCACGTCGGGTTGTTAGGAATTTTTGAAACCTTTGAACCTCGTAATCAGTAAATTTCGAAGTTATGGATCTCTTCAACCTTCCGAAAATGAAGAGTCGGGCCATCAGAACATTTAAGAACCTTATAACTCATTTAGAGGTTAGGAAAAATTTATAATCCTGGCCAATAGAAAATCTCCCATTTTGTAAAGTAGCTCAAACTTCATAAAATATTTTAATGAAGTTGTTTGAACATTTTTTAAAAACCACCAGACTTCATAAGTTGTTCCCGTGAACCAAAAATAAAAATTTCCTCAAAGCAATTTATCTTTCCCATGTTAAACTCCAATTTAACTCTATAGGCAAGCTTGACACCTCAAGATGGAAAATTTGATAACTTCCCCATAAAAGCTCTATTTTGATATCGCGAAGATTAAGCACAATAGAGCAGAACCCAGATATCTTTTAATCTCTAGCAACTAGTAAATTAAATTTTGGGCTTGTTTGTGAATCATCGATGAGAAAAAGTGAAGCTGAAAATATTACAGACAATGAGGCATGTTAGCATGAAAAATTTGAAGATTGGGTGGAGTTGGGATAGAATCATGCCTATAAGAGGATTTACTACTAGCTTCAATAGATTTCCAAAAATAATATTTTTGGTGATTTGGCAGGCTCAAGGTTGTGTAAAGGGGTACACTAAAATTTTTAAATTTGTCGAGTTCAAATTTGGGGTAACATTGGCTCCGATTGGGGACTGTATTTCCTAGGAAAGTGTACAAAACTCCAAAATCATTGGGGCGGACCAGTCCAAGTTCATTAGGCAATGGAGTCAAAAGAAATAGCAGGGGAACTCGAGGAGCTAGAGAAAACCAAAGCAAGGAAAAACAAGAAAGGAAACTACACTACTCGCACACCAAAAAAATCTTACTATGTATATGGTCATAAGACCCTACCTCCAGAGAGCCCTATGTTCATGCAAAGCCATTCACGAGCTGAGAGAAATATGTCCCTTTGCGGAAAAGTGGACTGTGGCTACATAATGAGGTTGGGAGTAACTACAACCATTCAAGTACTGTGATATGAGACCTCCAATTGATAGATTCCAGGAAGAATTTTATCTTCTTGTAGTGGAAACAAAACCTTTTTCTCACATGAAATATTATCTCCAGCTTGATCATTCACATTTCCAGGCTTATTAAAAGAAGACTCATTTTATTCAACACCATTATTAAAAAGAAAAAGAAATGGCCCCACAGAATCTTCTTCAAAATAATTAGAGAATTCAAAAAGAGGATTATCTCTTACTCTTGAATCTTCACAAAATCTCACCGGCAGATATAGTGCATTAAATGTGTTCTTAAAATTTTCATGCTCCCTATTGAGAGCTTTGAATGATGGTGCATTCACAATATCTTTTATGTCACTAGAGCTAGAAGTGAATGCATCTATCCCAACTTCTGTGATGTGGCCATTTTCATTTTCAACTCCACATAAGAAGTCTTCTTTCGAACTATCTAGGCACCAACTAGGAATAAAAGTAATATTAGAATCTACTGATGAATTGCAAGATGGTTCAATATTGCTGGTTTGTAAGCATGTCAAGACAAGTTCTGGCTTTTCCTCTTCAACATGTAAATAATAAATTCATGTGGAAAAAGGTGTTGGGATACTTTCTTTATCAAGAAATGTTAGATTTTGATGAGAGGATATAAGAGAGATTTTCCTTTCTCTTTCTTTAACAAGATTCTTTTGCAATGGAGGTTTCTTTTCAAAATAAAACTTCTAATTAAAAACTATTTCAGAATTTGAAACTTTTGCATTAAAATTATTCACACATTCCTTTTCTTTAAATAATCCAAACACAATCAAATCATCCTCAATTTCAACAACCACTCTTTGTGCAGCCTCCAATTTTTGTACTTTACTTCTTTTCAAATGAGAACTAATTTATGGGTTCATGGCAGCAATAAATACACACAACTAAATGCTTTCCTTTGGTTTCTCATTTTGAGGAATCTTTTTCAAAGTCTGATTAAATATCTCCACAAACTCTCTAATAAATTCATCCTTTTCCTTCTTTATTTGAAAAAATTGAATCAATAATGCATATACATCAACTGTCAGCTTAAATCTTCCAAGAAACCTCACCTTCAAACTGTCCCAACTAATAATGCATCCAGCTCCTCAATTTTGGATCCATTATGTTGCTTGTTCAATGAGGCTTTCAACAAACAATTGCACAAACACATCTTCTTCTTGAACTCCAAGGATTCCACATGCGATAGTGAATGCTTGAATATGATAATCTGGATCTTGACAATCTCCACCAGCAAATTTAGGAAAATATTTTCTTGAACCTTCAAGTATGGCTATATATTTTGGCAAGGCAAATGGTCAAATTTTAGTTCCCCATGGCTGGGATGCAACCAAAGCCATGACATAACACTTAAATTATTTTACCATAGAGATCTTTCATAAACATAGAGTCGCCAACCTTCATCCTCGGGGAGGCACCTTCAGATTTTTAAGAGAACAAAGCACCAACTACTTTGATCGCTCGGAAGGAAGAAGAAAAATTGCTAAAAGTTGGAGAAGTTGTCACTAAATCGAAAACCTTCCTCCTAATTGAGAGGTGCAACTCCCTCTTAAAATATGCAATGAATAGAAACTAGATGTATTTTTAACCGAAAAGCAGAAAAGGAAAACCAATAACTACGCATAACCATGTCACATATGTGATGGATTATTTAAGAATGAAATGAATCCGAACAAATAACTCAAAGTCCACTTATCCCACACCACGGATGAAAACCAAGAAAAGAATGAGCAGCAATTTCCCGTAGTGAATGAACTAACCTGAATTCAAAGATTCAGAGGTAAACATTCACACTATTTGATATAATAGAAATGCATTGAAAATGATTATAGAAACATAGGAATTTGTAATATGAAGAAAACATAAATAAACACAGAGATTTATAAACACCTACTTTATTTCGCAATACACAACTGACGTCACATACTCATTCCCTATACAAAAAACTAACTGAAAAGAAAATAAACTGCCCCCACTTTCCTAGTTCCCGAATAGATATAAAAGATAGAGATCCCTCCATTACATCGAAAATTCACCATATATAACCTTCCGTGAAAGATCCTCCTTCAATCATGCAACTGCATTTTTAAAGAAATGCTTATGAAATACATACTCTTCGCATTCTTCCAAAACATATGTTTTCTCATTTTTATTTCTATGTAAAGACAAAAGATAAGAAATAAAAAGGCCCGTCCTTAGGAAAAATAGCTTAGTGGGAACTATAATTAGCATAATCTCCACATCGTATGTTTTTTCCTCGATTTTCTTCTTAACTACAAAATTGCCATAGAATGCGCAGAAGTATTTGGAATACTTATTCATTTCCCTATTCTTAACCTATTATCTTGGGATTTCATTTTCCCTTGTCTTTTTTGAATAAATTATCAATCTTCCTTTAACCGTTTTACTAGGTAAATTTGTATTTACTACGAGAGACCTTTCAAATTCCTTTAACAGTTTCTTGAAATCTTCAAGACCTTTTTGAATTCCGTCATGACTGATCTTCTATATTATATTCTGATCTTGACAATTACCTGGTATCTCTTGAAGATTCTCAAGGTCAGCCAGATATGCCCGAGTTTATCTAATATATTATGTCCGTCGAGTATTGGTCGAAGAATTGTCATATGGCATGCTTCTCCATTTTAGTTTCCTTCATGATGTCATTGCAGGGAAACGTCGACATCTATGATCACTCCTCCATTTTTCCACACGATGACCTTTAACAGTGCTTGAGAATCGGATCGCCTTGCCTATAATGCATTTGATTCTTCCACATGAAAGCACCCTTAGGATGACTTTGAATCTCCTTACGAAAAAATTGCTTTATCGAGGAGCCATTCATGAACAGAACCAGATCTCTAAAATATACAACAACACAAAGCGCTCCTCTAAAAACACTATCATCTTTCATTTCAATATCAGCTCGGTCTCCCTGATAGTTCATTTTCAAGACTGGGAAGCCGAGGGTTCACTTTATACTCCATAGTAAGAATGCCTTGGAAATCAATTACTTAATGTTCTTATGCCCACACACTTGACTATGGAAGAGTTCGATCCAGATTACTTCCATACTCTCAAAGTTTATCGATTCCTCTTGATAAATTTTTGACTTTTTCTGTGATCATTAAAACACATAGATGATTTGCAGATTTTTGTAACTTATTAAAAATTCCTGGAGTGATCAAGCACGATATTCAACACAAGCTACATGATCATTGGCATCTGATGGTGGGACGTGACTAAATTTGGTTCTACTTCACTTGCACAATGTATGGCACCACCCCACTTATTTCTCCTGTGATATGGGATCTAAACCAAGATAACAAGTCTTCTAGAGTAATTCACCATAGTTGTTCCAAAAACTTTTGAATACCGCAACATTCTCCATAACGGCCCATGCATGTCCTGGGGTAACATACCATTGTTATAATCAAGCATTTTGTCATTCATTCTTAACAATGTTACATCCTCCAAGGACGTGTGAAGTATCAAGAATTGATACTTATGACTTCCTTTCTTGGACATCACCAACAATTGAGTGAATTTCTCTTCTGTCAGTTATGATTTACCACTTCAGGTGCCACTATAACTGTCATGCCGCTCTAACCAGGGAATAACAGATCCACCAAATCTCTATACAATTGAAACATCGTCCACAATTTCTTTGAAGCATTATGTCAAAACAATTCTTATACCTTGTCTATGCATCACGAAGCTGAAAGGATGCTAGAAACAATTGAGGATTCAAGTTTTTCATCCAATAGTTTCATTTGCATCGAAGCTAAAGCCTTTTCAACAGATCTATTTTGTATATTCTTTTAATCATTGCATTCTATGGTGCATCTCTTCAAATAGTTCATGTGCTTCAAATAATTCCACTACGAGTAGCAAGAGCATATCAAGTGAAAACCTTTAACATTCTCGACAAATATATTAGCACGTCGGGTTGTCGGTACTTTTTGAAACTTATGAACCTCGTAATCGGGAAATTTGGAAGTTAATAATAAAGAAGAGTTGGGCGAACATTTAAGAACCTTAGAACTCATTTAGAGCTTAGGAAAACTTTATAATCCAGGAAAATAGAAAACCTCCCATTTTATAAAGTAGCTCAAACTTACTAAAATATTTTAATAAAGTTATTTGAACTTTTTAAAAAAACCACCAAACTTCATAAGTTGTTCCCATGAACCAAAAATAACGTTGTCCTCAAATAATTTATCTTTCCCATGTGAAACTCCAATTTAAATCTGTAGGCAAACTTGGGACCTTAGGACAGAAAATTTGATAACTTCATCATAAAATCTATGTTTTGCATGAAATTTGGACAACACAAAGACTAAGCAGTGCAGAGCAGAACCAATAAATGTCTTAATCTCTAGCAACCAAAATACTGAATTTTGGGCTTGTTTGTGAATCATCGATGAGAAAAACTGAAGCTTAAAATCATGCAAACAATGAGGGATTTGATTAAGAAAACATGGCGGGTTGGGTGGAGTGCGGATAGAATCGTGCCTATAAGAGGATTTCCTACTAGCTTCAATAGATTTCCAAAATAATTGTTCTTTTGATTTGGCAGGCTCAAGGTTGTGTAAAGGGATGCACTGAAAAATTTCAAAATTTGTCGAGTTCAAATTTGGGGTAACAAAATCCACCATCAATAAAGTATTTGTTATGTCCTAGATTCATGTGTGATTATGCTATTAGTGCTAGTATTACATTTAATATTTTATTAGGAAATCCACTTTCATAGTGCTAGAGGAAGAAAAAAATTGCATAAATATTTAATGATTTATTCATTTATGTGTTTTAATCTCATGCTCTAATCGAGGTCACATTTGATAAAGATTGAGTTTTGAATACATCATTCACAAAATTTATTTTGGTCTATATTTTACGTTGACAACTACCTATGTCACTAAGTTGAATAGAGAGATGAAAATTGGTTTATAGGACCATTGTGTCTCTAATTTGGATGATATAACTCCAGAAAGGTCATTATTGACAAATCCCTAGTCATAAAAGGTTTTGTCAAAATTGATAATTTACAAAAATTCAAGGATAACCAACTGATTAAATTTTTTTGATTCTATAATGAAATAATGTAGTTTCTTGTGGATAAATGACTCCAAGTATGTCTAGGCAACCTAATAGTCCACACAACAAGAAAACCCTAATGTGATAACTATCTAGAAACCCACAAATGCTTCCATTATATAGTTAGTTGAATCAAATAAATTAATATAAATCCTTTGGATAATCATGAAGGATCTATTTCAAAATATTATCCTAGTGGGCTTGGTTAATTTATGAAGCATAAAACCCTTAGTCAAGAATGAACCAGATCATGCATGGCACAAACAAAGTAATACTATAAATAACATTGTATTAAGGGACACATCAAAAAAATATACATGAAGCTAAATAAATATATTCAAGATCTCATTAATCAACATAATATTTAAGTAGAAGTAAATGCATCCTTCTGAACCAATGAGAAACCAGAAATTTATTGAAATTCCATTTGAAAACATGATTAAAGGTATTAATCATTGTTTAAGCAAGGTGTGTGTTGTCAAGTTTGTAAACCTTAAACTGTAGATTAGGATGAGATTTGTCTCTATGTTGCAATGGACATCTATTAGAATACCATTAATAACTAATTTGAGATAGCATATGTTTATTTCCCATTACTCAAAATTTTACTTAATTGATGCCCTAGGTTATCCTTTATGTGCTAACCATGTATCTAGAGTTTCAAAAAATCCCAAGAATCCTTTTTGTGGAGTGTGTTTTGGGTCATTTCCTTAATTATTAGAAAGTCAACATACTTTCATAGTTTAGAGGTTTTCCATATGGGTATAACATCCAAACCATAACACACTTCCCCTTTATCTTTATTAAGTCATTGGACTTTATCCTCTCAACATATCTTTCCACTTGATCTGAACATGTTGATACTAATACTGTTAGTGTGAATAATTAATCTATTTAATATACTTAAGTATACTTAGGTTGATAAGGTTATACAATATTTTGTCTAATTGAATGTCCAAACTTTTAGACCTTTAGAGGTTACCAAATTATTTGGTAAACCTCATGCACATACCTTTTGAGATTGGAGGGGAATTTTCAAGTGTGAAGAGTGCAAATTTTTCATTGGGCATGATACTGATCCATCACATAGGCCATGCCAATCCTCATAGTAGGGCATCAATACTAGCATGAAGACTAGCAGGAGAGAATCAATGGCAGGTTTTTTTCTATTTTACAAGGCTCTTTAAATATGGCTCTTCAAATTCTAGCCGAGGCATTGCAAATCAGTAGATAAGGTGGCGTCAAAATCTACAATGCATTTCTCTAGACTTGGTCAGCATCTAACATTCTGCAACCTTCTAATCTGCAATGGGCCTCAAAGGAGGATAGAGAGTAGTCAAACGAGGATGGAGTCAATCTCTTATGGCACCCATTGATGGGTGTTTGAACTGCTAACATAGAGAAAGACACACTATTCTCAATCTATGGCTTTCTCCATAATACTAGGTCTTTTAGGATCTGGTGTGGCACATAGAGAGGGAGATTGAAATATTGTTTTTGGCATAGCCTAGCATTTCAACACACATTTTAATCACTATGATTATTTCAAATACTAGTGATGGTGTTACAAATTTTCATTTCCAAGGGTTTCATGCTAGCTTTTCTCATGGGTTTTGTTCTTTAAAATAATGGCTTGTAGGTAGTAAATAATTGTCACTCATTGTAGTTCACTAGCGTTAAAGTTTTTTGTGGATATTTGTTTAAATTTATCTCCACAACTACCAGATCCCTTTTTTAGTGCAACTTGTAGATCTACCAAGTGATCCAATTCACCACATCTATTGCCTTAATGGCCTTAACTGTCCCTGATCTTGCTTTGTGTGTTTTTCCTTTTATTTATTTACTATACTAAAAAGGAATGTTATTTTTTAAGAGCATGTAGAGGTGTTTTGAACCCTTATCACCACCTAAGGTATTGCCAACTCCACCTCTCTAATTGGTTATATCACTACCTTTTTTTAGAGCTCCTAATGATGACGAACCATGCAATATTTTATTTTTTCATTGAATTATGAAGGCTACTATTAAAAGTAAGTGGCAAGCAGTCGACTGGTTGGATAATATTTAATGTCTCTATATTTTAAAATTAGAGCTTCCTTTCCTCTTCAGTCTAGTTCGAAAGCTTGGCAACAAGTATATCACTTCTTGACTTGGAATAATGCTTCCCTACAACATGGTTTAAGTTTTTCCTTAGCTTCAATCTAGTGGAATATAGTTATTAATGATCATAATCAACCACTTTATATTAGATTCTCAAGGCATGCTTATTACTTGTTTAAAAAGGGAATTAATAATTTCAAAGATATTTGGGATTTTAATTCCTTTGATTGGGCCTCTTCGAAATATCTCAAGGAACATTGTGGGTTGGGTGATAAATATAATTTTTTTTTTATCTTGGTGTAGTATTTAGTACCTATTGATCTCTGTATTAAGCTTTGCACTCCCAAGGAATGTAACTTTTCCAAGGATTAACAATGGCTATCTATCAGTCCACTTAGTTATTTTCCTTTGAAGAAGGTGTATTGCCATATCCTTCCTATATGTCCTCTTATTCCTTGTCTTGAGAAGAAGTGGAAATGCAAAATTAATGCCACATTTTGAAGCCAATTGAGTGCTCAAATATGGAAATCAAAAGCCGATTTTAACACACAATTGTTTTTTTGGAAAATTTTAAATTGCAAGCTACCGATTGGAGATAGATTGAAATGTATAAAAGTTCAACCAACTAATTTCCCTTATTGCTTATGTATTGAAAATATGAAGCATATATTTTGGGATTGCACTTATGTTAAGCAACAAAGGATAGCGATTTTTTTTTTTTAAATCTTTTATTTCTTGAACCACAAAAAATGAACTAGGGAAAGAGGATTCCCCAATGATCCTCCAAGGTTTTTCACCTAGAAGCTTGCTAGTGGGAAATGAACTCTCTTTCACACCTTTTCATTCTAGGGTTCAATCAAAGGGGGTTTTTGGGGTTTGTGAAGTGTGTGTATATGTGTCTATCTAAGTGAAATAAACTAAAAATAGAAACTAATTATGAATGTTAAACCTATGAATTGCAACTATGCTGGAAAACACATTGAGATATGCAAAATAACCTAAGAAACATAAACAAGCAACTATAGAAATGAATAGAAAATAAAATGTGCACCTGGAGGCTAAAAGGGGATGGCTTTAAGGTCTAGAATCTTGGAATAACTATTGAAGAAGTTGACGACACTTATGCCATTCTGGGTGACCTATTCCTTCTGCTGGGAAAATCTACCTGGACCCATTTCTGCCAAAAGGGTACTCAGATCTACATAAAACCCTAAAATTCATGTGTGGTGGGACTAGGTCACCACTAATGGTGACCTAGTCCCTTTTAGCCCTTCAGGATGTCTAAAAGTGGAATCTTGAGGTGCTAGTCTGCACTTTCTACTTCTTGAGGTACCCATATCTAAAACTGTGATTGTCAACCTATAAGAGACTTTTAATGGATGTTTTTCCCTAGAAAAAAATTAGGTGCCTCCAAAAAGTCTTCAATCCACTCTTAAATGACTTCCAAACCTGTAAAATACCTAAATCTGCAAACACACACAAATAAGGAAGAAGAAATGTTTATTGTTAGATTATAGGGGTTTTCCTTGGTAAAACCCCTTTGTAGATAATTAAATCAAATGATGAAACAAAGTAAGAAAGCCTGAAATTCCCAGTAATGGAATTAATACCTTGTCATGATGAATCATCTTGATTTGTAGCAATGGTTCAACCCTTGATTTCTTCAACAAGATGCCTTGTTGACCTAGAATGTGAAACCCTAGCTTGCTTGAGAAGAGTGGTGGATGAGAGGAGAAAATGAGTGGTGCATAATGAGAAATTAGGGTTTTTAGGCTTATTTATACAAGTTATGCCCTAATTTTCTTTAAATAACACCATACAAGCCGACCTTAGGGTTTTAGAGACAAAGTCCCAAAAGAATATTAAGTTTATTTTGAAATTTATGCCACATGGGATTAGGTTGCCCAAAGTGGTGACCTAGTCCACTTGGGAATTTTTCATTGTTTGTTTGGAATTAACATGTGGTTATTGATGCTTATTGGGATTGTCTCATGAGAAGTCACTAAGATGGGACTTATATGTGTATTAAGGGGTCATTAAAGGGTTTATTTAGTTGTGAAAATCCTAGGAAAACATGAAAATGTTTTACAACACCTTACAACACTTTGACACAAGATTTGGAAAGGGGGAAAAAGTGGTGAAAAAGGGTCCAAAATCCATAGGCAAAGGTCCAAATGAGCAAAAAGTGTCAACGTCTAAAGTTTTTGGTGACACATTTAGCCCCCACTTTAGTGAGAGTGTGAACTTGCTTCAAACTCACACTAAAGTAGCCCAGTGTAGATGGCGAAGAATGGTGAAGAAGAAGAACATGAAAGATGAAGGAGGTGGTCAAGCCCCCAAGGATTCAAGATTATATGTCAACTTGACATCAATGCAAAATACATTCATGGGTGAATGCATTACAACAAGAAAAGATGCATGATCATGCAATGACAAGAACTAGAAGGAAGAAAGTAAAAGGTGAAAAGGTTGGATCAAGCTTTGATCATTTGTCTAGCTAGTTGTGGATTAGATCTAGGCTATTTGTCCAAAGAGATAAGGTGCTCACTCTGGGGCCACAATACAAAAGATCGTCTATGGGGTGAGTTGTCCCAAAGGGTGAGAAACATACACACGGTTGGTATGTACTCACACACATAAAGGTGGCTATGGGGAAAGTCATGTCACTTGTTAGGCTTCCTACTTAACCATACCAAAGTTATACCTCATGATAACTTTGATAAGTTGCCACAAAAGAAAGTGATGTTGTTCAAAGGGATTTTGATTTTTTTCATGCGATGTCTCATCTTAAGGAACATTATCCCTAATATCGCCAAGAGAAGAAAAGTGAAAATTTACTCATTTTGTATGCAAGAGAGGCAAGGGCTAATCTTGTATGAAAAAGAGGAAAAATACAAATGTCTCATCCTAAGCAACATTGTACCTAATGTTTCTAAGAGAGGGAATCACAAGAAAAAATAAAATCACACAATGAAATGTGAGTGGTGATGTATGACCCCACTTTAAAGGGATTGCTACACACCATTCTGTGAGAAATTACTTTAAAGTAGAAGAAGAGAATGAGAGCTTTTTCAGAAAGCCCTATGCCGAGTCACATGTTTCTGAAAATTTGTGTCATGAGAAGGAGTGTATGTCACATGTGAGTCAATCTTAAGAAAAATCATCCACATCCCAATCTTGCTCTTCTATACTCATGAAAGGTTAATTTCTAGTCAAAAGAGAAAACAACAAGTGACATACAAGGGGAGAGGCTAACTAACCCCTTGCCCCCACTTAGTGTAGGACAAGAGTGAGCTGAAAGGATTGAGGGAATGCAAGGTAGAGTTAAAATTGGTATCAATTAGAGGAATTAGCTGCCCCCACATAAGGGAGAGTACCAAAATCCTTAAGATGTTGGATTTTCCTACTCAAGGCCTTACACTCATTAGTGTGATGACCATGAACTCAGTGGTAAGCACAAAAGTAATGTTTGTGTGAACATTTCTTTTGAGTTTTGGGAGGAAGGGATATCAAGTGATCTTGGAGGAGTCTCAACAAGATACCCTCTTGATCGAGGGTAGAAGGTGGTCCTTTCATTTTCAACAAGGAAAGGTCATGCTTAGGATAGGATGTCATACCTACACAAGGTGCTATGGATTGTGAGATTTTGTATACTCGTTTGGAGGAGCGTGTAAAATATGAATTAGTAGTGGGTTGTGAGATGAAATTGGTATTAAGAAAAGAGTCCTTTGTTGGTTGCAAAGGATCACTTTCTAATGCTGGGGGAGAAGGGTGATTCGGGATAGGGTTGGTGTTGGAGGAAGGTTTGATGATTTCGATGACAGGAAAAAATCCAAGACCATGATTAGATATTTGTGTAGGAGGCTAGATAGGGTTCTGGATACCTTGTTCGTTAGCACCACAATCTTTTCCACTATAGCCAAGTTGTTTTATGATCTTGTAACCTTTTCCATAGAGCTTTTTCAACACTTTTGGATCAGGTGAGGGTTCTTTGTTGGCTTTCATGGCTAAAGTAGTTGAGGTGGTTGCTTTCGAGGGATTTTTCAAGTCTTGTGTTAACAAGACTACATTTCTCATTTTAGAGTCTTTGTTGGTGATCTTGGATCCTCCTAGTAAAGGAGGTGTGAAGGCTAATGAACCCCAATCATCCTCTAAGGATGTTTGTTGTATAGGTTCCACTTGTTTGGCTAGTGTTGAAGTGGTGAAGGATTTAGATTAAATATTTTGCTCAAGGTGTAAGACATTGTAAGGCTTAGGATCAGCTTCAAGTGTGTACACTTTGTTTCTGTAGATGTACTTCATCTTGCGATGAAGAGTGGAAGGCACACCATTCATTGCATGAATCCATGGCCTACCTAAGATGAGGTTAGATGAAACACCATTAGGAATAACATGGATCAATTTTTCTAATGTGGCCACTCTAGCTGTAAGAGGAAAAGTGATCACACCAAGTGGATTTTGTCCTACACTATCAAATCTAGTGATAGATAAGGAGGTAGGTTGAATGGTTGATTTATCAATATGGACCCTATCCAAGAGATAGACACTACAAACATTAATAGTGCAGCCATTATCAATAAGGGTTCTCTTGATCCCTATGTCTTTGTATTGAGATATGATCATGAAGGCTTCAGCTTTGTTTTGCACATCCAAAGGAGGGAGCTCACTTTGGTGGAAAACAATGTCAACGTTCAAGCCTTGAATCATAGTTGTTCTGTCATTTTTTTGTGCATTGGAAGGGACAGGAATTTGTTGTAAGGCTTCCTACATCATGTTGTGATAGTGAGGGAAGGCTTGAATAAGGTCCCATAAAAATATTTTTGCAGGAGTATTCCTTAATTGGTCAACAAGGTCATACTCCCTAAGAAGGGAATTTAAGCGAGGGGCGATAGGAAGAATGGGAGGGGATGAAGGTAAGGGAGTGGAGTTTGGTTGTTGGGATCATGGATTGTTTCGAGTGTAATGTGTATGATAAATGGTATTATGACTCAGTTGCTCCAACACGTTAGGTTTAGTTGAGGTTGAATAATATTAACATCCCCTTTGGAACGAGAGTCAATTTTATCCTTGGTTTACATAATGATATCCTTCGTAGGAGGAGAGAGTTTACAAGAACTACAAGCTTCATGTGCTTGACACTCAAGGAGTGGGTCTTCTAAAATAACTTCATCACTAGTAGGGGAATGATCAATGATGGGATAGGAAATCATGGGATGGGTAAGAGGGGATTATATTTGAGTGTCAAAGGTCTCAATCTCTTTTTCCACACTATCGACCCTAGCATGAGAGCATGGAAAAGGTTCATCACATGCTGCATCACAAGGATAGGAGGCATCAAGACAGGGACCACTATGATGGTCAAATAGGCTATCCCAAAGGGTGGGAGAATAAGGGAAGGGAGGGTCAAGAGTCTCATGACTTGTAATAGGTGTATCTTCTAACACCAACATATCCTCTTGGGATCAAGAAGGGGTATTAGGAGAAGGACAAGTTTGAGGGTCATGGTTATAGAGACTAGGTAATGGGATGATGTTTTCATTTTCTTGTTAAATTTTTTGTAAAGGAGAGGGAGGATAAGGATTCCAAACAAGACCATCATGATCCTTAATGGTTGTGTCTTCTTTCACTAAGATACCTTCATCACAAATCAGAGAGATATCAGGAGAAGAACAATTATGTTTATCATGATTATCAATGTTTGTACCTTCATCGATCAAAGATTTAGTGGCTGAGCTAGAAGATATGAAGTCATCAAGGGATTCATCTAACATTTCCAAGTCATGACTACTAAAGGGATTGCTATCTCTATGTTTGTGAGTGGGTGCATCTCATGTTGTTAAAGTGTTATTGTCATTTTCTACAAAATCTTATTTAAATGATCTAGGAATTAATGCAGCAAATGAAAATAACTTAATGCTGTCCACAAGTACCATGAATGCTAGTTAAAATGTAACAAATTCTATGTAAACTTAAAATGCAATACAAAAGCTTAGAATGAAATGCATTTTTCATATTTCAAACAATGTAATTTACTAATTATATTATGCAATGATCTAAAAATAAGGTGTTGGAAATGAAAAATTGAAAATTTGCAATGCATGAAATGGGCTAATTTATGCTAGATTTAATGGAATGCACGCTACAAAAAAACAACCCAATGATACAAATAGGTAATGACACAAAATAGAAGCATAAAACCAGGGTTTTTAGCTCTGTAATGGGCAGTTTTAGAAGCCTGAGGGGACAAGGTTGCCTAGAGTGGCAACTTAGTCCTCCTGGTGATTGTTTAAAGATTTTTCAAAATATTTTGATGGGTATAGGTGGTTTCTATGTTGTACAATGTAGGTGTAAGAATAAAATGATTTTTTTTGATAAGTTTAAATTAAATTGCAATGCAAAAATGCCACCTATATGCACTTTCACTAATGGAAGTTTGAAACCCTAGAATGTAACTTCACTAATGCAACATGCAATGCAAGTTAATTCTAGGACAATGAAGGATGTCAAATCAAAGAGGAAGGGTGTAGGAATGTCAAGTTCACCAAAATGAACCACCAGAAATTAACTAGGGAATGAGGATTCCCCAATGAGCCTCAAAGGTTTTTCACCTAGAAGCTAGTTGGTGGGAAATGAACTCTCTATCATACCTTTTCATTCCAGGGTTCATTCAAAGGGGGTTTTCAGGGTTTTTTAAGTGTGTGTAGATGTGTCTATCTAAGTGAAATAAACTAAAAATAGAAACTAATTATCAATGTAAAACCCAGGAATTGCAACTATGTTGGAAAACACATTTAGATATGCAAAATAACCTAGGAAACATAAACAAGTAACTACAAAAATGAACAGAAAAGAAAATGTGAACCTGGAGGATGAAAGAGGATGGCTTGAAGATATTGAATGCTGGAAAAATTGTTGCAAAAGCTGAGAATGAAACTTACACCATTTTGGGCGACCTAGTCCTATCCGGAAAATCTGCTGAGACCCGTTTCTGCCAAAAGGGTACTCAAATCTATAGAAAACCTTAAAATGCATGTGTGGTGGGACTAGGTCACCACTAATGGAAACCTAGTCTGTTTTATCCTTTCAGGATGTCTGAAAGTGGAATCTAGAGCTGTCAGTCTACACTTTCTGCTTCTTGAGGTACCCAAATCTAAAACTATGATTCTCGGTCTATAAGAGACTTTTAATGGATTTTTACCCTAGCCAACAAGGAGATGCCCCAAAAAAGTCTTCAATCCACTCTTGAATGACTTCCAAACCTGAAAAATACCTAAATATGCAAACACACACAAAGAAGGAAGATGAAATGTTGATTGTTAGAGTATAGGGGTTTTCCTTGGTCAAACCCCTTTGTAGATAATTAAATCAAATAATGAAACAAAGTAAGAAAGCATGAAATTTCAAGTAATGGAATTAATAAATTTTTGTGACAAATGATCTTGAGTTGCAACAATGGTTTAGCCCTTGAGTGCTTCAACAAGATGTCTTTTTGACCTAGAATGTGAAACCCTAGCTTGCTTGAGAAGAGTGATGGATGAGAGGGTGAGAGGAAAAAATGAGTGGTGCATAATGAGAAATTAGGGTTTTTAGGCTTATTTATACAAGTTATACCCTAATTTTCTTGAAATAACACCATATAAGCTGACAGGGTTTTAGAGACGAAGTCCCGAAAGAATATTAAGTTTATTTTGAAATTTATGCCACATGGGACTAGGTCGCCCAAGGTGGTGACCTAGTCCACCTGCACATTTTTCCTTACTTGTCGGGAATTAACATGTGGTTATTGATGCTTGTTGGGATTGTCTCATGAGAAGTCACTAAGATGGGACTTATATGTGTATTAAGGGGTCATGAAAGGGTTTATTTAGTGGTGACAAGCCTAGGAAAGCAAGAATCGATTTTACAACACCTGATAACACTTTGGTACAAGGATTGGAAAGGGGTAAAAAGTGGTTAAAAAGGGTCCAAAATCCATAAGCAAAGGTGTAAATGAGCAAAAAGTGTCAATGTCTACACTTTTTGGTGACACATTTCCATCATGAGTTAAACTGGAAAGAGGCTATCTTAGGTTTGGGTATACATAATAGTATTATTTTTATTCTATTAGACATGTTGTTTTAAGGAATATTTCCAAGTCTAGAAGAAGTATTGTTATGCAACTCAAATTTTAAGGCTTTAATATAACATCGTTCTTTAGGTGGTGCTTTTTTTTTCATACCAACAAGTTTATGCAAGAATAATTCCAAGAACATGTTTCAGCTTTAGCAAATTAAAGACCATGTCTTGCAATTATAGTCTGATTACAAGTTTTGGCATTATAAAATTGTATAGTTTATGAAATGATTTCTCCATTAAGCCTTCCTTTTACTGATTTTGTACTTATTATTTGTTAATGTTTATTTATTTTAGCTACATGTAGGTAGTTTTTATTCATTGTAATCTTCTTTGATTCAATATAAAAAAAAAATTGTTGATAATTAAAACTCAATTTTTATTATACTAGTTAATTGTAGGCTAATTGTTAGGATTTTTTGTAACTGTAAGTATTCTTTGTTATCACAACATTTGGTACTAACCATTGATGGTAAAAATTAAACCATCGGGTATTATTGAATACTTGTAAAAGGGAGGGGTTTTTTTTTATAATTAAAAAATTGTAAAAGAAGAGTGATTTTTTCTTCTATAATGGATGTAGCAAAGGTAAACTAATAGGGCGAGGAACATTTTTGTCCTTAGTTAAAATTTTGTAAAAGAGGAGTCAATTTTCTCTTTTTTCATGAATTAGGAAAAAGTGGGGGTCATCATAATGGGGGTTGTAATTATGTTTTTATCATTTTTTTCAAGTTTGTAAGGCATGTGCTTCTTTATCTGCATCAAGACATAAAATTTGAAGAAATTGTAACAAAAAAAAGGCTTGTAAATGCACCCATATAAAGTGCTACAAAATTGAAAGTGTGAAGGGGATTTAGGAAATTATTGTACTTGAACTAAATTATAAAGTGTAAAGTGGATTTGTATCATCACAACATGCATTCTTGTGATTGTCACCTCATGTGAGTGAGACATAGAGCACACCTGGTGCATCTCTACATTCCCTAAATTTTCTCTATCTTAGTTGTTTTTCTTATATTATCTTAGCATTAAGGGGAGACTATGATGTGTTATGTTAATGGTTATTTCAATGAAGTAGTGAAGGAACCTTCTTTTCAGAAGCCTCATGAACATTCTATCTTGATCTCTCATATGGGGGATTATTTCAATGGATTACATTTTTGAGATCCTAGTACTCATAATCACAATACTCTATGTATTTTTGACTTCATTGGGTGTTATTAAATTAGTGTACATGGTTGAGTAGTGCTCCAATAACCACTTCTATATTATTTTATATCTCTCATCTTGATCCACATATCTTGAAGATTCATGGATTCCAGCAAAAATTAGTTCATCATTGGAAGATTTTACAACTTCAACATACTTTAGGAGTTCTTCATCATCATGTTCCTATCATCAAGGGACATATTTTTAGAAGGTACTAAGTCCTTCTAATTATATGTTTTGGAGAGAAGTTATGTTCCTATTAGGTTTTCTCCCTTTTCTCCATTTGTGAGAAAATGCATTGTACATGGGTACCTAACATGGCCTCTATCTAGGACCCATTTCTATCTACTTGCACTTTTTAGATCTCCCCAAGTATGAATTTGGAGGGGTTGTTAGGGTGAATATTTAATCTATTCACTATACTTAAGTGTGGCTAGGTTGATGAGGTGAGATAACATCTTGTCTAACTTAATGTGAAACCTTTTAGATCTCTAGAAGTTACCAAGTTATTTGGTAAACCTCATTCACATACCTTTTGAGGTTAGAATACTTTCCATCTCACCTCAAATGTAACTTAACACTTGGCCCATAAGGTTGGTGACTTGGTCAAAGCTTGTTTGTTTGTACACTCCAAGAGTTTCTACGGTTGACACCTATAGGACACTTGTCTACTATTTTGTGCCACATCTTGGCGAACTTGTCAATCCACATCATAGGTGGATGGCCTCATCCTTTCTTATATATTGAAGGATTTTTAGTTATTATAATTTGGGTTTTCTAAATACAATATTGCATATTGTTTATTTGTTCTTGAATTTTAGCTCCTAGATTCTCCTATTTCTTATAAACACTTGTATATAGTTTGTCTAATTAGCATTGATAGACCTATTTGGACTTGATCAAATTTTAGAGTTGGTTTTTTGTAGAAATTTGATGTCTATTGGAACCTAGGCACTAATAAGAACCTAAAAATTCAAGTTTCTAACTCCAAGTTTGGTTCCACTCATGATCTTTAACCATTGTCCCTTCAAAATAATCAAGACACAACAAGAACCTAGAAAATAAATGTTCCAATTCCTTTTTTGCTTGCACTCACACTCTTTGACTATTATTCCTTCTCAAAACCCAAAACTTGACAAGAACTTAAAACTTCAAGGTTTTGATTGTAGGTCCACTTTTGATCCCACTCTGACTATTTTGATTAGTTTCTTCTCTATCTTTGGCTATTATTCCTCCACATACACATGGGATCTATTGGTTTTTCCAACCCTTATGCTCAAAAATATTCAAGGTTAGTTGCCAACAAATAGGAGCTTGATATACAACATTTTCTCCCCTGCACTTTAGGCTTTGTTAAACCTGGGAGGGTAATCCCAAAAATATTCTTGCAGACTTCTGTGTCAAAGTACTGAACACATTGTAAATAGACGAATCTTCTTTATATGCTTAACAAACACAATACCTTGAAGGTATGGTCGACCTTCATGGCAGTGTACACATTAAACACGAGAGATGTAATATATTGAGTTCAACAAACACAAACGTACAAAGATTGATAAGTAAATTTGATTTTAAAATGCTGTTCCTCACAAATACTCTCAGGAAATTGTAACATTAAAAGCTAGTGCCTAATCCCAGGGTGGAGTCACTCAAAGCATGAAGTTTAGAACTCATTACAACATTTAGTTTGTCATATTTATGCATATCATATGGTGCATGAATTACACCACTGATACTAGAAACCAAACTAGTCATACTTCATTAATCCAAGCATATAGTTACACAAACCTCTGTTTATGTTAATACAATTTAATTCATTCTTTGAATTTAAGTGACAACATAGAATAGACATTCAAGGAAAAACAAGAAGACAAATAACATAAACCCTTAATTTCTTGTATTCATAATCTATGTAATATGTACAATGGAGACAACTAACTCATAATATATGATCATTTACATGCAAGTATAATAATACTATCAATAAATTCCTCATTTACATGACTCATACAACTTCAGAAACCTAAAATCAACACTATACATTTGAGACTTTGTTACAAATATATTTCCGTGAGATAGAAAGGAATGAACAACCCTTTTGAAAGAAGAAACCATTCTACACTTAAGGAAATTAAAAAACCCAAAATGGAGATCCACTGTAGACACCTGGCAGCATTCAGCTCCATAGATCAGTAACTACCTCCACCGCTTGAAAAATATCATCTACACTTGCACTCCCACTTCATGCTTGACTTTCCCTCTAACAAAAAATACTCCATCGGAAAGACTAATCATTCTAATAATTTTCCCTTTGTACCCACGTTGAAAAATGCCTTGCTATAGAAAATAGCCACTTTTTTACTCGGAGCTGAAAAATATTTTTGTTTATAGAAACTCCATTTCACCCATTCACTTACCCTCTTCAATCATGTGCAGTGTCCGTGAAATACATTATTTCACTATTCAACAAATAAAGTTTCAAATTTCACTTTATGAGGCAATAAAATATTCATTCAGGCCTCTTCAAAATCATTTTCTAGCCACTAAAATTTGGTAAGATTTTAATCTTTTTCCTGGACTTTATAAAAATGCTTACCCCCGTAATTTCCCTCACAAGTTTCAATTTTTCTTTCCTACCATTAACAATGACTCATCAAATAATAATACTAGAAAATTCATCTTGGGCGCCACACTTTACTCCATCATCGCACACCGCAAATACGATGAGAAAAATGAAAATATAATAGTGAAGGAAATGTAGCCGAAGTTCTATGAAAGATTAAAATCATTTATCAGGCAAATACAAACTATGCACCTTTACATTTTATAATTTTAAAATCTTTGCTCTAATGTGAGGGACTAAAATTTATTTTGTCGAGCAATTTACTTGTGCCTCCACCTTTAAAATATTTCACTTTAAGCAATACCATCAGACCCACCACTGGCTATCAACACTTACTCAACCATCCTTATCGCTCATCTCTATTTCATTTAGAAAAGCAAATATTTATTAGCAATAACTATTTTTCTGCACCTTACACAAGCTTTTGATACCATCGAGCATCTCCAATAGAAAATGAGAAATGAAAAATATAATGGCGATGAAATAATGCAACCAAGTTCTCATGAAAAATTTTAAAACATCCTTAATCGAGCAAATACAAATTCACCTATGCCTCTATATTTCACTCTTTATACTTCATTTCCCATCATTTAAAATCTTCATTAAATATTTCTATAATTCACGGGCCCACTATTGCCTTGCATAAACTTTTCCCGAGAGACCATCGTACATCACACATCTAGTCAGAGAAAATAATAAGAAATTAGTGATGGGAGATGAAACATTGTGCATCATGGATTCATTGTGGAAGAGGTGACATCTATTAGCGATGGGAGATGGACACAACAACTATCCCTCATTGCTAATATGTTTCTGCATTCTCGACTCAAAATGCGACACACAATGCCTGCCGAAGAACTTTGGAAAATTATTTAAAACCTGTCCTCTGCCTCAAACATTGCATCTTTGATTTGTTTCTTCATTTGCACTTCAAACTAGTGATGGGAAATGAGTTTTGCCTTGCAACTATGAAAGTCGTGAAATTCGCCTTTGGGCCAATCAGAAGCAAGAATTAAACTTCCTTTTCCTCTAAAACATTTGAAATGCATTTTATGTTTGCCTTAAATGGCCCTTTTCATTTGCACAATAATTAAAATATTCAAAATAATGCATCATATGACCTTCGTTTTTTATGAAAATGGAGTTGTAGAAGTTATAGTCCAAAATAAGAAATGGGTTGTCCTTATATTTTCAAAATTTTAAACTTTTTGGAACATCAATTTTGGCCATGTTGCAGTAAAAAACAGATTAGTTAACCCCTCAAAACTCGTCGAGGAGCTGCAAAACTAAGCAGGAATATTACCATTTCAACCAAAACTCTAGTATAATAAATAACATGGAAAAATTCTTCATGAGGTGCAAGATATTAAATGCCAAAGTGGCTTTCTTAGACTTTTCTGCAATTTGCACCTATCAAAAAAAAACTTGAGCACACCAAGTCACCTCCTTGAAAAAACATCAAATCATCTCTTGGGGAACTGCCACTGGAAAAATTTGATCATTTAGGTCCACTAAGTATGTGTGAAAGAGAGATTTCCTTCTATCCACATTTATCACTAGATATTAAGGGTAGAATTTGACCACCTTGAAGCATTCGTAAAATGCAGATGTAAAAGGTGAACAAACTGTATTTGCTTTTGACTGTGTAAAAATATCAAATCTGATCATGAGACTCTAAAAAGTGACCAAGGATCACATGAACATGGGGAATATGCAAGGAACCAATCCATTCATCTTGACAATCACCCAACTGTTTTTATTTTAAGTTGAGCAGGAGGCCACTTCATAGATCTGAGAGTCCACAAATAGCAAAACAGTCCCAAAACCTTCCATCTTTTCACTTCAAAACCTTATCAAAACTTATCACAAGGGGCTAAAACCTAACATACAGATTCACATATGTCACATTAGTATGCCCATAAAGGGATTTTGTATGAAAGTAAACGAGCTCAGAATTATGACCCTCCAAAGTGGGTCAGTTAGGTAGATTTTTCAAGGGCATTTCTGAGTTTGCAAATCAACTTTTTTCATCATGGGCACTCAAAATTTGAAAATTTTGAACGTGCCAATAGGATCCAACCAAGACCTAAAACCTCAAGGTTATAGTTCTATGTTTGCATCCACTCTCTTTTTTTGACGATTGTTTCTTCTCGAAACCTAGACAACAACAAGAACCTAGAAAATAAATGACCTTTTTTTGGGCACCAAAATTAAACATCCAATGTTTTCTCCCAACTACTATGATTAATACAAGAGGACTCCTAGGTACTATAAATCAATGCTCAAGCAATTATTTTATCTGTGACACTCAATTTTTTTGTGGGATCCATTCTTTGCTCTGGATTCTACATTCCTATAGTTCCACAACCTAGGATTTCATCCTAGTTAGTGATATTATTGGTTGCAATTCCTCAAGTATTGGGGCACATGAATAACAAAGGAACAATGTAGAAAGGAAGAAATAAATAGATAATAAACTTCAAAGTACCTGTTAGGAGGTAGGGATAATTTTAGATCACTAAAAGGTTATTATAAACTTATTGCTTGTTTTTGTCTGATTAATGGTGAATAAAAAATATACATGCCAATTTTTGAAAAAAAATTAATACATTTGTTCTTATAAAAATTAAAAAACCATTTGATGAATGTGAGAGTATTTGAAACCTATTATAATATTGTGTAATAGATCTTCTCTTTACATATGAACTTGTTCATCACATTAAAGGAAAAATAAGAATATTGAAATAAAAATAATGTAGTATAATTGTGTTTAGATGTTACATGAAATTTGTATTTAGTGTTTTCTCTTTCCATATCTCTTTGTTAGTTGCAGTTTTTTATTACCTTTGGATTGACATTAGTCTCATGTGCACTCAATGCAATAAAAAAAGTCAATACAAATTAGTAAAGCCCCTTCATGAAGTTTTAGTTTTAATTTGTGCAGTTGATGATAACACAATATAAAAGGAATAATATTTATCTTTCCCCCACCTTCCACTCACTACAGTGGTGTTGAATCACCTATATAGATGTAGCATGATATTTAGCTACTCTTAACCTAGTGACAAATTTTCAAGTGAATCAATAGTTCAAGTTTAAGTATCGTTATTATTTTTTAATTTTATACTCCAACCTCTAGGAATATTCTCCCAAGTCTAGATTTAGCTCAAACTCTAGAATATAAAATCCACTCTCATAGAGTTGGCCTTCAACCCTCCATTTTTTGTTGATAAATCATTTTCCTCCACTTGATAGAAAGCCTTGGTCTTATGAGTAAGAATTCTTCTTCAGAAACTAGAACAATAGTTTTAAGACCCAATAAAATGATATCATTATTAAAAAACAACTATTAAAAAAGTAAAGATAATTTTCATATCATAAAGGCTACATATTTACAATTTAATTTTTTTCTACCAATAATACTTTTATGAAAAGGAAATTTAATCTTCCATTTTGGAAGTGGTAACTTTGTTATAGGAACTTATTTTAAAATTTTCTATTACTATGGATAGAACAAGATCATCATGCACAACGATATAATTTAGCTAATGTAAGAAATCATCATGCTAAGTGGAAAACAAAGGATGGGGATGACGTTCATGACAGCAACTTCGGCGCTGCCTGCAACATACGGATTAAATCTTGAGTGAAAATTTGGTAGGATTTTTGTTTTGTTTCGCCAGTACAAATTGCGAGATGACACTATCCACTTGTTTCTTTAGGTTACAGACGTATGTGGTGAGTGGTTGATCTGAGACCGACATAGTAGCTCAGATATCTCAGGTATCGGTTATAACAGAGCTTTCCCGGGTAATTATTAGTTTACTAACTACTCCTGCCTTTAACTTTTCTTTTAAATGGCATGTTAGTGAATTCAACTTTATTTTTAATTAAATTTTTATGTAAACTAATTCTTTTTCTGGTTTAGAAAGAGAGTTATTTTTCAAATATAAAGACATTAAAAGTTTATAATATATATTAATCTGAAATAATTAAAAAGTAACATATAAATATAAACAAAAAATTATTAATTTAATTTTGTCAGTTATTTATATATGAACATAATATTAAATATTAGTTATATGAGAGACATTCTATAAATTAAAACTATTAAAATGTAATATATAAAAAGACAGTAAGTTTTATTATGATTTTTTCAAAAAAATTTAGAAATAAGTTTTTATAATTAAACATGAGGTTGATTAGAAATAAAAATAAAAATATGAAAAATATGTTCAAAAGTTTAAAAATTATCTGATTAACTAAAAGAGAGAATCCTCTTAAGAAGGGTATAATTTTTTAAATGATAAAATAATTACACAAAAGTTGACATCCCATGAAAAGTATAAAATTTTGGTGAGGCTTCACTTTAAAATGTTATTACAAAAAACGAATTCACTAAAATTAATTATTTTTCCTACACTACATATTGAATTTATCTATTTAGGGGGAAAAATAGAGAAAATAAAAATTGTTTGCTATTGTTTCTATGACATCCCTTCAACCTAACTTTTTTCAAAAATAATCAATAGCTCAATTTCTTGTCTTAAATTTACAAAAAATATATCAAAGCGATTTTTCATTTAAAATAAAAATATAAGTATTAAATTCATCAATATTTCTACAACTCATTATTTTGCATCATTTTAAAATTCAAAATTGGTGTCACTAAACAAAAGAACAAAAGAAGCCATCACATCTAGAGAAATAGATACTAAAACTCAAGAAGTAAAATCATTGAATTATTCATTACTCTTCATCCATTCTACCTCTACAACTGAAAGAGAACAACTTATTTCTAAAAGTCTAAAAAAATAATTCAAAAATTATCATTTTTGTTAGTTTTTGATGATTATCATATTTTTCCATTTTTGGTAATTTTGCATACATGACCCTTTGAACTCACATTTTTCCCAAAAACTTCCTAACACTATGATGACACCAATTATCAACTTACAATTGAAATTGAAAACGTGAGTTCCAAGTTATTAAAGCAAACAACGTTCTAAAAACTTTAAAAACATAATTAAAGTTCATTTGCCCAAATGAAAGATTTTGCTCCCACAAAAAGTGTCAAAACAACCACCTACTGAGCTAAGGTCAATCGTCAATCCAAAAATGTCCACATAATGTATATCCCTATAAAATGTGAATCCAAAAGAACACTAGTTGAAAAGAACACAACTCATTAAAGTTATTATCTTCAAACTGCTTCCACTTGTCTTGATCCACCTTGTTCAATTCTCACTTTGTAATCTATGTGTTGTTTTTTCCTACTAGTCATTCCCACTGTACTAAATACCTATCGTATTGACCCTATTGAGTGGAAACTATTATTTTTATCTAGCAACTAGTCCCTGTATCATTTTCCTCTAGTTGAAAATAACACAACTCGTGCAAGTTATTGTCTTCAAACTACTTCTACTTGTCTTGATCCACCTTCTTCAATTCCCACTCTTTAATATATGTGTTATCTATTGTTGCTAATACTTTCCACTGTACTAAATACCTATTCTATTGACCCAGGGTCGAGTGGAAACTATTTTTTTTTCTCCCAATTCACTTCTCCTACACTATCTTAATTATTATATTCACCATGGAAATCATATAAATCGAAAACATCGAAAACAAAAGAAATATATGTAAATTCTTTGGTAAGCCCATTTCATAAGCATTGTCATTTATTTTTTCTAAATCTTGTGAGGACCAATTTTATTATACTTCAACTTGTTGTATGTTCCTATTGGAAATCATTCTCTTCTCAGGTAGACCATTACTAAATCACCTTCATTAAATACCTTATGCTTTTTTCCATGATCTATTACAGTTTTGTATTTATCATTAATCTCCTTTATTTTTTGCCTCACCTCTCTTCATAACTATTGAAGGGCTTATGCATGTGCTTCCCCATCATCACTCTTTTTTTCTAATTGGTAGTTTTAACAACTCTAAAATCCCCTTAGGATTGATTCCATAAAAAGTATGAAATAGTGATTTACCTATGGACCTATTCATTGAAGTTTCATAGCCAAAATTGGCTTGAGGTAATGCCAAGTCCCATTGCTTAGGCTTATGTCCAATGATGTACCTCAACTGGATTCTCAAACTCTGGTTAATAGCTTTTTTCTAGCCATTTGTTTGAGGGGTGTAAGCACTACTAAACTATAGCTTCGTCCCCATATTTTTCCATGGAGTCCTCTAAAAATGACTCAAAATTTTGGTATCTCTATAAGAGGTTATAGTCCTTGGGACACCGCGTGTGTAGTTTAACAACTTCTTAAAAAAAAAATCTACCACTATGGTTGAATCACTAGTTTTCTTGGAAGCAGTCAAATGAGACATCTTAGAGAAGCAATCAACAATTAAAAAAATGGAATCATTACCTCATTATGTTCTTGGCAGCCCCAACACAAAATCCATACTTAAATTTTTTCATGGTGTTCTAGGTACTAGCAATGGCATATACAACCTATATTTTGTGACTGTCATTTAGCCACTTGAAAAATTCTACACCTTGAAACATATCTAGTTACATCCCTCTTCAAATTTAGCCAATAATATTTATATCTTTTACCAAATCTATCGTCTTGTCCTTACCAAAGTGTCCAACCAACCCACTACTATTAATCTCTCTAATAATATTTCCCCCCATAGATCTCTAGTTAGAATACATAGTAATTTTCCTTTGAAAATATATCCTTCTTGAATAAAATATCCACCTTTGATGCTCTCTAGGTTGCCAGTTTCAAGATATTTCAATTAGTCTACAATCTCCCAAAAGTCATTGTTAGTCTCATATAGATCCTTAAGGGTATCAAAAAGAAATTCTTTATTTTCCATTATTGTCAAAAACAAAACACACCTACTAAACCATAGGAAGTAGGGTGCTCCACCTTAAAGGAGATGGAACAATAGGGGGTACCTATTTCACCCTTAGTTCATTAAAGGAAACCCTAGAGACTTCCACCCAACCAATGATTCAATTGAGGGAAGTGCTACAACTAGGACAAGAGGGGTTTCCTTAGGTGTGATTAAAAAGGGGTGGTTCACCACTAAAAAAAATCTTTGAAAGAAGGAAATGAAAATGTAGTGTCAGAAAATGTTGTTTTGGCCCTCCTTGCTGAATTAGGTTTAATGCTACCTTAATTTATTGTTGTAATCTAGTTGGCACATTCACATTAGGTCTTGGTCCCTTGTGAACTAATGTATTTAATGGTACCTTGCTAAAGTGTTGTAACACATTTTCATGCTTTACTAACGTCTTATCAACCCAATAAACCTATTTTTAATCAAAATTAATCTTAATCTTGCCTTATTTGGAGTGTTATAAAGTGTTGTAACACACTTTAACACTTCTCTAGGCTTGTAATTAATAATTGGGCTTTCTTACACTTTAATTGGCCCCATTTTGCATCCACAAGCCACATATATTACATATTTTCAAGGATAATCCTATCACTAATCAATACCCAATCATAATTAAGGTGTTTCTAGTTTGAATGACCCATATTTAGTGATATGGGAGGCATTCACCACCTTGGGTAAATGGGTCCCACTTAAATATTTTGGTCCCAAACCGAATTTCACACATTTCTAAGCATTTTTGGTTTTTGGTCCCATACATTATATCTAATGGGACTCATTCACCACCTTGGTAAAATGAGTCCCATGTGGCCCAAAATAAAAATTAATTCAAATTTCTAGGAGGATTTTATTCTCCTAGATCTGATGTTAGCTTCTAGTTTTGAATTTTTAGGAATTCTTGCATAATTGAGTATAAATACAAGGTTTTTTCACTTATTTTCACCTAAGCATGTTAATGATATCACCTAAGAATTTTGTGATAATATGAATAATAGAAAATTGAATTCACAAGATCATTCAAGAGGATTCAAGGGAAGATTATAAATCATTTCAAAGAATTCTTCAAGCATCAATTGTCATGTCAATGATTGCGTGCATCATGTTTGTTATTGTGCTCACAATTGTGATGTAGGGCTTATGATTCAAGCAAGTGTTAAATTCAAGATGAACATCATTCAAGAAAGGATCAAGAACTACATCGATTGCAACCATCTCAAGCATATTTGCAAAACTTCATTGAAGATTTTGGTGAGTTACATCATCATTTGTTCATTAATTATTCTCCATCCCTATTTTCTTCCATTTCAGGGTTTAATTACTAACAAGGGGTTTGAAAAAGGAAAAACCCTATCCACTAGCCCAATGACATTTTCCCCTCTCCTTTAAGTGCTATTTGTAGGTCTAGGTTGCATATTTCCTAAGGACCAAGATTGGAGATCACCTATAGGCTAGAAATTGCAGTCTGGAATCTAGAAACCAATCAAGAAGAACAAAGCAAACTAAGAGCCATAAATATTGATTTTGAATTCCCAAAAAAGCAGAAGTCGATTGATTCAGTGCAAGTGGTGAATGAGTCCCACTGTAGATTTCTGACAGATATCTTTGTAGATTTAGATACCCTTTTATCTGAAACCTACCCCTATGTAGTTTTATGGAAGTAGGAATAATTCACGCAACTTGGCCAATGAGTCCCAGTTAGCAATAAAAGAAAAAATTTCAGTGATTCAGACCTCCATCTTACCATCTAAATATTTCTAGGTGCACACATTTTTTTTTCTACTTTTCTATTTGGTGTCATTCACTTGGTCATTTAATGTTACATTACATTTAATTAGGTTTTTTTTATTGCATCTTACATTTCATTATCTTTTCCAAGTCTAAACTTGGTGGTGAACCCCTTATTAGATCATTTTCAGCCCCTAGAACAACCCTCTCACAAGATCTCTTTCTCTTTTTCATTAAGATCTCAAGGGTTTGTTCTTGAGTGAAAGTTAGTGAAATTTTCCCTTCTAGGTCCTAAACCATAATGAGGGAAACCAAAAAAATTTCTTTCTTTTATTTTTGCGAACCTGTAGTTAGAACATCATAATTTTGATTTGGAGTGCATTGTCATCCTATATTTTTCTAGCATTAACATTGCATTAGGATTTACATAGGTTAATTTACATTCTAGGGTTTCAAATTTTGCATTCGTGAAAGCTCATATAGATTGCACTTATGCATCTGATTTCATTGAAAATCATCGAAAATATGCATTTTCATCTCAAATACAGATCATAAAACATAAAAATCATAAAATTTAATTGAATAATTTTGAATTTAAAAAAAAAAATACTCCCTGGGACTCATTCACCACCTTGGGAAAATCAGTCCCTCTACATATTTTTCATTGCATTTTTCTGGCATTCAAAGTTCAGAATCTAAGTTTTTGTTTGCTCTTATTGCTTTTCTATTTTAATTTCTAGAATTTTTGTTATAAGTATTGCATTGTTCTTATCTTACATTGCATTTGCATTCACCTTGCATTTACTAGCCCTTGCATGATTATTTGGTGTCCTATTGCTAATACTATAGTGAGACGAAGTTCAACACTCATGTCATCATGCGATAGCATAAACATTGTTGGTCTTGGGTTGTCTAGCTCTTTCAGTCCTAGTATTGACACTACTACAATAGGTATGGACAACACCTTTTTCAACTATTTTCCTTCAAGTAGTATGAAATTTGAAACAATAAATTATAGTGTCCAATAAGAAAACATAATTCAAATTCATGAGGACCTAGTGAACTTACAACATTAAGTCTAAAATCACAACATTTAAACTACTACCATCCCTACTATAGATAACATTCACTGCATGCTTGGAAGTGAAGATGGTATTGACCTTGTGAAAAACATAGTTCAAATATTTGGAAAACACCTCCCCTCAACCACTAGTTGTCGTTTACCAACAAGAAGTGTCACAAGACAAGGATGACCTCAAATTCCCCCTCCCACAATAATTGTCTCAATACTTACCTATACCAACCCTCAAGTCACAACAAAAATGAAACACACTAGTAATGTGATTCCTTCCTTAGGTATTCATGCTAGCATTCCTAGTTCCTATGCGGCATTGCACATCATATCTCCCACCACCTTACCACCTATAAGAATCCCATTCACCTATCCTTCAAACACATACACTCCTTCACCATTTTTACTTCTATCTCATAACACAAGTAATGACCCTCTCACAAACCAACCTTTCCAAATTGTTTCATCCCTTCAAAAGCAAGTTCCCACCATGAACCAAAATCAAAATGGCCCACCTACATATTATTTCAAAAGAAACCCATTTTCCTTGGAGATATTGTGAACACCAATGCTATAAGGCGTAGAGGTGCCTAGATTTGAGAAATACAGAGGGAAGGGAGATCCTTCTAACCAGTTTATTGTGCCTATACTACATTGTGTTGTGACTTCATCCTTGATGATAAACTCTTAGCTAAGCTCTTCCCTAGGTCACTAAAAGATACTACCTTAGAATGGTTCTTCTCTTTATCGAACAACTCAATTAGTTCATTCAATGAACTTATTGATTGATTTGTAGAACATTTCCAAGAGCATATGACTCCTAAGATGACCTTGGATGATTTGATGAGATGTAAGCAAAAAGAAGAAGAAAAGATAACTAAATTTATCTCATGCTATCAATCACTTTATTCCTAGATTGATGTCAAGGTCCTCGACCCTCACTTTCAAAATATCTTCATAGAAAATTTACAAAGAAAAATTCAAGACAAGCTCATCGTGATGAAATTCCCATCCTTCATGCACTTGTGTACTGCCCTCCATGATTATCAAAATTAGGTTAGTATTCGAGATACAAAGTGCACTTCTATTCGATTTGAGAAATCCGAGCGCACAAACCAAAACAATTTCAAACCTTTTAGAAAGAAAAATAAAGGGTTTCTTCAATTTAATCCCCCTCAACAAACAACTCACAATGTCAATAACCAAGTAGTTGCTATTAGAGCCATGACACCCTTTATTTATGGGGACCTGCAAAGACAATTCACCCCTTACTTGATACCCTTAATAACACAATGTCCCAACTTATATAACAACAAATGATCATCTTACCTCCCATCAAAATACCCAATCCTAATAAGCCTTTACCCCAAATATTTAAGCAAAATATTATTGCCACTATCATTGACAAAATGGACATGACACAAAATAATGTAAGTGTCTTAAACATCTTATGCAAGACCTCATTAATTATGGTCATTTATCTGCTGGAGGTGTTACTGATCAAGGAAATAAGTCCATTGCTCCTCCTAACCAAAAGTTGTAACTTTTTACCATCCCCATGCCAAAACATAATATTTCATTTGTCAAAGCCAGTGAAACTAGAAAGAATGATGTGATGAATTTTGATATTGATGATGATAACAATGATTGTATTCAACATGATCCTATAGAAAGTGATCCTATGGATGAAATGGTTGGAGTGAGACATCATTCCTCTTAAGGGTCGAGCAAAAAAATCTCTTGACATTGATTTCTCCTCTAAGGATATACTTAAACATGCACAAGGTGGCCCTCTTTACATAGTCGACTGTATCTATGACAACCCTATAAATGCGATACTAATATGATAAACTAAAATCATGGATCAAGATCCATGATGGTTTTTCTTTCCCTATGATGGGATCGATCACTCTTCCCCTACAAATAGGACCAAAACCATTAGATATCTCATTCTCCATCATCCTGTAGTCAAACCAATTTTATGTGAATCTAGGCTACCCATGGCTTCACTCCATGAAAGTTGTCCCTTTGGTTGTGCATAAATTCTTAAAGTTTCTCTTTGATAATGAAATATCCATTGTCCATCATAGTTGATTTAATCCTTTGTCCTCCAAATAAAATTTTTCCTTAGACTCATTTTGGCCTGAGCCTATGGAACTTATAAAACCAAGAGAAGACTTATTTTTATTGTCCTATCAAAAGTTCAAGGCGAAGAATATAGCAAAACTATCCCTCTGAAACATGAATCCACCCACCATTGAGCCTACCATCCTTGAAAAAACCATGATTGAGCCTAAATAAACTCTAAACCACCAAGACCAACCTAAGACCAAACCTTCACCTACATCCAACAAACTACCTAGAGACATAAAAAAAATGCCATCATACCTCCTAGAATAAAACAAGTTTACAAAGTCAAAGAGAAAGCAGTTGAACATCTTCATGTGGTTCCTTTCGTTCTTCCCATTAGGGAATAAAATAAACCTATGGTTGATCAACCCGCTCCTACACAAATGCAACCTGCAAAACTAAAAGAAATAGAGGTGATAGAGAGCATGGGCATAGACGTCTTTCCCTTGCTCACAAGTTACATGAAGAAATAAACAAAGAAAATCAAAATCCAAACTTGACTGAAGCAATGCATGACCAACCTACCCCTTTACCAAGAGAAAAAAATCCAATACAACAACCACAAGAAGAGTTGAAGCCTTCTTTGGATATTATCATTCGACCTCCTATTGTGATCAATTTGGTTGATGATGACGAGGTTGCTAAAATTGACAAAGAGGTGGATAATGAACTAAATACATTGTTTTACAGGTCTTCCATGAGCTTAGATGACAAATCTCATATAAAGAGTGTTGAAGTATGTGTTGGCCCTAGGTTGAAACTTTCTCTTGTCTGCTTGGCTAGTTGTTTTCGCTTGGTAGACAATGAACATGATTGGGATGCAAATGACTTGCTCATAGGTTGACTCATATATGCCTTACTAGTCTTTTGCATAATTTAATTTTCATTTTCTTTTATGTGATTGCATGTGCGTGTGTGATCTCATGTGACATTCCTCTATGTGTACCTTCATTCTTCTTTATGTCATAAGCCTTTCATTTTTCACATTTTATCATTTTTTATTTATCTTGTGTTTTCCGTTTGGTGATGAAACAAGGCATATCAACATTCATGTCTCTTCCATGTTGAATCAAAAGGTTTTTCTTTGTTTTCAAGTTCTCTTTGTGTCATTCTTCTAGTTCTATGTGTATTTAGGGAATGATGACAGTTTTGAGCTCTTTAAAAATGTTGTAGAAAAACCATATTGACCCAGAATACATAGATCCCTTATGTGTTTGGTGTTTTCATTTTGGGGGAAACTCCTCAATTTTTCTTTTATTTTGCATGACGTAGCTTCATTTGGAAACATATGAATTGTAATAGGGATATCAAAGTTAGCTCTCATGTCTTCTTTAATTTTAGCATTTATTATTTTCTACTTTAAAGTAATTTCCCATAGTATGGTGTTTAACAATTTCTTTAAAGTGGGGGCATATATTGGCATTATTATTTTTCATATTCCTTTCTCATGGTTTATGGTAGAGTCTGTTTATTTCATATGATGCATTTCTCTCTTTGTGGATGACATTGGGTGTGATTTCCTTCAAGAGAGTGATCTCCCTTAGCATATTATATTACTCTTATGGACTTGATGCAACACATTGCATCCCCTAAGTTGCAAATTTTCTATTCTTTTATTGGTCCTCTCTTGGAGACATTAGGCACAATGTTCCCTAAGTTAAAGGCCTCAGATGAAATAAGCAAGACTCCCTTGAACATTCCATATTTTACATTTTTCATTTGTAGTTATATGACCACCTTCCATAACACAAATTCCATCCCTGTAGAGCCATCTTATTTGTTCATTAGCTCCAAGCATACAAAGTTTTTCTTTTCTCATGAAGCTCGAAAATCATTTCTTTTGTGTGGAACCTTATTAAAGTTATCAAGGAGTATATCTTTGGTATGGTTTGAGTTGGAAGCCCGACCAATGCATGAATTTCCCCATAGCCACGTTTGTGTGTGTGAGTGCATACCAACCATGAGTATAAGTGTCTCACCTTTTAAGACTTCTCACCCAACAGATGGCTAGGAGTTTTGTTGCCTCATAGTGAGTATGCAATTTTTAAAAAAACATCCTTGATCTGATCGACATCGCAATGGACAAATGGTTGAAGCTTTTTCCAACTCTCTCTTATCTTTAATATTTTATCTCTTTCATATTTGAAAGTGCATTCTTGTGGTTTTTTGTTGCTCTTTACATCATTCCCATGTGTTTTCTTTTGTTACCATATTGATTTATCTTGGGATATTCATCCTAGGGGCTTGATAACCTCTCTTGATTGTTTTTGGCTCATCTTATTGGTATTGGTACATTTGAACCCCTCTTGACATGTGTGTATGTCTACTTTAGTGTGAGTTTGAAGAAATTTCATCCTCTCACTAAAGTGGTGGCTAAATATAGTGTAAAAAAATGTTAGAACATTTTCACGCTTGTTTGGGCCGTCCTTGTTGAATTAGTTTTAATGTTGCCTTCATTTAGTATTGTAATGTGATTGGAACATTCACATTAGGTAGTAGGACCTTGTGAACTAATGGACTTAATGGTACCTTGCTAAAGTGTTGTGAAGTGTTGTAAGACACTTTCACATTTTTCTAAGGTCTTATCAGCCTAATAAACCTCTTTTTAATCAAAATTAATCTTAATATTTCCTTATTTGGAGTGTTGTAAAGAGTTGTAACACACTTTCACACTTTTATAAGCTTTCCATTATTAATCGGGCTTTCTTATGCTTTAATTGGCCCCATTTTGTATCCGCAAGCCTCATTTATTGCATCATTTTGAGGATAATCCCAACACCAATCAATACCCAATCATAATTCAAGTGTTTTTGGTTTGAATAGCCTAAATTTAGTGATCTGGGATGCATTAACAACCTTGGGTGAATGGGTCCCACCTAGATCTTTTTGCCTCGAACTAGATTTCACACATTTCTAAGTAATTTTGGTTTTTGGTCCCATACATTATCTCTGATGGGACTCATTCACCACCTTCGATGAATGAGTCCCATGTGGACCAAAATCAAAATTAATTCAAATTTCTCATGGTATTTTATTCTCCTAGATCTAATGTCTTCTTTTAGTGTTTGAATTTCGTGAATTCTTGCATAATTGAGCATAAATACAAGGTTCTTTCACTCATTTTCACATAAGCATTCATGAGATCCCCTAAGAATTTTGTGAGAATATTCCTAATAGCAAATTGAGTTCACAAGAGCATTCAAGAGGGTAAAAGAACAAAGTTGTGTCACACTTTATAAAGGAAATGACCAACACTGATCCAACTTTTATACTTGAATCACTAAAAAGTGGCATAAATGTTTTGAATTTTGAAATGATGTAAACTAGTAAAATATGTAATTTTTAGTCTATTTTATGTTTCTATTTAATATATATATATATTCTAAACTAGTGTTTAATAAATTAACACTATAATTTAGTTGGCTATAAAATGTTGAAAAGTGAACTTGTATGGGATGCCAAACTTTTTATAGTAATTATTTTTTTTCAATTTTTTTGTGTGTATTTATAACTTGAAACTTTAGTGCATGGATATATTTTTTTCAATTTTGATAAATCTATATTTTTAAATAAATATTAAAAAGTGTGTGAATCAAAAAAAAGTTGTTTCTATCAAACGTCAACTTTCATATTAAATATTTATCTAAAATGAAAAATAAATTATACCATCTTGAAATAGATTCTTTTATCTAGTGCATCATATTTTTTCTTTTTGTTTAAATAAGTTTTAGTATTTTTCCTTGGTATGGTAATCAACCTAACATTTTGTGATGGTAACCTAATTTTAGTTAAAAAATAACAATAATTAAAATAATAATTAAAATATTAAAATAAAATTAATTTTTAAAACTACACTTATGGATCTACAAAAGGGTATTTTTATATTTTTTTTTAAATGTTATTTACACTAGTAGGAGTTATTGAAACTTCAAGTTTTTCAAATAATTTAATTATTTTTTTAAATTGAACTCAAAGTGGTGCTCCATATATTTTTGTTCAACAATTTTAGTTGAGAAAGTTTTGGAAGGATCTAACTTAGCTATAATGAATCTTACTAGATCATATGTTTGACCAAAATTAATTTTTAGTTAGAAATACTTAAATTATGTTGTGCTAATAAGTTGGCTGAAAGCGTGACACAACTTTGTACTTTTACCGAAGAGCATTCAAGGGAAGATTATCAAGAATTTTAAAGCATTCTTCAAGAATCAATAATCATGTCAAAGATTGCATGCATCATGTTTGTTATTTTGCTAACAATTGTGATGTGGGGTTTATGATTCAAGCAAGTATTTAATTCAAGATCAACATCATTCAAGCAAGGATCAAGATCTACATATATTGCAGCCATCTCAAGCATATTTGAAGCACTTCACTGAAGAGTTTGGTGAGTTTCAACATCATAATGTGTTCATTCGTCATTCTCCATCCCTATTTTCTTTCATTTCAAGTCTTAATTATGAACAAGGGGTTTGACCAAGGAAAACCCCTATCCACTAACCCAACAACATTTTCCCGTTTCCTTTGTGTGTGATTTGCAGGCCTAGGTTGCATATTTCCTAAGGAGAAAGATTGGAGGAAATTTTCCAAGAGCTCAAAGTTGTCAAAAAGACTTGGAGAGACTTGGAGATCATCTACAGGTCACAAATTGTACTTTCAGATTCAAAAACCAATCACGAAGAACAAAGTAGACTGAGAGGTACAAATCCTGATTTTGAATTCTTGAAAAAGAAAAATTGGACTGATTCACCACAAGTGGTGAATTCGTACCATTGTAGTTGTCTGACAGAGATCTTTTTTGATTTAGATACCCTTTTGTTTGAAACTAGCTCCTATGTAGTTTTCAAGAAATGGGCCTGATTTTCCAAGCTTGGCGAATGAGTCCTAGTCAGCAATAAAAGAAGAATTTTTAGTGATTCCAAGCTCCATCTTGCCATCTCTAAATTTCTAGGTTCACATATTCTATTTTGTATTTTTTTGTTTGGTTTCATTCACTTTTCTAGGTCATTAGGTGTTACTTTCCATTCAATAAGGGTTTTGTATTGTATCTTGCATTTAATTATCTTTTCCAAGTTTAAACTTGGTGGTGAACGCCTTATTAGATCATATTCAGCCCCTTGAACATCCCTCTTGCAAGATTCTTTCTCTTTTGCATTGAGATCTCAAGGGTTTGTTCTTGAGCTAAAGTTAGTGAAAATTTCCCTTCTTGGTCCTAAACTCTAAGGAGAGAAACCAAAAAAATTTCAACCTTTTAGAAAGCAATATGCAAATCTAGTTATGTAACTTAGAAAATGTAACTCAAAATAAGACTAATAAACTAGAGATAAATAGAAAAGCACTTGTAATATTGAAGATGCTTGAAATAAGGTATACAATTATGAAATTTTAACTTTTGGCGTGCACTAGGACTAATATGCCAGACTAGGCGATTTAGACCCAGTTTAGGGTTTCAAGCTAAATCTAAAATATGCAACTAATAAACCAAGATCTATTGAAAATTATTGAAAACTGCTAGACTAGGAATCATACGCCTAAGGTGGTGATTTATTCCTAGTATTAGGGTTTGTCTAAAACTCTAGTATCCTCTAGCAATCTTCTATAGATTTTCTCTTGTCTGATCTCTAAGTCTCAGAATCTGAATTGCGAGTTGTAGGTGAATTTCCATGAAGATGACAAATTATTGAAAAATTTGACAACCTTTCTCCAATTGTGTAATTTTTCCTTCAAAGGATCTTCAATCTCCAAATCACCTAGATCTTCAATCACACATGATGATGGAAAAATGTTGTTGTGTAAGGAAATAAGAGTTTTCCTTGGTCAAGCCTTGTTTGAGTAATTAAAACTTGAAATGAAATGAAATATAAATGAAGGAATGATGAATGAACAAATAAAATGTTGAAACTCACCAAACACTTGTAACAATGGTTGCAATATTGTGTTAAATTGCTCCAATGGATGTGGATCTTGAGTCTTGATCTTGATATTAGATAATGTATCTGAATGCTTGCTTGAATCATGAAAACGTACATCACAAATGTTATCTCAAAAACACACATTATGCATGATGACTTTGAACTTGAATATTGAATGTTGCTCCAAATGCTTGATAACTTGCTCTTGAATGATCTTGAGTGCTCCTGAATTTCTAGAATTTCTGATTACTTGAAATTGCACTAGATTGCTTGTTAGGATAAATTATGTGAAATAACCTTGCATTTATACTTGTTCATGCCAAATTTCCCAAAATTACAACAGTAAAAGTTGAAATTAGATCTAGGAGAAAAAAATCCCACCAAGAATTGAATTCAAAATAGGTCCAACCTAAAATGGGACTTGTAGATGGTGAAATCTGCATAATTGTTAGAAAACCTTCAACACACACACCCACTTTAGTATGGTTAGTATCTTGAACAAGGCAAATAATCAACATCTCTATAGAATAATCCAACATGCTTGATAAACAACATAAACTAACTTAATTAAAAGAAAAAAAGAATACTAGATACCTATTCTATGGTGGATTGGTGCACCTTGAGTATGTGAAAGAGCCATTTCCCAATCCTTTGACAAGTTAAATGATGAAAATATAATGCTATGATGATGAACAAAATTAGTTCTCCAATAAAGAGAGTAACTTTGCATGAGATTGTGTTGTATATTTGAAGGAGATAAGCCTTGAATTTATAGGTGAGATTGAAGAGAGAAGAGGAAAAGTTGATGAATGTGGGATTAATCCTCAACCAATAGGAAGGAGACACTTGTCACCATGTGAATGGGCCATGGTTGTGAAAGTTTTGGCCAATGTGCCCATTTGAATTTTGAAAATAGCATTAAATGCATATGGTTGAAGGATTTGGGGGGAGATTTGTTTGGACAAAAAAGTCAATCAAGGGGAGTTAATGAGGGCATATTTCTTGGGAATATGCTTTGTGAGGAAAATAGAGGTTTTAATAAATCAAAATAAATGATTTATTGTGCAAGTGGGAAAAGCTAGAGGATGGGACATGGGTTGGTTTTAGTATTAATTAGGTATTTGATTAATTAAGCTAGTGATTAGTTGATTGTGACATTTTGACTTATATTTGTGGGTTAAGATAAATCAAAATGAGATGAGATAATGATTATTAGTCATTTAATTAAATACATTTGATTTAACTAAGTGAAGAGAATTGAAGAGGTAATTAAATAAAAAATGATTTATTTAATTAAAGAGATAACCTTAGGAGATTATTCAAATAAACCTGATTTATTATGATGTTAATTTTGCATGTCTTCATTTTGCTCCTCTTTGAAGCAATGTACTCATTGCATTGGTTCAAAGAATGATGTCACTGACATCGAAATTAAAAAAAAACTCTGATTTTTTCAGATGCCACAGTGAAGAGATGTGCATTAGTACATTGCCCCCTCGAGAGATTGAGCGAAAAGATTTGATTTGAGGTCGATCTCGCAAGAAAGAGGTTCAAAATGGATGTATGGATGGCTATGACTAATTGATCTATATGATAATTATGATGTAAATAATTTTTTTGGAAGATGCTTAGAATAACAAATCTATATTATTCTAAACAACTTAGATGATGATGCAGTGCATGTGAGATAGATGAGATGGATGATGTTTTCCTATGATGATATGACATGATTATGCAAGATGAGATTTTGGATGCAAGATGGATTCACTATTATCATGAAAGAGGATAGAAGAGTGAGAGAGATCAACCCTTAAATCCAAGAAGATGCAGAGGTCCAACAAGTCCATTAGTCATCGAGACTTTCTTGGATATGATGATGAATGGTGATGATGTATTTCTTATCCAAGGATGAGAAGGATAAAGAGCATACCCTTCTTTATGTTTGATAACATAGATAGGTCTGATACATCAAGGTATTAAGAACCAGGATGGCATTGCACCTAGTGTGATGGACTTTGACTCGTCAAACAGATAGGAGTACTCTTGTTCACACTTGACAAACAAAACCTTATTTAGGATGCAGTTCAGATATTCTAGACATCTCAGACCAAAACATAGAAAGGAAAGCCTTGCTATGTGGTCAACAAGACACCTAAAACATCCTCCCTACAAGCAAAAAAAATTACGCACGATGAAGTTATTTTACAAGAACATCCAACAAGTACAACAGATAACAAGACACTGATCATTTCCCCATTCCTTTCTCTCTAAATCTTTTTGTTTAGACATCATCGAGAGGTCCTTGGAATGAGCGCAAAATAATATAAGTCTAAAAATACCAAGATAAAGTAAACAAACAAGCTAATATTCTTCATACTACTAGCCAAAGACTAAACTACAGTGATACCTGATGCTGATGTCCATCCAAGGAAGGTCACATTCCTAGGACATGTTGTGATCAGGGTTTTGATAAGATTGATTTGATGATAAGCTATTGATACTCCGAGTTGACTGACTTGCTAACTCACTGATCTAGACTTGAGACTTTGACGATTAGCTTCACATTTTTTTGGAACTACTAGACTTGCTTCAGATTTCCATACGAAAAGATGAAGATGATGATTGATTTATTATGAACGGTGATTATTGGAGGTGAAATCGAGATGAGATGGATGCACCATTTTTTGGGTTTTTTTCAAATGTTTTGAGGTTGTTTTATGGATTTTGAGATGCTTTACAAATGTTTTTGGTACTTCCAAGATTTATGATGAAGAGAATGACTTAAAGACCTATCCTAGGGGTCTTGGGAGCTGATCCATAGGCCTTGCCTACATTATACACACAGATACCATGTAGTTCGAATGATGAAAGAATTGACTCAATGATGAGATGGATGGGCAAATGGATTTCCATTGCGATGGACGCCTAAAGGACTGACCTAAAATGTCTCAAGGGATGATCAAAGATCAACCTTGCCTACATTCAAGCTCAAAAATGACATAGTTCGATCGATTAGAAACTTGACTCAATGATAAGATAGATGGGAAAACAGATTGCCATTGCAACAGATGCCTAAAGGACTAACCTAAAATGTGAAATAAATGGGCAAATGGATTCCCATTGCGACATATGCCTAAATAACTGACCTAAAAATGTGAAATAGATGGACAACGGATTGCCACTGTGATGGACGCCTAAAGGACTGACCTACGGTGTCTCGAGGGATTATCAAAGATCAACCTTGCCTACGTTCAAGCTTAGAGATGACGTAGTTCGACTGATGCCTCTATTTTTTTGATTTTTTTGATTTTGACATTATTTGGATTTTGAATGATTTGGATGTTTTTTGATTTTTTGATTTTTTGATTTTTTGAATTTTTGATTTTTTGAATTTTTGATTTTTTTGATTTTTGATTTTTTGAGTTTTTGAATTTTTTTTTTTCAATGTTTTTTATTTTTTTTTATGTTAAAGAAAATCAAAAGAATATACATGAATCTGATTCAATGCAGGTACAAGAACATGCCCCCAGTGTGATGTGATAGACTACTTTGATAAAGGCAGGACAAACTGACCTTAGGAATATGCCAAGTAGTACTATGGTGGAACATGATACGAGAACAAGATCAAGCTATGGTACAGATGTGAATGGATGATGGAAGGATAAATGGAATGTAATGGATAAGTGGGTGCACATAATAGGCCATGAAGATTGCGGTAGATGGAGAGTGCTTTATTTACACTTGGCGCCTGCTTTCAAGGTTTTCACTAAGGTACTTGTCCAAAGCACCACCGAAGTGGTTTTCACTAGAGGACGTTTTTTTTTCTTTACTTTTTTTAATCCTCTTTTTTTATTTTATTTTATTTTTATATTTTTTCATTTTTTTGTTGTCACCAAGATGCCTATTTGCCAGGTTTTCATCAGGCTGACCATTTTTTTAGGACATTTTCTATTTTTTTTGTATTTTTTGGGTCTATACGTTGTAAGTATTTAGCCATAAAACTTTTTGAGATGATAGTTGTTCATGGGCGTAGAGGCTTGCCTTCTGGTGTTGATAGCTGACATGTCCCTGACTTATAGCTTGCTATGATGGTGAAAGGTCCCAACTAGTTGGGCTCAAATTTTCCTTTTCTTTCTAGATTTGGCACGTTCTTCTGATTTTCTTTTAGCACAAGTTCACTGACTTGGAAGATGTGTCTCCTGATTTTGTTGTTGTAGCTATGTTTTAGGCGGTTTTGATAGACTTGTAGATGGTTGAGGGAATCCATGCACCGTTCATCTAATAACTTCAACTCATTTAACCTTGAAACCTTATATTCCTCATTTGTAATGAGGTTCTACAATGATATTCTCAATGATGGGAGCTCGATCTCGATTGGGAGGATGGCTTCTGATCCATTGACTAGGGAGAATGGGGTGGCACTTGTTGGCATGCGAATGCTGGTGCGGTAGGCCCATAAGGCGGGATTTAGCTGCAAATGTCAGTCATGACCAGAGTCATTGATTATTTTCTTAAGGATTTTTAGGATAGTTTTATTTGTGGCTTCTACTTGGCCATTGCCTTGGGGGTAGTACGAAGTGGAAAAGCAATGTTGGATATTGAATTTGTGGAAAAGGTCATGCACATCCTGATTCTTGAAAGGTGTCCCATTATTAGAGATAATGGATTGGGGGACACCATATTGGCAAATGAGATAGTTCAGGATGAACTTGGATATTTTATTTTTGGTTATGTAGGTCATGGGAATTGCTTTGACCCACTTTTTGAAATAATTTGTGGCAATGATGATGAATTTGTGGTCGTTGGATGAGGTGGGTGTAATTTTTCGATGAGATCGAGCCCCCATTGTGAAAATGACCAAGGTGTGACAATAGGATGAATCTCTTGAGTTGGTTGATGAATAAGGTCTCCATGTTGCTAGCACTATAAACACCTTCTGACAAAGTTGTGTGCCTCACTTTCCATTGTTGGCCAGTAGTACCCGGTCCTCAACGGTTTCTTAGCCAGGGTCATACCACTTGAGTGCGAACCACAAATGCCCGTGTGAACCTCAGTCAGAGTAGTTAGGGCTTCCTCAGGGTTTAAGCAATGCAAAAGGGTTCCTTCAATGCTCCTACGATAGAGGGTTTCTCCTAGGATGACAAAATAGGTGGAATTTCTGACAAAGGCTTGTTTAAGGTTTGGGGTTATGTCAGCTGGCAGGACTCCTATTCTCAGGTAGATATAGATGTCATGATACTAGGGATCATTGAAACCAATGAGTTCACACACATATTCAAACTCTGGTACCTCAAAATTTGGTATGAGAAGCTGGTCTATCAAGAATTCATCTTTTACGGCATTGCGAGGGATATCCAGTAAGGATCCAATTGTTGCCATGGTGTCAACTGCTCTATTGTTAGCCCTTGGTATCTGCTCAAAGGTGATATCAATGAATGATTCTTTGATGCTCTCTACTAACTTCTTGTATGGTGTCAGCTTATCATCCTTAGTTTGGTACTCATCATTGACTTGGTTGATAATAAGTTGTGAATCACCATAAACCTTTAGTTATCATCTTGAGACCTATGGTTAAAGCCTCATACTCCACAATGTTGTTAGTGCAAGGAAATGACAATTTGTAGGATCTAGGAATATAATCCCCATGTGGGGTGATGAAGAAAACACCAGCTCTTGATCCATGTTGTGTGTATGAGCTGTCAAATTAGAGTTTCCAGTGATCGACTATGCCAAGATTAAAGATGGATTCGTCTTGAAACTCTAATCTGAGTGGATTCTCTGAATAGATTGGAGCTTCTGCCAGTTGATCTGCAATGACTTGTCCCTTGATTTATTTTCACTCCAGATATTCAATGTCATATTCTAATAGTATCATGACCCATTTAGCTATCCTTCCTGTGGGCATTTGACAATAGATACTTTAGGGGATAGATCTTGGTGATGAGTTTGATTTTGTGTGCCAACATGTAATTTCAATTTTTTTGTGAAGCAAACACTACTAGATAGGATTTTTCAATGAATGAGTAGTTTAACTCATGGCTGACCATTGTTCTCCTAATGTAATAGATGGCCCTATTTGTCCCATTTTCATCATGTTGAGCTAAAGGAGCACCAAGGGCTGCTGCTATTATCGAGATATACAAGATTAATGGATTTCCTGGGATTGGCGGCATCAAAACTAGTGGCATAAGTAGAAATTTTTTATTTTACTAAACGCTTGCTCACAGTTGTCATCCCACTTGTATGCTACTCCCTTGTGGAGTAGATGAGAATATGGGATTTTCTTATCTACCAGTTGCGCTATGAACCTGTGGATGGATTGGAGCTTGCCTTGTAGACCCCTCAACTGCTTTAATGTCCTGAGTGCTTCCATATCGAGTATTGACTTGACCTTGGTAGGATCTACCTCAATTCATCTCATTGATACTATATATCCCAGGAGTTTTCCAGATTGTACCCCAAAGAAACACTTCTTTGGGTTGAGACAGACCTTATATTTTTCCAATTTGTAAAAAATAGAGCTCAAGGAAGCTATGTGGTCTTGTCTTTTTCTGGATTTTTCCAATATGTCATCTACATAGTCTTCCCCTTTTTTATGGATCATGTCATTGAAAATAGTGTCATGGCTCTCTGGTATGTTGCACCTGTATTCTTTAGCCCAAATGGCATCATGTTCCAGTAGTAGGTGCCCCATGGACATGAAAACAATGTCTTATGTTGCTCCTCCTTTGTGATCATAATCTGGTTGTACCCTGAGAAGCCATCCATCAGTGATAGCATCTCGTGTCTGGAAATCATGTCCACTGTCATATCAATGTTGGGTAGTTGAAAATCATCCTTAGGACATGCTTTGTTTAGGTCTCTGAAGTCTATGCAGATACAGATGCCCCCATTCGGTTTTGAAATTGGCATGAGGTTTGATACCCATTTTGGATAATCAATTAAGCATATAAAACCGAGATCCAAAAGTTGCTGTAATTCTACCTTGACTAGAAAGACTATTTTTGTGGATGCATCTTTCTCAATTTTTGTCTCACTAGCTTTGCCCCTGCGTAGATAGCTAAATGATGAACCACGACTTTCAGATGGAGACCCAGTATGTCAGCGTAGTTCAATGAAAATTTCACCTTTCTTTCCCTTAGTAATGTTGCTAACAGTTCTTGTTCTTCTGATAGAAGTGACTCAGTGTAGAGAGTGATGTGTGGTGTTGCTTTTGTTCCTAGATTGACAAGATTGCACCGTTCTGCTAAGATTGTCAATTTCTCTTGATGAAGTAGAATATGCAGGAGATTGAATCCTTCATCCTCGGGCACCTTAGAGAGGTTTTCACCATTGGATGAACCCTTTATTTTTATTATTATATGGTTAGAGAGTGCCACAATGTGGTTTTCACTCAATGACCCTGAGCTTATTCTCATTGTTTTTCTTTTGCTACTGAAGGACTCAATCGTCTCCCCATAATATGCATGTGTGTCTAGTGTAATATCAAACCCAACCTTGTGATCTCCGCATTGTACTATATCCCTTAGTCCCATGAGTTCTGAGAGATCCTCATCATTTTCAAATGTGTCTAGAACCGATGGTCCTTATTGGTCATAGTCGATGAGTTGGGGGTAAACTAGGTTTATTTTGTGATTTTGGTAGTTCGACTCAACGGGTGAGGTACTAATCATTAGTAAGGAGGAATCTTCAAAAATCATGGGAAGGCCTGTTATGGTATCCTCGTCGTCACTACTACCATAGAAATCAGTTATGTCAAAGGTGAAATTATCTAGGGGCGGACTTGTGGATATGGGTAGTTGAAGAGTGGCTTTTAAAAACTAAGGGGGATAACTGACTTCTCTACTAGGGGTACCTCTGCCATGTACAGTTATACTCAGAGGGGTACATCCAAGGCCAATATTTCTCATTCGGCTCTCCACAATGATGGGTTCCAATCATCCATCATTGATCCTTCTAAGGCTTTCATTTCTGTTGTAGCCCATACCCAATATCATTTACAATCCTCTACTAGCTTCATCCATGGGTAGGGTGGGTGTTTCCTTTCATCTTGGTATAATGAGCTTGAAATGTCTCTTTTGTCCTCATTTTCCCGATTGAGATCCCCCCAATAGCGGAATCCAGAAGGGTTTGCCATAAAAGTGTGGACAGGTGTTTCAAGTATTTGCGATTGCCCATGTGACCTAGGAGATTGCAGTAACTCTCCTACAACAATTTTTTTTTTTCTCATTATGTAATCTCCACACCCATTGTCCCGAATCATGAGCTTGATGTTGGATATGTTGGGGATGGAGGGTGTCTCTATCGTAGAAGTGGAGGTCAGGTTAGATGGATCTATATATGAAGTGGATGGGCCCTCTTCATATTTTGGCACTTGAGGAATTTTATAGAACTTGGCTTCCAAGTTTTTTCAATAGGAAAATTGCTCAGGCTCACCATGTATTGTGACCTCCTCATTCTGATATAAAAATTTGACACATTGGTGGAATGTTGAGGTGACCACCTTCATTCCATGGATCCATGGGCATCCTAGGAGGATGTTGTAGGGTAAGTCAAGGTCGAGGACCTAACATGTGGTTTCCATGGTGGTTGGCCCCACTTGGATTGGGATCCTGATGATGCCTTGAGACACTCTTTCTTGGTCATCATACGCTCTATAGTGATGCCTTTGTTTTTGTTGATGGAGTCTTCTGAAACTCCCAAGTTCTTTATGATTTTGAGCAAAGAAATATTTAGGCCTGTGCCTCTTTACTAGTTTACATCATTTAAAAATTTAAAACATATATGCTACTTTTTAGTGATTCAAGTTTAACAATTGGATCAACATTGGCCATTTTCTTTATAAAGTGTGACACAACTTTGTGCTTTTACCCAGGCCTATGCGTCCATCCATGAGGACCCTTTTGATTTTCTTCTTGTGAACCAACACTTTAAGGTGAAGTGCACAATTGTGCGATGGTTGGGCGGGGAAGTCTTGATCGATGAAGGTGAGGAGATTTGGAGTGATGATGTTACCAACCATAGCCTGGAATTATTTTGTATCAAGGGTAGCAGAGACAGTGGATGCAACTAATGCTTCATCAAGGATTTTCCAATGGGAAGCAAAAAATTTCAATAATTCCATGATGGAGATCTGAGTAGGGGTTATTTTTAGCTGGTCAATGACGTTATAATCATAGGGAACAAATTTTGGGTTTGAAATGGGGGTCTTAGATGGTTGAGATTCCCCTACAATAGTAACATTTCTGCTACGTGTGGTGACTCCATAATCAGCGTTGGCTCCCCTGATGCTAATGATAGTGACCATTTCGTCTATGCATGTGGCAATTTCTTCATATACAAGGTTTGAACTAGCATAATTTTGCTTCCATTTGTTGTTCCCTTGGTTATTTCCTTGATTGGTTCCCTAATTATGATTGGGCATCAAATTTGTGTATATTTTTAGGTTCTTATTACCATTCGGTTGCTCAAAATTTATTATTTTGTCTTCAATGAGATCCTGGGTGATGTTCTTCAACTTCATATAGTTGGCGGTCGTGTGTCCCTTGAGTTTATGATAATCACATAGGAGATTTTTTTTGTACCAGGGTGGCTTGACCTAGGGTTCACTTTAATTATCATGGGTGGGGACATTGATGATGTTCTCACTGAAAAAAATTTCATGATGGATTTGATTGACTCCCCAAGGGCTCTGAATTTCCATTTGGGGGGGAACTTATCTCGCGAAGGTGGTCCTCCTTGATTATTGAGATTGTTGATCTGGTTTTGGGGTGTTTCCTGATTTACAACATTTGTTTGTGTGTTATTTCAGTTGTTGTTCTGCAGTTGGTGATGATGTGTTTGATTATTTTTCTTGGGAGCACTGATGACAACCTTTGGATCCACCACTCCATCGTTGGTGACATTTCAGTTCTTCATCCATGTGCGAGATTTGTCATTTTAACTGGTGGATGGATGATTGTCCTAATGTTCAGAATAAGTGGGCGTGCCCACTTGTGTAACAAGATCTCCCTCAATATTGAGTGCCTTGGGGATCAGTTGATCATACATACTAATGCATTGCATCTTCAGATAGAATACCAAGGTTTTGTCTATATTGGCGATGATGGTACAAACGTGTTGTTATTCTGGCATGTCCCACTTGCTTCGATTGGCCTTGGCTCACCATCATTGGAGAAAGGCAGTGAATGATTCCCCCTTACTCTATTTCAGCACCAGGAGTTCTTCCAAACTAACATCCACGGAAATGTTGAATGCATAATTTTGGAGAAATGGATCTTTGATCTCCTGAAATGTTTTGATTCTTGTAGGAAGATGAGAAAACCATTCCATAGCATCACCAGCAAAGCTTCAATGGAATAGCCGCATTAGATATGTTTCATTGTAGGCGACTTCCATGCAATGTACCTAAAATTCCTTGATGTGATCTTTGGGGTTTCCCATCTCGTGATATTTATCAAATTTGGGAATTTTGAATCCCTTCAGGAATGGTACCATTGCCAAGCTTCTGTCAAATAGATAGTGGAACAAGTTGCTTGATGTCTTGACTATCTTCCCTAATTGAAGATCTAGCACTTGTTGCGAGAGAAATTTGATTTGTGTCATCACGTCACCTTCTGGATCAGGAGGTGGGGTGAATACGTTCTGGGGTGTGGGATTGATGGGTGGGATATTGGTGTGGTTTTGTTGCAAGATTTGCTAAGAAAGTGATGCCTATGCTTTCTGTTGTGCCAATAATGCTTTTTGTTGGTCCTGTTGTTGCTATGCCAACAACGCTTGTTGTTGGTCATATTTTTTTTGCGCTAACAACACTTGTTGTTGGTAATATTATTGCTATAATTGAGTCTTGTAAGCCTTTCTGATACACTTCTTGTTGCGCTTGAAATTGCGCTTGGTATTGTGCTTGTGCTTGCACTTGCTGAGCTTGGAATTGGGCTCGTGCTAGAGCATGTGCTTGTTGGATTTCCTATGCAATTTCAGTGGGTGGATTGAGCGGCATGTGTGGATTGAGAAGCTTTTGTGAATTAAGTAGCTTGAGCGGCTTGAACAGCTTGAGCGGCTTGAGTAGCTTCAGTGGCTTGAGTAGCTTGAGTAGCTTGAGTGGCTTGAGTAGCTTGAGTGGCTTGCGCTACCTACATAGCTTGGGTAGCTTCTTCAGCTTGTTATTTTTGTAACAAGGCCTGGGCTTGTGTAGCTTGTTGTACTTGTTGCGTTGCTAATTGTGCTTGCGCTTGCTAAGCGGCTAATTGTGCGGCCTGTTGATTTTGGAGTGATTTTTGTTGAGCAGCTTGCCGAGCATCTTGCAACATCATGGTGAATGAATTGGCTATGTTGTGCCTTGGTGGTAATGGCAGTGGATTACAAAGAATTTTGACCATTTTGATGAGCGAACTAGTCATGTTAATGATCGGGGTTAAAGCTATAGATGGTGCGATTGAGGTGCTTGGTGCCTGTGAAACCATGCTTTGAGGAATGGTGGATGCCATATGTTGTTGTGATACATATGACACAATTGGTGGATTTGATAAGGTGTTCTTATTTGAATGGTTGATGGTGGGAAGAGGAGGAAGACCCAACCCGAGGGATGATGATGGATCCAAAATTCCCCCTACTCCAAACAAGTCACCTTCTCCTTGTGAGATAAAGAGAGAAGTTTTCATGTCGAGAGGATAATCTGGTGTTGCATGAAATGAGGATGAATTTGTATGATCGTGAAATGTGAGCGAGACATAAGGGTGCAATGGATTTACCGGGATGTATTTATCCAATGTGGTGATTACATTCAATCCTCAGTTGTTCACACTTGGCGATGTGTTTGGAGTTCGCAAAACATGGCACTTACCTTGTTAACAACCAATGAGGTTGAAGTGATAGATGATATGATTTGAGGGATGTCTTGAGTGACATTTTGAAGTGGAAGTGTGGATGCGGGTGAAGGCATGATACCGAGAGACCTCTCCACAATGGTTCTTATGTCAAAGTCAGAAGGGAGTTTAGCTCCTTCTTTTGCTAACTCTAACATGTATGTGGATGGGTACAACCTCAACATGGCACTAAAAATTTGGTGGTTCTCAAGGTTTTGCACCATTTCTAGAATTTTTGATTGTGTCATCCCATTGTTAGTGATGTCCTATATATGACCTTCCTCCTGAGAATTTTGAGGTACTTGAGGAGGATTGATTGGGAGATCAATTGTTATCGTCAGATCGAACGTTGTTTCAGTTTGACTTAGATCACTTGAAATGGATGTTTCTTTATTTTGCTCCATAGTCTTCTTGTGTTGAGAGTGAGTTTGAACCATAAAATAGAGATCATTTTTCAAGAATGTAAGAGATGAACCTATAATTCTTTAGATCGGTCTCAACCTTAGGTTCAAACAAGTGAAGAACTAGGATAATTCAAGGACCAAAGCAATGATGGGGATGAGATAAACAAAAAGTGGATGATGCAGATGAATGTAACTCTTGAGAAACCTTGAGAGAAATGCTAAACTTTAGGACTTTGATTTGATCGATTGTGATGGATTGATAGTTTGACTAAGTGTGTTAAGTCAAAAAAAAGTTATAATTCACTTGTAAAATCTAGGAAGTTGTGTTATCTTAGAGTAAACTTACACATAAGAGGATGGTTCGACTAAGTGTGTTAAGTTAAATAAGGTGATTTTGGATTTGATAATTTGGCTGTGTGTTAAGCCAAAAAAAGTGATAATGGACTAGTAAACCCAAGTAAGTTGTGTTATCCTAGAGTAAACTTGTGCATAAGATGATGGTTTGACTAAGTGTGTTAAGTCAAACAAAATGATTTGATTTTTCCTAGAAGTTTAGCATAAAAGATGTTTACAAAGCTTCCAAGAGTTGTTGGTGAGTTGATTTTTGACTAATTTTGATGGTTGAGAGGTGGATGAAAGTGATTTATTTTGACCCTAGACTTGACCTAGATAACACTTCTTCTTACAAGACCCCAGCTTTGAAGAACATGCTTGACTTCCTATGTGAGAAAAGCAAACCTTTCAAAAAGATTAGGATTTTGTTGATAATAGAACTCATACAAGTTAGGGTTGTTTCTTGAAGCTTTCTTGTAAAAGTTGTAAACCAATCTTTCTCTAACTTTAAGAAGTCTTTCAAGACATTGCTCATGAGATTTGGACTAAGACTTTTGAACTTGGGTTTCTAGATTTTAATCTTACGGGAAATCATTTCAGAGAACACATGTGTGGAGTCAATTGTCTTTATATTTGCTTAATGAATTCTTTTTACTACAAACAGTTCTTTGATTACAGTTTCAAACTAAATATCTATGTCTCAATTCCTTTTTATTCCACAAGGACCCTTATGTGAAAATTAGGGTTTCAAGAACATAGTTCCCTAAGTTGAATTTAGTGAAAAAAAATGATGATTAAACCCAAGTACTTAGAAACCTCTAAGGATAGAATCTCTAGGGCAAGCAAGAGCACTTAGATTCGTCAAAGGATATTTTTTCTTCCAAAGGGTTTAAAATTTTTAAGTTCTCCATGAATGTTTTTTTTCCAATGTTTTAGATCCAAACAAAGTGTTATGATTCCAATAACATGCACAACCCTAGGCTGAAAAGACAATATTTTTTGGGTTCCCACTTGGATAAATCTAGTTGCGCATATTTAGTGTGGATGATTAGATGCTTGACCACACAGGCTCCCCCTTATAGTGCACTCACTTCTTGGGTCAGCCAAGCATCAGTACCCACGAATCTCTCATGGCATACTTTTCATCTCTACAACAAAATTGCATATATATGTGGGGTGACTTCAAAGGACATGACCTTTTGCACCAACAAATAGATAGGATTTTTGCCTTTGCTAAACAAGGGGTTTTAATTCAGAATTTCCATTCATGGACATTGACCCATGCGGCGAGAGACCATTGCTACCCTTCTCGTTGGAGACAACCGCGTGATATTGGATTTTGTTCGAGTAACCACTTTTATATCTCGGCTGGAAATACACTTGTCCTTAGTGTGTTACCGGTTGGGTCGTTCCCTTGGGTGAGTAATTTTTCCCACAAGGCAAGCCCTCTAAGATAAAAAAAAGTGAGAAAGCATATTCATAGTTCGATCAACCTTCATTTAGAAACAAAGGGAGAACACATGCAATAGGCTTACTCACACTCGCAAGATGTTTTGTTCAATTTTAGATCCCAAATAAAAGTGTGGAGGTAATCTTTTAAACAATCTAATATCACCAAAAGACTTTTGATTGTCAAGATTGTCGTGAAGCGCGAGAGAAGCGCATACACATTTTAAATGATATTAATTTGTGAAAAATATTGCAAAGCATGAAAAACACTTGTTTTTTTTAGATCATAAAAGCAGTGATTTTGATTTGTTTTAGAGCACCAAAATGAGATGTGAAATTTTCCTTGTTCAATTGTTAAATCTGAAAATCAACTCTAGTAAGTTTCTAAGTTCAATTTTAACCAAGCTGAAGAGATCAAATCCATGGTTAATTTTAAACCCAAAATTTGAAGTGAGTTAGTTCAAAACAAAAAACTAAAGCATGAATTGGAAGCCCCAAGCATTAAAAAATGCTTTGTCAAACTTCAAGTTTTAATGTTTGATTCTCTCCAACTCCAATCTTCTCATTTTTTCTCAATTTCAATAATTAGCTCCGATGGCAACCTCCAATGCTAACCTTTCACTTCTCCAAGCTTCACAAGCAGCTACCAGCAATAACTCAATTAGTGATATTACAATAGCCATATCAGTATGGGGAAAGCAGAAAAAAAAATGCCACATTTAAGACAACAACATAGCCATAAGACGACTCAAAAAATCATGATCCAAGCATGTATTTACTAGAAAAAAATGACATTGTGATGATATCTTGCATCGATTTGCTTCCTATCCCATATTGGATTGGTGCTACTCTTTGTGTAGAAGGTAGCCCTTTCCCAACCCTTCAATAAGCTAAATGATGAAAATATAATGCTATGATGATGAAAAAAATTAGTTCTCCAATGAAGAGAATAACTTTGCATGAGATTGTGTTGCGTATTTGAAGGAGATAAGCCTTGAACTTATAGGTGAGATTGAAGAGAGAAGAGGCAAAGTTGAAGAATGTGGGATTAATCCTCAACCAATAGGAAGGAGCCACTTGTCACCATGTGAACGGGCCATGGTTGTGCAAGTTTTGGCCAATGTGCCCATTTGAATTTTGAAAATAGAATTAAATGCATATGGTTGAAGGATTTGGGGGGAAATTTCTTTGGACAAGAAAGTCAAACAAGGGGAGTTAATGAGGGCCTTTTCCTTGGGAATATGCTTTGTGAGGAAAATAGAGGTTTTAATAAATCAAAATAAATGATGTATTGTGCAAGTGGGAAAAGCTAGAGGATGGGACATGGGTTAGTCCTAGCATTAATCAGGGATTTGATTAATTAAGCTAGTGATTAGTTGATTGTGACATTTCGACTTAGATTTGTGGGTTAAGATAAATCAAAATGAGATGAGATAATGATTATTAGTCATTGAATTAAATACATTTCATTTAACTAAATGAAGGGACTTTAGGAGGTAATTAAAAAAAAAATGATTTATTTAATTAAAGAGATAACCTTAGGAGATTATTCAAATAAACTTGATTTATTATGATGTTAATTTTGCATGTCTATAGGACTCACACACCAATTGGGGCATATGAGTCCCAGTACCTTAAACTTGGGACACAAATTTTAATAAATGTTAAGTTGAATGCAATATTCAGGAGTAGGCCCAAAAACCTAGGTGGGACCGATATGCCCAAGGTGGCGTATGAGTCCCGAATCACCAGATCTTGAACAGACAACCAAAAATCATGAATTGCGATTGGTCATTTAATAAATGTTGGTATTATCCTTAGAAAAATGCATTAAATAAGGATTGCGGATACAAACTAGGACCAAATAAGGCATAAAGAAGCACAATTTTAATAGGAAGGGCCCAAACAAGTAGGCAAATGTAAAGGGATACATTTTTCTACACTTAATTTAGCCCCCACTTTGTTGAGAGGAGGAAATTGCTTCAAATTCACTCTAAAGTAGACAAATACACATCAAGAGGGGTTCAAATGTACCAATACCAATCAAATAGGATGAGAATGATCAAGAGGGTTATGGAAGACCCCATGATCAAAATCCTATGGAAAACCATTACATGCACAAAAGAAAACACATGAGAGTGATATATGAAGCAACAACAAGATACACACATGTACACTGCCAAAGACATAAGGAAGAATGAAAAATAAAAGGAAAGGGTGGATCAAGCCTGGATTGTTTGTCCAATGTGATGTGGATAAAATCTAAGTTGTTTGTCCAAAAAAGCATTTACAAGTGGAACACAATTTCCACTCTGCAAACCAAAAACACACTCACAAGGTCCAGTGGAACCTTAGGCCATCCACTAGGTGAGCCCTTAGAGACACATACACATGTGGTCAATATGTGCTTATACAAACAAGAAAGTGGATATGGGAAAGTCACGACTATGTTTGGCTCTGATATGCTAACCATACCAAAGCTATGCCTCCTGATAACTTTGATAAGGTGCCACACAACACAAACAAAAAGATTCACAAGGCAAGAAAAACATTGTATGCTTGACACTCATGAACAAATAGGATGGATCCATAGTTAATAAATGTGTGTTATGGATGGTGGCCATATAACAATTATTGTAAATGAAAAATGCTATAAGGTAAGTTTAAAGGATTTTTTCTTAGTTCATGTAAGGTCTTAACTTAGGGAACATTGTGCCTAATGTCTCTAAGAGAGGACCAATCAAAGAATAGAAGATTCAAAACTTAGAGGATGTAGTGTGTCACATCAAGCCACTAAGATGAATATAATATGCTAGAGATAGATCATGCTCTTGAAGGACATCACACCCAATGTGATCACTAAAAGAAAAACACATCACATGAAGTAAGAAGACTACATAAAAGAATAATGCCAATGTATGCCTCCACTTTAAAGAAATTTCTAAACACCATGATGTGAGAAATTACTTTAAAGTAGAAAATGAAAATGATAAAAATAAAGATGGTGTGAGATCTTATTTGGAAATCCCTTTGCCAGGTCATATGTTTCGAAATGAAGCTACGCCATGAAAAGGGGTCACCCCCACAATGAAATCCAAAAATAACACAAGGGATACAGGGATTCAAGGTCAATATGTATTTGCTACAATGTGATTATAGAGCTCAAAAACATCAGCATTCCTCAAATACTCACAAAACTAGAGGAATAACACATAGAGAGTGAAAATAAAGAAAAAGAGTTTAGGTCAACATGGAAGAGACCTCAATGTCTCGACGCCTTGCATCATCTACAAAAGGAAAACACAAGACAAAGAAAAAATAAAATGTTTACAACATAGAAAATAATGTAGATACATATAGAAGAATGGCACAAAGAGTGATTTACATGAAATAGAACGGTATAGGGAGATCACTTTACAAACATGCAATCACACACATAACATGAAAAATAAAACAAAGGAAAGACTAGTAAGGCATATGCGAGTCAACCTACAGTAGGTCATCGGCATCCCAATATTGGAGAGTATAAATGGAAGGAAAACAACTAGCCAATTGGACAACAACACATGTCAAAATAGGGGAAGCGCCAAGTTCAACACTCTTCTCAGGAGAATTGTCAATTAAGTTAATAGAAGAGGAAAATAATGTATTCATTTCATTATGCACTTCTTCATAAATTTTAGCAATCTCCTCCTCATCATCGTCTAAGTTAATCACAATAGGAGAGCAAGTAATAATATCCAAAGAAGGTGCTTGTCCCACTTGTGGTTGCGGTATAGGAACTTTCTATTGTGGAAAAGAGGGAGACTCGTGTATTGCTTCAGTTGAGTTTGGATGATAATTTTCTTTGTTTTTTTCTACATTTAACCTCTGAGCAATAGCATGACGTCTACAACTACACTCTCTAGCATATTTGTTTCTTTTGGTATAATTTTCAAGTTATGTTTGTGTAGGAGTGGGTTTATTAACCATATGTTTCTTTTCTTCTCTAAGGAGAGGAATGGAAGGAAACATAGGAGGTTGTTAAACCACTTTCTCTTTAGGTTTGTAAAAAAATTATATCTTAGGAGTTATGATGAAATTATTTTGGTTGTCTCTTGGTCATTTCTATGAGATAGGAAAAGGATATGTCTTGAGCTAGTCTTGGTTATTTGGAAGGTCTTCTAGTTCTATCACTGTTTAGTCAAGGATAGGAGGCTCAATTTTGGGTTGAGGCATGTTTCAAAGGGATAACTATGCAATGCGTTTCACATTAAACTTTTGATACGATTTTAAAAAAAATTCTTCAGAAGGTTTAATAGGTTCAATAGGCTCAAGAAAAAATAAATCCAATGAAAAGTTTCAACGGGAAGACATAGGATTAAATCCACTATGATGCATAGTAAAGATTTCATTGTCAAAAGGACACTTAAATCCTTTATGCACAACCAATGGGATGACATAGTCATGGATAACCAAACTCCACACGAAATTGATCTAACATTAGGATGATGGAGAATGAGACATCTAATTATTTCGGTCCTACTTGTAAAGGAAGGATGATTGAACCAATCGTAGGGAAAGGGAAACACTTATGTATTTTTATCCATGCTTTTGGTTTGTCATATGTTTCTTGATAGAGTTCACGCACAAGTAATAATTCTTCAATGATCACATTCTCTCCATAGATAGGATCAATTAATATCCCATTAATGGGCTTAGATCGTTGATTTGGTTAGCAATCAAAAGAGGACCATTAGGTGTGTTTTCGATTACATCTTTAGATGAGAAAGAAATTTCAAGAGGTATTTCAGTTTGAATCTTACGAGATTGTATTTCAATCAATCCTACCATACTATCCATAGGATCTTGTTTATCAGTATCCATGTTAACATCATTCGTGTTAAAATTTATCACATCATTCTTTTTAGTTTCACTAGCTTTGAAAAATAAAATAAATTGAAATCACATAATCACATCATTATTTTTAGGATGGATTAAGTGTTGATATGATTGAAATAAATTGAATCTGGCATTTTTATTCTATGAGGAATAAAACAAAGAAATATATATTAATATATTTATTAAAAAAAGGGGATTACATTTTCTAACAACTGTTACTAGTAGTTTTGGGTTTTCCATTTCCTATTATTCTCAAGTTGCCAACCATTGTGTCATTTTTTATAGTTTTACCATGATTTCAAGATTTGTAACTAATATGAAGGGATTTAGCAATATAAGTTTTTTTTCTTTTAGGTGTCTCTAAGAATTAATTTTTTTTTAATTGATTTCACATAATTCTCGACATGGCAATTTTTTCTGATTAAGAGGCGTAAAAGATTTTTATCGGGAGCTATGAATCAATGAGATCATAAATAGAGGACTGCATGCCCAATATAAATTCTCAACAATTATAGCCTAATGGGGTTTGAATCTTGATGACAAGAATAACAACACAAATTAATCATCACACCATACCACTATTGGAAATTCTCGACATGTCACTTACTAGTATGTTTCTACATATAAATAATTAAATTTAATACAATTTTTTAAGTAACAATGAGCTATCTCAAGGCACCTTTTTCTATAGCAAAAGAGGTATGTGATAAACAATGGGTTTTTTAAATATCCTAGGTGTCTAAGAACTTGTGATATATTTTTTAATTTAATTTGATAAGCATATAGATCAACTCATGATAGTTGAATGAATTATTATTTTTACATTTTGATGTTGATTTAAATTTGGTTGATAAGCCATTTTTTTATGTGTTTAGAAGAATATAAGATAAAAAAATTATGATATCACCTAATTGGATACATGCAGATCCTTTTATAACTTGATATTCCATTCCACCCTACTTAAACTCATGCATGATCGTATCTTTCAATTTATTTTATTTTCCTAGTGCATATAGTCAATTGAATATAGTTAGCTCATATAACATCATATCAAATCTATTTTCTAATAATCTTGTTCAAGTTTTTGCATTGCTATCTATCTTGAAAGTATGTATGTAGTAAGATCCTAATATGTAAACACAATTAGGGATATGATTGTCTTATTATTTGGCTATATGTGTATCATTTTTATTTATTTATAAATGAGCCCATATTGTGTTTACTAGTATACCAATATTTTGAAGGTTAGTGAATTTTTTTTTCCCTTTCAATGTATAGGGTGTGGCTTGTGTTCAAGATAGACTCTCTTATGTTATTTCTCTTTTACTCAATAATCTTATGGAATATGATCTTTTGTTAGCTAGCATAAAGTGAAAAATGTCAATAGACTTTAAGCAATGACCATTTTTTTCCCATCATTTACTAACGGTTATTAATCCTATAGTCATGATTGACATGTGTTCGTAGCATTCAACATTGTATCATTGTTATAGGATTTGTAGATTGGAGTAATGAGAGACAACATATAATCAAGGTTTATTTGCATTTGCCAGACATTTTATCTATGAATGAAGGATCTCATTTGAAGATGTTCAATTATTTTTACCCTCTAAAACACAACTTTATATCACATCCCACAAATACAGTTCAATATTTATAATAGCTTTTGAAACTAATGATTCCATATATTTTTAATCTTAGAGTCATAATTATTAAATTATATATTTTTTTGGGTCATATAAATTTTTAAAAGGATGTTACACCATTATATCAAAAACTCTAATTATACTTTACGTCAATGTGTTCAGTCAACTTACGAGTTGTAAAGTAAGAAAAAAACAAAGAAAAGAATCAAGGTGTTTAGTCTCTAACATAGAGAACATGACGATCCTTCCAAGCGAGTAGTGTTATTCTCAATCCCTACCTATAAATGTCTTCTTAATAAATATATCCTTAATATTAAAAAGGAAACTCATGTGAAGATTTTAGATCGTTCATGTCTTTTATGAAGAGGTCTAGATATCTAGCTGTGATTCTCTAGTTAAATATCATTCAATTTAATATTGTTAATAATAATTTTAAGTTTCATTATTTAGAAAGAAATGTTAAATACTTTTATTGTCTCTTATCAAAATTATCGTAAATTTTCTTTTCAAATAGTCTTATTCATTTCATACGCAAACATCTATGACTCATGGGGAGTTAAATTTATTGGAGGCGAGGTAGAGATGAAGAGAGTATTGATATAATATGGTGAAAGGTAGTGTCTCATTTAGACTATTTAATATTTTCTTTTTTATTTACTTCTTTTATAACAATTGATTCTTCTAAGTAATAAAATTAACATTCTTTATGTTCATCATTCAAATGTCACAAACATATTATATTGATTTTGATCTTATGTCATTTAGCTAGAAGGATCCATTTAAAGTTTTTTGTGGATGGTTGTATCGATCTTTAGATGATCATAATATCCTTTTCAATGTGGTTAAACTATTAAAAAAATTAGTGCCTCAACCTTGGATTATAAAAATAGTAAGAGCCAAAAGTAGATGTTTTATTACAAGTGTAAATTGACTACTTTAATAAGTACTTTTCGTAAAGATAAGGATAATTTGGTGCTCACGATAATTATGATATTTATTAAGAGAGTCATTATACTTTTTATTAGTTATTTCTAAAATTAAACCTAACTTCTAGAAGGTTGGAAAATGCATTCAATTTTATATATTGGTTATTTTAGATAGTCATTTGTGAGATAGTTTAGTTCACAATTTTGTATGTTATTGGAATGTTATCAAAATTCCTTCAAGATTTGGTTGAATTGAAGATTTGTATAAGAACTTGCATTGCAAGTGTGTTGTAATTTGTTTCAATATTTGATAATGCACTATTTTTACATTTAGAAGTGGAGTTTTTCTCCCAAAAATATTTTCTTGACATAAATAACAATGCTAGATATTTCATTGTTATTTTTAATTTATGTTAGTTCATATTTGTTTCCTCAAATTTCTAAAAAAATTGAATTCAAATTTGTATTAAATTTTTATCCAGATTAGCATAAGAAGTATTTTTGCACACATATGCTCCATTACAAGTGATAGTGGATCATAATTAGCTTTGGTTCTATTTGTTTAGTACATATCTTTTTGACCTAATCAAAGTTGAAGTGGGAGCTTGCGTAGTGTATTTTATGTTTTGTGTTGTAGGATATTAGAGATAGTGAGCACACATTATATAATTTGGGTGCACAAGTTATATTGCACAAATTTCAAAATGTTGAAGCCAAAGATGAAATATTTTTTAGTTGATTGGGATCTAGGGGATGGGGTGGACGATAATATCTAGAGGTGTATAGATCCAACTTTGGTTGCAAAATATGATGATATGGGTATAAAGGATAAAGATTTCATTGTACTATAGTAAAATGCATACCCTTGAATTTTCACACTTGTTTGGGCCCACATTGCTTTATTTATCCTTCTTTATGGCTTAATTGGTCCTATTTTGTGTCCACAAGCCTTATGAATGACATCTTTTTTCTGGCTAATCCAGACATTCTCCAATGCATAAATGATATCCCAATAACTATGATTGGTGCGGCCCTAAATTTTGGTCATGACTGAAACACCACTTAGGGCATATTTGTAGCCCCGAGGTTTCAGGACCTTGATTTTGAGGAATCTTAATTGGGCCCTTTTTGTTGTTTGTGCCCCAAGTTTCATCACTTGGTACTAAGACACCACCTACAACGTCTAAGTCCTCCTTTCGTCATTTTTGAGATTTAAATTCAAATCGTGTCATGATTTAGCCTCCTTCATTTAATGAATTCATATGTCAACTTGGTGTGATATAATGTTAGGATATTAAACATAGATAAGTATAAATACAATGTTCATTCTCTCATTTTCTCCTAATAAACAACCTAAGCAATCTAAATTTTTTGTGAGAGCATTCATCATAGCATAATTGAGTTCACAAGAGCATTCAAGAGCAAGTCATCAAACATTTGGAGCCATATCAAGATTCAAGCATCATATCAAAGGCTATTCTTGCATCATGTGTGTTTTTGTGCTAACATTTGTGATGCAAGATTTTGATTCAAGCAAGCAAAAAATTCAAGATCTATCAAGCATTTCAAGATCCATATCCATTGCAGCCATTTCACACAACTTTGCAGACTTTAAAAAGTTTTGGTGAGTTGTAGAATTGCATGTTGTTTATTCACCATTTCCTTCATTATTTCTATTTCATTTCAAGGTTTAATTACAAACAAATGGTTTGACCAAATCAAACCAACATTCACTAACAATCAACAAGTTTTTCACATCTTGCATATTTGTTTTTCTAGATCTAGGTAGAAAACTTGAAGATCACTTGAAGTGGAAAGTTGTAAAAGTTGCAAAGTTGCATTGCAAAGTTGTCATCTTCACAAAAAATCACCTATATATCAGATCTGAAAGTTTTAGAACCTAAGATCCGAAAAGAAGTTAGTGTATACATTGGAGCTTAGGACCACATTCAGAATTTTTAGAAATTCAGAGCGGGAATAATATGCCACCTTGGGAGTCTTAGTCCTCCCAAGCATATATTTAACATATTCTTTCAGATTTGATTCTAACATCCAAAGATTTTGTATTTTCCCCGACAAATAGCAATGGGACTAATATGCCATCTTGGGCATCTTCATCCTCCAAGGCATATTTTGGTATCTTCTTTTGCATTCCCAGAATCCTCACAGCATCTCCAGACTTCCCAGGTACACATATCCTAACTTGTTGTTGTTTAATTTCATTGTTTGCATCTCTCATTTAGCTTATTTTAGGTCATTTTGCATATAACATTGTGTTGTCCAACAATTGTCTTTTCCAATCATTTTCTTGGTGGTGAACCCCCTAAAAAGCTTAAAATAACCCCTTACTAGGTCCTTTTAATTGTAAATGCAAAGAAACTACCAAAATTATATGCCTTAGAGGACTAAGATGCCCAAGATAGTGTATTAGTATTGTTGTTGTTTTTTGGGGAAAATATAGAATCTTTAATGTTGGAACTAGATCTAAAAGAATCTCTGAAATATATTCTTTGGAGCACTAAGATTCCCAAGGTGGCGTATTAATCCTTCTTGATTACTCTCTATGGGTACAATGACATATAGACTAAACGAAAATATAAAATAACATTGATAGTATATAATAATCACATGGAAATCATAGAGAACATAAATATATTTGTTTATTCAATATTCAGAAAATTAATCCTAATGTCGCTAGAGAAAACATAGCATAGAATAGTAGAACCATGATTTTTCTCGCCTACATGACTCAAGTACATATAGCACACTAGCGGTGGTTGTTGTACCAACCATCGTGCCCCTTCATTATAACTAATTACTTCATTAGGAACAACTAACTAACAAGATATGTACATAACATAAGTACATGTATTATTAATATTAACTAATGTCTTATTTACTTATGACTCACAACCGACCAAATACACTCTCTTCCAACTACATCGACTCATGACCGACCAAGTACACTCTCAACTGACTACATTATCCCCCCCACAAAGTAGTCATCTTCTAGGTGACTGATAACAAAAAATACCAACTTGAGTTCCTACTTGGTGCTAGCCAATTCCTTATCTTTTCCCTATGGCCGACCCTCCCTCTCGGCTGAAACTCAATGTGCATCAATCACCTGTGTATCTTTTTCTACCAATAGTTGATCCTTCTTTTCAAACTTATTATCACTCTCACCCAATACTATGTCTCTCTCTACCAACTTCTCCTCAAGAGCTCCAAATCTCATTTGCTCGACAACTAACTGCTCATGTGATTGTACTATGATGGTTGGTTGTACTGCAATTTAGAAATTCCAATACATTTGATGGGGGTCTGGGGTAAAGCCCGCAGCAGGGTCAAGGAGCAGCGCCCCCAAGAGGGTCGAGGGGTAGTGCCCCCAAAAGGCGGTCTCGAGGTAACACCCCCAACGAGGTCGAAGGACATCGCACACCTCATTTTTCATAATTTTTTCACAGGTTCCGAACAGTGCTGATGTTCCAAAAAATATAGATTTTGCATTGCTTTTTTTAGACTTTACTTTCTCTAGGTCAATGCTTGGTATGGCCTTCCTATTAAAATCATCAATACTTTGTACAAATTCTTCCTCCTATCTTTAGTGTATGAACTTCATTTGATGCAGGTGTACAACCTTACTCCTCAAGCATACAACTTTCTTCTTCAGGCGTACAGATTCTTCTCTCCCTGTCAGACATACGACCTCCTCATTCTAGTGTATGGATCCTTCTCTCTATGTTAGGAATATAGCCTCCTGATTCTAACGTATGACTTCTGTTTGAGTTGGGCGTACTACCTCCTCAAATTTACAATGTATGGCATTAGTAACTCGTATGGTCTTTCCTTCTCTGTGTTTTGGTATGGCGGCTTCTCCCCTGTTATATTTTCTTCCTCATACGAACTTGTGCATTTTTTCTTGAGCGACATGCCAATTGCTTGCTCATACAGAGTCCTCTCCTTCTACCATTTGTACAAATATTTTTACTTTTGTGAATCGTACGGATTCCTTGTCTTCTGCTAGTCATACACATTTCTTGCCTTCTATCAGTCATACAGATTTCTTTCCTTTTTCTAGCTGCATGGATTACTTTTCCTTTGTAAGTCTTACAAATTTCTTGTCTTCTATCATCCATACGAATTTCTTTCCTTCTGCTAGCTGTATGGATTTCTTGTCCTCTGCTAGCCGTATGGATTTATTGTCTTCTCTCGGTCATATGGACTTCCTCCCTTGTTGAACTCGTATGATGGATTGCTCCCTTCTCATGATCTTCCCTCGTAGGACCAAATCCTGTACTTGCTGGAATATTTGTTTTCACAGCAAGTTTCGTACACTACCCGCTTCCTTCACTCATACAGTCAAACCTTCATTAATTTTTAAGCCAAATCAACCTTGGGCCGTACAGCTAAATCAGCTCCTAATTACCAAGTTGTACTAAGTCATACGAGTCTTCTAGTGACCACTCCTCCACATGATTTTACTTTAGGCAATTTGATTTTTTTTTGGCATACTAACTTTCTTCTGTCATCTTTTCCTTCTTTGTCTTTGTTTTGTTTCTCCTCTGTCTCTTTTCTCTCTCCTCTGTCTTCTTTCTCATTGTCTTTATTTTCTCTCTTTGCTATCTCTTTTCTCTCTCCCCTGTCTTCTCTTTCTCTCTCTCCTGAGCCATCTCCTTTCTCTTCTCTCTCCTCTATCTCTTTTTTCTTCTCTTTCCTCTTGATTATTTTGTCTCCCTTCATTTATAAAATTTATTAATTCTTCTACTTTATTTTTGTCATTTTTTGGCTCCAACACAATTTTTCCATCTCGTACCTGTTTGGATTTGTGGGTTGGTGTATCATCTGATTTTCATACTCTTTCTTTGTACTCTCCATACTTCGCTAGAAGTATTTGGTTGGACATGCCCTATTTCTCTTCTTCGTTGATTTCCCCGATCTGTTTCATATTACACTCTTGGTGGAACACTTCATAGTCTTCCATCTTCCAATGAAATAAGACATTCAACAAGCTTGTATTGTCCTCTGAACAACTCTCAAGTTCCAATATTCCCTCGAAATTTGTTTCCATTATCTTCCTTCCATCATCAACATTTGATTCCCCTTCGTCTAATTCTGATCCAGAGGAATCCAATTCTTCACTCCTAGCCTAGTTCTTGTGGTCAATTACATACTTCCCCCTATTGTTCTCGATCTAGAGTGTGTTCCTCTTCCAATTATGATTTTCCTTGGAGGCTATACTCCATCCTCTCCCAAGTAGTGCATCGTACGCTTTCCTCTGTAATGGAATGACTACAAAGTTTAGTAGGAATGGTTGTGTTCTGATCACCAAATTTTGCATCATTAGCGTTCCCATGGTTTCATGCCATGTTGATTGGTGCCAACCAGTTGGAATTTTGGTGGCCAGAGTGTGGGATTCCCAAGGCTCTTCCATGTATCATCAAGTAGAACGCTAACTCTCGATCATCTCTCGATGATAGTATTTGTCAAGATATTCCCTCTAATCTCCATCTACACGACCGCTGGAATATTCCTAATGTTTGCTATCAGTAGTATGAGATCAATGGTTTTTTCACCATACGGTGGTCATTCTAGTACCAATTCTCGCCTTCCATACTCTGATCATAGTTTCTTGCCATCTCCGAGGACATTTGTCATTTCCAGTCCCAACTACGACAGAGTCTAGAGAAGGTCAGATACTTTTATCGGTATGGTGGTTTGAAGTACCTTCCATATGCTGTTGGTTTTTGTCTTTGACCATCAAGAGGTTCCTAGTTTCTCTAGAGGTATTTTGTTCTCCTTCCCTATAGCCTGTTCCACTTTGGATTTTGTGTCCTTCATCCTTTTTTTTCGTATGTGGATCTAGGTAGGTTGCCTCCTTCGCCTACACTCTTGTGATTGCCAATACCTATTGTTCTTCTACTTCAAGCATATGGATACCATTCTACTTGGGGAATTCATTATTTTCATGGTTTCCTAGTCCACACCACTTGCACCATCTTCCTCCCAAACCTTGGCCATTCTGGTAGTCCTTGGCGAAGTGACCCCATTCGTTGCACTTTTGGCATTGGATCATGGGTTGTCTTTTACCATCGTACTGTATTTTGTTCCTCAGACTCTTGTTGTTTCAATAACATCTAGGGGATGCATTTATATTGTACTAGGGATTCAGTGGTATGTTTGACAGTGTCGATAGTTCTCCTTGAGTGAAGAGTACTTGTGCACTTCTAGATTTTAATTTGTATGGGAATTCCTTCACAGAATGTCCCATCACTTGGTAGATATCATAGAATAAATTCTTTGTACAGTTCGCCTTCATGTGACCTTCCCCTTTCTAGTCTATACACCACAATTCTTGTGCTTCCCTTGTACTCTCTTTTTCGGCCTTCATTTATTTCATTATTTGCACCATATCTTTCCTGAGTGCTTGTATAGTCTTGGATTCACCATTGCTTTCATCCACACTATTCTCGTCGTTTGTCTTCTTTTTCCCTTGGGAGGATTTTTTTTCTTTCTATATCCATCACTCGATTGTATGCTTCAGTGTATGATGATGGAGGCACAAATTTCATCTTCTTCCTCAGTGATGGAAGCAAGCCTTTGATAAACCATTTGTTGGCTATGTCTCCAACTTTCCTAATAGATCCTTCAGTTTTGGGTTATAGGTACACACACTCTCATGCTTCACTTGCTAGGTATTGTAGATCTCTACTATAATCTCACTATCATCCCTTAGGATTCTTAATTCATTTTGAAATGATTGCTTTAGTAATCTCCATGTAGATTCATTTTCTTAGTCCAATTATGAGTAGCAGTCAATGACACTATCTCTAAGTGTCACCATAAACACTTTCAGCCAGTGATCCAGGTCATCTTCTCTACTTGCTTCCAAATTGTTTCACATGTCTTATAATGTCATACTGGATCTTCTGACCCATTCGCTATAAACTTCTGGAACTTTTGTCACTTTGGAGTCACCATCCTTCCTCGTTGTCCTCCTTTTCTATTGGACCTAACTAGACTAGTTTCCCCATTACATTTTGGTGCATCACTTGCACTCTTATCCACATACGAGTCACTCCCACATATTTTGTTAGCGTCCTCAACACCTTGAGTCTCTAGGGTTCGACTTTGGTGTTCCCTCTACCAAGGGGTCTTCGGCTTAGATCTCCCAGCGCTCAGCCCTTCATCATCATCTGATATGGACAACTCTAGAATGCATCAGATATTGTTCTCAAGTTCTCTACTCAATTCATTTTCATTTTCTCAGCTTTTATATCTTCCCACATATGGGCTGTTGAAGGGTTCTTCATCCCTCCCTTCCACAAAATTCTAATGTGCTCTACTGATAGATTGGTCTATCTTCCCGATATATGCATTTATTCTTTTTATACTTTGATCTATATCAGTTAAATATTCATTCAAATACTTATCAACTCAGCTTAATCTTCATCGTTGATTTTCTTTCTTATGTGCTCTTAGTGATCACTGAATCCTTTCTTCCTCATCTTTGTGCCTGAATGGTATTTAGTTCTTGTATTTTTTTGGACATATGGGCATTACAAGTAATTCATGCAATTTTTGTTGGTTGTCAGGGGTACGTCTTCAGCTAGTGTCTCATTCCTCCTCTTCCCATTTGGTTCTTTCTTTGTATTGCTGAAATATTTTTTATCTTCGGCATTCATGATCCCTCTCAACTCAGATATCCTGTAAGATAATGTAGTGGCATGCTATCAGTCTTGGCAATATGGTAAGAAGGTGGTTGACCTCTTCGTTGATGCGTAGTCTATCCCAAATGAATGCTTGAGGGATCTCTTGCCTGAGAGCCTCCCTCTGTATGTGGTCCTTTAATGAGATTTCCTAGAGATTGTAGAGGTCTTCCGTCAAAGCATCTTCATGATCCTTGTTTTCTTGTACCGGCCCTTCGGTTGGCTGCCCCATCACAATGTCATTCTCCTATCTAGGTGTTTATCAGATTCACTTAGGCAATGAAACCAAATATTTACTCGCTATAGTTACAATGACGTACAAAGTAAACATAAATATAAAATAACATTGATAGTATGTAATAATCACATGGAAATCGCATAGAACATAGATATATTTCTTTATTCAGTATACAGAAATTACATCATAATGTCTCCCAACAAAACATAGCATAGCATAGTAGAACTGTAATGTTTCCTGACTACATGACTCAAGTACATATAGTATGTTAGTGGTGGTTGAGTTACCAACCATCGCATCCCTTCATTATAACTAATTACTTTGTCAGGAACAACTAACTAAGATGACACATACATAACATAAGTACATGTATTATTAATATTAACTAAAGTATTATTTACTTATGACTCATAGCCGACCAAGTACACTCTTGGCTGACTATATTGAATCACGACTGACCAAGTACACTCTCGAACAACTACATTGCTCTGAATTTTTGAAAGTCTGAATGTGGTCCTCAGGTCCAAGGTTTGCACTTTCTTCTTTTCAGATTTCAAGTTCTAAAACATCCAGATTTGACCTGTAGGTGAGTTTTCGTAAAGATGACAACTTTGTAATGCAACTTTGTAACTTTTATAACTTTTCACTTCAAGTGATCTTTAAGTCTTCAACCTAGATCTGCAAACATAAATATGCAAGATGAGAAAAACTTGTTGATTGTTAGTGAATGGGGGTTTGCATTTGTTAAACCTATTGTTGGTAATAATTCCTTGAAATGTAATAGAAATAATGAAGGAAGTGGTGAATGAACAACATGCAATGCTAAAACTCACCAAACCCTTGTAAATTCAGCAAAATTGTGTGAAATGGATGTAATGGATGGGTGTTGCCACAATAATGGGTTACACTTTCTGGGACATCTTTATTTTTGCTGAAATCATATATTTTTAGAAAATATAATGATTTAAGCCTTAAAAATGTTCGATTGAAAGGATTTTAATTGGAGAGGGTTTGATCAAACCCACTTAAATCAAACCCCCTTGGATATAAACCCACTAGTTTTAAACCATACCTATAATGGAGTCTCCTCTACACTTATCAAAATGCTAAAAAAATCCACTTTCAATTTACCTTTTGGGGGATCAAATGAATTCATTTAAAATTTATCTTTTGTAAGCATGTAGTCCTTATTATAAGCTTCCCAAAAACTATAATTTTAAATATATTTATTTTTATTATTATATTTATTTTTTATTTCTTGTGAATGTATGATTTTCAATGAACATCGAGGTTTTTATTTCACACATAAAAAAAAAAGGAAAAGAGAGAATTTAAAAAAAAAAAAATCCATGTCCAATAGCTATTGTTTTCCTTATTCCAACAAAAATACAATGAGTTAATTCAAATGCATACAAAAAATGTTATGCAACTGAAAGTATAATATATCCAAATTATAATTACTCTGACTTAGAAAATTAATTAAAAAATATGTATGCAACAAAAAACTATGAAAAAATATCCATGCTTTAGATACTGGTGTGAAAAATATTTATTTTAAAAACTAGAATTGTATCCTTTCTAGAAAAAAAGTTATGCAACTGAAAGTAAACATCACTTTTTGAAAATGTTATTTAGTAAAAAAAAAGTTAATAAAAATTACATAAAAGGATTCATAATTAATTTTTTAATTTTTTTTAAAAAATGTAATTAGAATCTACACATAAAATCTCACAAATCACTAGTTTACTTCATCTTCAAATTCTTAATGGTTTAGGTTCTATAGGTATAAGAAAGTGAAGATCTGGTGAAAAATACTGATTCTAATGTCAAGTTTGGAGAAAAAGTGTAACCCATTATTGTGGTATCACCCGGATATGGATCTTGAAATTCTTGATAGATCTTGAATTTTTCGCTCACTCTAATTAAAACCCTACATCACAAATGTTAGCACAACAACACACATGATGCAAAAATAGACTTTGATATGATGCTTGAATCTTGATGATGGCTCTGAATGCTTCATGAATTTCTCTTTAATGCTCTTGTGAACTCAATTATGCTATTATGAATGATCTCACAAATGAATTAGATTTCTTAAGATTTTTTTTAGGAGAAAATGAGAGAATGAACCTTTTATTTATACTTATCTATGCTTAATATTTTGAAATTATATCACACCAAGATGAGATATGAACTCATTAAATGAAAGAGGCTAAATACCACCAAAATTTGAATTTAAATCTTGTAAATGAATCAAGGACGACTAAGATTCCATAGGTGGCATCTTAGTCCCAAGTGATGAAACTTGCTACATAGAAACCAAAGAGGGGTCCCATTAAGATTCCTCAAAATCAAGGCCCAAAAAACCTTGCGGGGGCAAATACACCCTAACTGGAATTTTATTCCTCACCAAAAATCAAGGACACACCAATCAAAATCATTGGGATATCATTTATGCATTGGAGAATTTTGGAACTAGCTAGAAAAAGATGCCATTCATAAGGCTTGTGAACACAGAAAAGGACCAATTAAGCAATAATGAAGGATAAATAAAGCACGGTCACCCGAAACAAGTGTGAAAATGAAAGGGTATGCAATTTACTATGCTACATTTAGCTCCCACTTTAGTGAGAGGATGAACTTGCTTAAAACTCACACTAAAGTACCCAACCATGCAATCAAGAGGAGTTGAAATGTACAAATGCTAGTAAGATAGGATGCTAATCATCAAGAGGGACGATCAAGCCCCTAAGATCAATATCTTATGGCAGAAAAACATAAGCACAAAGGAACACGCTTGCGGATGATATATGAAGCCAAAAATAGATCACAAACATAGACCATCAAAGACAAGAAAAAGGAAAAACGAGAAGAGAAAAACTAAAATGAATCAAGATTCGACTGACCATCCAACATGGTGGACCGAGTCTAGGCTTGAATAGGGGTTTGCAAGTGGAATGCGTTATCCACTATGCAAACAAAATGCATGCTCACAAGGGCTAGTGGGAGCTAGTTTTCCACTAGGTGAGCCCCAAGAGGGACCATATCAAAGCCATACCTCCACAAATTTAATAAGGTACAAAAATACATGCTCACACGGGCTATTGAAGCTAGTTGTTCACTAAGTGAGCCCAAGGAAGTCCATATCAAAGCCATACCTCCATGACTTTAGTAAGGAAAAAAAGAGAAAATGCACATTCACACAGGCTAGTGAAGCTAGTTGTTGACTAGGTGATCCCCAGGAAACCATATCAAAGCCATACCTCCATTAATTTAATAAGGAACCAAAATAAAATGCAATGCAACAAGAAAGAGAGATTTAGGAATGGATTTTTCTTAGTTCATGTGTGGTCTTACTCTTAAGGGACATCATTCATAATGTCTCTGAGAGGACGAATCAAAGGATAAAATATTCATAACTTAGGAAATGTAGTGTGTCGAATCACCACTAAGAGGAATGTAATATGATAATATGTATCACACTCTTGAATGACATTACTCCTAATGTCACCACAAAGAGGAAAACACATCTTATGAAGTAAGAAAATAACATCAAGGAACATGAAGAAATGTAAATGAAATCATGTTGAAATAATTCCAATTTCCCTCTTTTTTTTACCTATCTCAGCCCATTTCTTTCTTGCACTCAGTGGGGACAAGAAGCAGATGGCCTTGTCCTAGTAAGGAATTTTTTTTTGTCCCTTTAGCTCTTAATCTAACTTCCTCTTAAATAGATTGAGATTGGGAGGTGGATGACTTACTTTAGCTTGACTTGCCTATGCCTTACTAGTCTTTTTCATTTTGTTTTTGATTTCCCTTGCATGTGCGTATTGCGATCCACCATGATGTTTTGTTTGATGTTTCTCTCTCTTTGTGTATTCCTCTATTTGTATTCCCATTCTTTTATATGTTGTAAGCTCTTTAAATTTTCATTTATCTTTTCATTTGTGTCTTGTTTTTTCCTTTTGGGGATGATGCAAGGCATCAAAACACCCTATATCTCTTCCATGTTCACCCAAAAGGCTTTCCTTTGTTTTTCCCTCTCTTTGTGTAATTCTTTTAGTTTTGTGTGTATTTAGAGAATGATGATGGTCCCAAGCTTTTTAATACCATTGCAGCAAAGATAGATACTGACCTCGAATGCATAGATCCCTTATGTGTTTCTAGGGGGCAACCCTCTTTTCCTTATCATCTTTTGGCTACTTTAAAGTAATTTCTCACAGCATGGAGTTAGAAATTTCTCTAAAGTGGGGGAATACATTAGCATAATTTCGGCATGATTTCAACTGCATTTTTTTTCCCTGTTCCTTGATGTGATTTGCTTACTTCATACGGTGTGTTTTTCTCGTTGTGGTGACATGGGGAATAATTTCCATCAAGAGTGTGATCCATCTTAGTATATTACATTCCTCTTAGTGGTGATGCGACACACTGCATTCCCAATTTTTTTAATCTTCTATCCTTTGATTGGTCCTCTCTTGGAAACATTAGGAACAATGTCCCCTAAGAGTCAGACCTCACATGAACTAAGAAAAATACCTTAGAACATCTCTCTTTCCTATTGCATTGCATTTTATTTTGGTTCCTTATTAAATTCATGGACGTATGGCTTTGATATGGTTTTCTGGGGCTCACCTATTGAACAACTAGCTTCACTAGCCTATGTGAGCATGCATTTTCTCTTTTTTTCTTATTAAAGTCATGGAGGTATGTCTTTGATATGGAATTATTGGGGCTCACCTAGGGAAAAAATAGCTTTAGTATCGCTTGTGAGCATGCATTTTTGTACCTTATTAAAGTCATGGAGGTATGGCTTTGATATGGTGCCTCTAGGTCTCACCTAGTGAACAAATAGCTCCCACTAGCCCTCGTGTAGATGTGTTTTGTTTGAATAGTGGAAAACACATTCCACTTACAAACCCATCTTAAATCCTAGAATTAGTTAATCTTGTTAGATGGATAGCCAAAGCTTGATTTGTTGCAATTTTTCTCTTCTCCTTTATCCTTTTTCTTATCTTTGATGGTGTATGTTTGTGATCTTTTGTTAGCTTCATATATCATTTGTAAGCATGTTCCTTTGTGCCTATGATGGCCTACCATAGGATCTTAATTATCGGGGCTTGATCATGCCTCTTGATTTTTGTCATCTTGTCTTACTAGCATTTATATATTTAAACCCCTCTTGATTAAATAGTTAGCTACTTTAGTATGAGTTTGAAGCTATTTCATCCTCTCACTAAAGTGGGAGCTAAATGTAGTGTAGTAAAATGCATACCCTTTCATTTTCACAATTTTTAGGGATTGCCTTTCTTTATTTATCCTTCTTTATGGCTTAATTGGTCCTAATTTGTGTCCACAAGCCCTATGAATGACATCTTTTTTTGGCTAATCTCGACATTCTCCAATGCATAAATGATATCCCAATGATGATAATTGGTGTGTCCCTAATTTTTCGTTGCGACTAAAATGCCACTTTGGGCGTCTTTGTCCCCTCGAGGTGTCAAGACCCTGATTTTGAGGCATCTTAATTGGGCCCCTTTCTTGTGTTTGTTCCCCAAGTTTCATCACTTGGGACTAAGATGCCACCTAGGGAGTCTTAGTCCTCCTTGAGTCATTTTCAGAAGTTAAGCATATATATGTATAAATAAAATGTTCATTAATTCATTTTCATCCTAGCAACATGTGTATTGATTCCTAAGGAAAATTTATGAAATCAAGAGTATTCAAGAGCAATTCATCAAGAATTTGGAGCCATAATCAAGATTCAAGCATCATATCAAAGGTTATTCTTGCATCACATGTGTTTTTGTGCTAACATTTATTATTTAGGGCTTTGATTCAAGAAAGAAATTTTTTTAAAATCTACCAAGCATTTCAAGATCCATATCCATAGCAGACATTTCACACAAGTTTGCATACTTACAAGCGTTTGGTGAGTTGTAGCATTGCATGTTTTTCATTCACCATTTGCTTCATTATTTCTATTCCATATCAAGGTTTAATTACTAACAAGGGGTTTGACCAAGGAAAACCCCCATTCACTAACAATCAAAAAGTTTTTCCCATCTTGCATATTTGTGTTTGCAAATCTAGGTTGAAGACTTGAAGATCACTTAGAGTAGAAATTTGTAAGAGTTGCAAAGTTACATTGAAAAGGTTTCATCTACACCGAAACTCACCTACATGTCAGATCCAAAAGTTTTAGAACCTAAGATATAGAAAGACGCAAGTGTAGACCTTGGAGCTCAGGACCACATTTAGACTTTCTAGAAATTCAGAGCGGGACTAATACACCACCATGGGCATCTTAGTCCTCCCAATCATATCTTTCAGATATTGTTTTAGATCTTTTTTTGACATCCAAATATTTTGTATTTGCCCCAAAAAATAGTAGCAGGACTAATACACCATCTTGGGTGTCTTAATCCTCCAAGGAATATTTTCATAGTTTAATTACATTTCCATAATCCTCATATCATCTCTAGACTTCCCAAGTACACATACCGTAACTTGGTGGTGCTTAATTTCATTATTTGCATCTTTCATTTAGCTTATTTTAGGTTATTTTGCATATCACATTGTGTTTTCCAATATTTGTCTTTTCCAAGCATTTTCTAGGTGGTGAATGGTCCCTAAAGCTGAAAAGAAACCCTTCCTAGTTCCTCCTAATAATGATTTGACTCACCTTGTGAGGTTGATAGCCAATCCAATTGGGGTTCTTAGGACATAATTGAATGGCATAGATAGAATAGGAGGTAATCATGCACTTTCCCTATTTTATCTACTGTTCATTTTGGTGAACCCGACATGAATATTTGTGATATCCACTCTCCCCTTTTTTTTTCATGTGTGTATTTTGATTCCCCGTGATCAATGTTCTATTTGATGTTTCTCTCTCTTTGTGCATTCCTCTATTTGTACCTTCATTCTTCTATATGTTGTAATCTATTTTCCTTTTCACTTATCTTTTCATTTTTGTCTTGTGTTTGACTTTTGGGGATGACATTAGGAGTTGAGACACCCTATGTCTCTTCCATGTTGACCCAAAAGGATTTCCTTTTTTTCACTCTCTTTGTGTCATTCTTCTAGTTCTGTGCGTATTTGGGGAAATATGACAGTTTAGAGATCTTTAATATCATTACAACAAAGACGGTTACTGACCCCAAATCCATAGATCCCTTATGTGTTTCTGGGGGGTATCCCTCTTTTCTTTTTCATCTTTTTGCTAATTTAAATTAATTGCTCATAACATGGTGTTATCAATTTCTTTAAAGTGGGGGCATACATTGGCATTATTTTCACATGATTTCATTTACATTTCTTCATGTTCCTTGATGTGATTTTCTTAGTTCATACAATGTGTTTTCCTATTTGTAGTGAAATTGGGAGTAAATTGCTTCCAGAGTGAGATCCATCTTAGCATATTACATTCCTCTTAGTGGTGATGCAATGCACTGCATTCCCTTAGTTGTGAATCTTTTATCCTTTTATTGGTCCTCTCTTGTGGACATTAGGAACTATTTCCCCTAAGATTAAGAACTCGCATGAACTAATAAAAATACATTTGAACATCTATCTTTCCTATTGCGTTTCATTTTATTTTTGTGTCTTATTAAATTCATGGAGGTATGGCTTTGATACGGTTTCGTGGGGCTCACCTAGTGAACAACTAGCTTCACTAGCCTGTGTGAGCGTTCATTTTCTTCTTTTTATCGTTATTAAATTCATTGAGGTATTCCTTTGATATGGACTTCATGGGGCTCACCTAGTAAACAAATAGCTTCACTAACCCGTGTGAGCATGCATTTTTGTTCCCTATTAAATTCATGGAAGTATGACTTTGATATGGTCCCTCTTGGGGTTCACTTAGTGTACAACTAGATCCCACTAGCCCTCGTGAGTGTGCATTTTTTTTCATAGTGGACAAAACATTCAACTTGCAAACCCCTCTTCAATTCTATACCTAGTCCATCACATTGGATGACCATTCCAAGCTTGATCTGTTTCAATTTTTCTCTTCTTCTTTATCCTTTTTCTTGTCTTTTATGGTGTATGTTTGTGATATACTTTTGGATTCATATATCATCTACAAGCATGTTATATTCTTCCTATGTTGGTCTCCCATAGGATCTTGATCCTGGGGGCTTGATCATCCCTCTTGATCGTTATCATCCTATCTTACTAGAATTTATACATTTGAACCCTTCTTGATTGTTTGGTTGGCTACTTTAATTTGAGTTTGAAGCAAGTTCATCGTCACACTAAAGTGGGGGCTAAATGTAGTGTAGTAAAGTACATACTCTTTAATTTTCACACTTGTTTGGGCTCACCTTGCTTTATTTATCGTTATTTATGGCTTAATTGGTCCTATTTTGTGTCCACAAGGCCTATGAATGGCATCTTTTTTCTGGCTAATCCTGACATTCTCGAATACATAAATGATATCTCAATGATTCTAATTGGTGTGTCCCTGATTTTTTGTTAGGACTAAAATTCCACTTAGGGTGTCTTTATGCCCTCAAGGTTTTGGGACCCTGATTTTGATGCATCTTAATTGGGCCCCTTTTTGGTGTTTGTGCCCCAAGTTTCATCACTTGGGACTAAGATACCACCTAGGGCATCTTTGTCCTCCGTTAGTAATTTTTGGGATTTAAATTCAAATTCTGCCAGGATTTAGCCTCCTTCATTTAATGAATTCATATGTCAGCTTGGTGTGATATAATTTTGGCATATTAAGGATAGAGAAGTATAAATACAAGGTTCATTCTCTCATTTTCCCCTAACAAACATCCTAATAAATCTATGTCTTTTGTGAGAGAATTCATCATAGCATAATTGAGTTCACAAAATAATTCAAGAGCAAGTCATCAAGCATCATATCAAAGGCTATTCTTGGATCATGTGTGTTGTTGTGCTAACATTTGTGATGTATTTTTTTGATTCAAACAAGAAAACAACTCAAGTTCTATCAAGAATTTTAAGATCCATATCTATTGTAGCTATTCCACACAAGTTTATAGAATTTAAAAGTGTTTGGTGAGTTGTAGCATTGTATGTTTTTGATTGAGGAAAAAATGGGTTTTACAGGGACCTGAAACCACAAAGTTTACAAACCAATAAAAGATAGATCAAAAGAAATTCCAGGAAAAGACAGGTTGCACACCATAGATAAAAAGGAAAGAATAACAACCACCAGAAAAACCCAACAAAAAGATAGCAAAACACCAATGACAACAAAAACAAAACTAAACCTAACCCAAAGACTTTAAGGTCTCTGCGACTTCTGTTTCCAGGATGTCCAAATCCTGAGCCATGATCTTTAGATCTTGGGTCTCCAAAGGAATTATATCCAGTCTTTTCTTCATGTTGGCTCTGGTTCTCTTTGAAGGGCCCAATTTCTCTGCCTTGTTTATGTTCTTCTCAACATCCAAATCCACAATTAGAAGACCGTGCTGATTATTATCCATTTTTTCCACCAAATCTCTCAAGACAATAGAGTTGTTTTTAACAATTATGTGGTTGTGTTCAATAGTGGATTTAAAGGCTTCCCTGATCTTATCAATCTCTTTTCAAAGGTTCTCACCGTCCTTCTTAAGGTTTTTAGTGAAGTCTACAATTTTCTAGAGGTAATCAACCATGGTCATGTTCTCGTTCACAGTCCATAAAGCCTCAATGGAGTTCTGCTCCGCCACTTTAGCTTATAGGATTTCCATTTTACTTATGATAGCTCTATTTTAAAGATTTAGGTCCTTAGTTTCATGAAAGGCCCACTTCAGAATTTTAAAATTATCAATCACTCCCTTTTTGGCCATAGAAAGGATATCACCATAATTCACTTTCTGGTTCAAAAGAAGGGTCATCAGGATTTAGGTCCAAATGACAGTTGGGCCTATCATCTTTGTCAATAGAGTGGAAAGAGGCAGAGGAGACCTCCTTACCAGAAGATTCTGCATTTTCATTATCCGAAGAATCCTCTGAGTAGGCCACTTTATTTTCCACAGGGGTTTCATCCCTTATCTTGTCCTTCGACACAAACGCTTCGAGAGGAATTTTCCGATGATAATATTTTTTATTTGAGGGCTTAGCAGAAGGGGCATTCTTCCTTTTTTTACTAGGAGGAGGAGTAATCTCATCCACCCAATCCGGGTTCGAGCCCTTAATATCCTCAAGTGATCTTGAATCTATGTCGTAACCCTCTTAGGCCAGATTCTTATCATGATTTTTCTTAAACTCCTCAATACTATTGTTCAAAGAACACAATAGGTTGTAGGGGAAAGAGACCCTAACCTTATATCTGAAGTGGTTGAGTAAAACAAAATGATACCCATATACTGTGGTAAATCTCCCATCCCGCATAATATATTCCATTAAGACTCTGAGAACCCCCCTCCAAATTTTCTTGATCCTGGTCAACTTGAAATAGCTATTAAAGACTTCAACTAGTCTCTTTTTCTCCTCCTTCAACTTTGCAAAACTAATAACAGCTTCGTCCAAATATTTCTAGTCACAGTAAAATTTCACACCATCAATTGAGAGACCAGTAACTTCTCCAATAAGCGCCTCATCTACAAACACCTTCCTCCCAAAGATGATAATCTATCCTTTGTTCCAATGTTTTGCAAAATGATCAGTAGCTCTGAGGTCTGGACCCTAAAGTCTTTCAATGAATGGTTGAAGCCCTCCCTTCTCAATTTTCTTTCAAACCTTGGAATTGTCTTTATTCTTTGTACACGCAGTGGGTTGAACTCTTTTCCTGCTTCTTCCCATTGTCATCAATCTCTTATTCTGATAGCCCACACCATGAAAAAATAGAATTATAAGTTCGCAGTATAACCAAAGCACCCACAAAATGTGCAAGCTCAACCCATCTGTCATATTCACTATGATTCTACCATCAAATCTTATGAAATTTCGATACTTGGCACCTTTCTCTTTAATCATCTTTAAATGTGGCTTCTCTCCCATGAGTGCAATCATAGTTTATTAGGGCTCTGACGTTAGCAGACAAATCTTTGTAATTCAGCCACATCACCTTTATATTCTATCTTATTCCATCATTGGAAAAGAAGTCTGCCACACTATTCCCTTCCGTATATATATGGGAAATTTTAACTTTATTTAACTTGGATAAAGTTTCCCTAGATTCATTAATCCAGTACTTAATATTCCAATATGGGGGGTAAAAGAAAAGGAAGAAATCAATGATATTTTTGGAGTCGCCCTGTATCCAAATATTTTTAAAGTTTAGACTTTTAGCCAAAAAAATGACTTGGTACCTCCTATAGCTTTAGCTAGATGATTTATTTGTTTCCCAAAAGAGACATCTACCACAACAATGAACATGCATTTATCATCATGTAACACATCGCCACTCCCTGCTAATCCATGATTCCCTTTCGCTGTTGTAGCATTTTATGTTGCTCATTTACCATTTCCTTCATTATTTCTATTCCATTTCAAGGTTTAATTACCAACAAAGGGTTTGACCAAGGAAAACCCCCATTCACTAAAAATAAACAAGTTTTTCCCATCTTGCATATATTTGTTTTCAGTTCTAGGTTGAAGACTTGAAGATCACTTGAAGTGAAAATTTGTAAAAGTTACAACATTGCATTGTAAAGTTGTCTTCTTCATGAAAAATCACCTAGAGGTCAAATCTAGATGTTCTAGAACTTGAGATCCAAAAAGAAGCAAGTCCGGACCTTGGAGCTTAGGACCATATTCAGACCTTTTAGAAATTCAGAGTAGGACTGAAATGCGACCTTAGGTGTCTTACTCCTCCCAAGCATATATTTCAAAGATTCTTTCAGATCTGGTTCCAACATCAGAAGATTTTGTATGTGCCTTAAAAAATAGTAGTGGAACTAATATGCCATATTAGGCATACTATTCCTCTAAGGCATATTTTGGTAGCTTCTTTGCATTTCCAGAATCCTCACAAAATCTCCAGACTTCCTAGGTACAAATACCCTAACTTGGTGTTGCTTAATTTTATTGTTTGCATATCCCATTTAGCTTATTTTAGGCCATTTTTCATATCACTTTGTGGTTTCGAACATTTTTTTTTCCAGGAATTTTCTTTGTGGTGAACCTCCTAAAAAGCTTAAATGAACCCCTTCCTAGGTCCTAATTGTGAATTGACTCACCTCGTGAGGTTGATAGTCAATCCAATTAGAGTTCTTAGGACATAATTTAATGACTTAGATAGAATAGGAGGTAATCATCCACTTTCTCTATTTTATCTATGGCTCAATCATAATAATATGAATTATATATAAATCTAATAAATTTCCATGAAAAACCCACTTTGAAGAAGTTATGGAACGAGTAGGGTGAGATACATCAAGAAAAATATCTAGCAACTAATATTTTCTTGAGGAAGACATTGCATCCCTTGAGAATCAAAGAAGGTAGATAAATATTTTAGCATTGTAAAATTTGAATATCTTGATACAACTTTTTAAATCTCATTTATGCTGAAATTGGGAAAAGAATAAATGTGCCAAACTTTTCTATGTTCATTGCCAAAGTCATGTGATAGAATTTCCATGATGATTGAGGTAACTTTAATAACATTGAAAATGGAGGATTTTTTTGGTTATGTAGTCTCTAAGGAAAGGAGAAGGAAGGCTCTCTAAATTTCAAAGAGGATTTTTGTGTTCAAGGAAGAACAAAATAATTAGGTAGGAATGAGAATCAACTTGACCATTCTAAGTCAAAAAATATGGGTAGATAAAAATTCCCTAGTTGTATGACAGATCTACAAACTTTTCAAAGAAATGTAAACTAGAAGAGAAAAAGAACAACAATCAATATTCTAATTCCAAGTTTAAGATGAAAGACATGAAGATGATTTTATTGCATTCTTCACAACTCAAGTAGGTGGTACTAAATGGTTGATTGACTTAGTTGCATCTTTCAAAATTAATTCAAAAATAAACTAGTTTAGTAATTATGCAAAACATTATGGTTCTAAATTATATTTGATTTATAATTATTTCATTTTTATTTTTATGTTGTACTCTTTCTGTTAAATTTTTTAGTCGTATAATTAAATTATTTGACGGTGTCTTGGATATCCCAATATTAGCATGAAATTTATTAGTCATTAAAAAAATAATAGATGTGGGTGTGCATGTAAAATATTTGAAAGTATGTGTGAAAATGGTGAGAGGTGTTATGCTAATAGAAAGAGGAAGTAGATTAGGTATATTGGGTAAAAGTACAAACATGTACCACACATTATAAATGAATCAACCAACAAAAATAAATTTTTTTGAACTTCAACCACCTAAAGTTGTCTTTAGGTTTTTAATTTAAAAATAATGTAAACTAGTGAAATGTAGAGATCTTGGTGAAGTTTATTCCTATAATTTTTCATTATTTTTAAAAAACTATCTAAATATTTTCTATAATTTTAAGAGCATATTTTAAATTGCTAGAAAATTCAAGAAAAAGGCATGTTGAATTGACGTCAAAAAAATAACTTTTATTTTCCACTGAATATTTTCCCAAATAGATATGTTCAATATCTAGGGAATGGAACAAAAAAATTAAAAATTTTGAGGTATATTTTTCTTGTAATATTATTATTTAGTCAAACATAAAATAATTTGAGAGTTTCCATTTGACATCAAATATTGATTAATTTTTTTATCATTTCAAAAATTAAATTAGACCCTTTCAAAATGGACTCTTTGCTCTAGTACACCATATATTTTGTAATTTTTTTAATATGTTTTAGTATTTGTTTTCTAATTTCTAAGAAAACTCACAATTTAGTATAAAAAACCAATTGGATTATCTGAGATATAAGAAAAACATATTAAAACTAAGCAAAATATCAAAAAAAAAAATGTTCTTTTTACTCTGAGTTTTATAAAAGTGTATTTTTAGTTTTTTGAATAAAAAAAATTTGAATTAAAAATAACTTGGGAGTAAGATGCCACCTAGGGCATTTTAGTCCTCCTTGAGTCGTTTTTGGGATTTAATTTCAAATTCTGGTAGGATCAAGCCTCCTTTATTGATTGAATTCATATGTCGGCTTGGTGTGATTTAATTTTGGGATATTAAGCATAAGTAAGTATAAATACAAGGTTCATTCATTCATTTTGATCCAATTAATTTGTGAGATCATTCATTATACTATACTTGAGTTCACAAGAGCATTCAAGAGCGATTATATCAAGCATTTGGAACCATCATCAATATTCAAGCATCATATCAAAGAGCTTCCTACATCATGTGTGTTGTTGTGCTAACATTTGTGATGTAGGGTTTTGATTTAAGAAAGAAATTCAAGTTAATATCTTGGGTTCAAGATCCATATCCATCGTAGCTATTTCACACATATTTGCAGACTTTACAAGGGTTTGGTGAGTTGTAGCATTGCATGTTGTTCATTCACCATTTTCCTTCGTTAATTTATTTCATTTCAATGTTTAATTACCAACAAGGGGTATGACCTACGGAAAACCCCATTCACTAACACACAACAAGTTTTCCCAATCTTGCATATTTTTGTTTGCAGGTTTAGGGTGAAATCTTGAAGATCACTTGGAGTGAATAGTTGTAAAAGTTGGAAAGTTGCATTACAAAGTTTTCATCTTCATGTAAACTAAACTATAGGTTGAATCCATAAGTTTCAAAATTGGAGACCAGAAAGGAAGCAAGTGCATACCTTGGAGTTCATGATCAAATTTAGAGTTTTCAAAAATTCAGAATGGGACTAATACACCACCTTTGGCATCCTAGTCCTCCCAAGAATGTTTTTCATAGATTCCTTCATATCTGGTTCTGACATTCGAAGATTTTGTATTTAACTCAAAAAATAGTAGTGAGACTAATATGCCACCTAGGGTGTCCTAGTCCTCCACAACACTTTTTGGAAACCTCTTTGCATTTACAAAATCCTCAAAACATCTCCATACTTTCCAGGTGCACATATCATATCTCCTTGTTTCATAATTTCATTATTTACATCTCTCATTTAGCTTGCATAAATAGGTTATGTAGGTTTAATGTAATTTTTTCTTTTCCAGGTGTTTACTTGGTGGTGAGCCCCTTAAAGATGAAAGAACCTCCTCCTAGGTCCTCCTCATTGTGAATTGACTCTCCTTGTGAGGTTTTAAGTCAATTCAATTAGGACTCCTAGGACATATTTGAATGATTAGTTGGAGAAAGAGAAAAATTTTATATGACCTCCTCCCTTTCCAACATCAATCACTTCTATATTGTTATCTAAAATAGAAAATAAACTATACCTTCTTGATATAGATTCTTTTATCTAGTGCATCATATTATTTTCTATTTTTTTATTTAGTTATAATATTTTCTTGACATGGTAATTAATCTAATCTTTTGGTGTTGATAACCTACATTTCGTAAAAATTAAATTTAAAATATAAATAATAGTTAAAATATTTAAATATATATATTTGAAAACTACACTTATGGATCTACAAAAGGGCATTTTTATATTTAAAAAAAATGTTATTTACATGACTAGGAGTTGTCGAAACATCAAGTTTTTCAAATAATTTAATTTATTTTGTAAATATGCTTCAAATTGGTGCTACATATCCTTTTATCTACAAATTTTAGTTGAAAAAATTGTGGACATATATAGCTTAGCTGGAATGAATCTTACTAGATTATATGTTCGAACAAAATTAATTTTTAGTTAGAAATACTTAAATTCAGTTGTGAACTGATAAGTATGCTAAAAGTGTGACATGACTTTGTACTTTTACCCTCATACGAGAAAGGTTCAATGGACACCTAAGTGGACTTAAAGTATATGTTTATACAATATATACACTAACACCTCACCTTAAGCCTTAGGTAGGTATGAAATAAATGAATCCTAACTGATAGCTTGACAAGGTACCTAGGTAAAATGCTAAAGAAATGGGTCTTGAACATGAAACCTGATAAGGTACCCTAATGTAATCTGTCAAACTTTGAGTATAGGAGAAAAATCGAGTGGGAAATCAAAACCCCGTCTGAAAGAGAATGATTCAAATGTGATGATGCAAATGTTATGAAATTTACAAGTGAAGAAGAAAATTGATAGATGGAGGGATCATGATGACCCCGCAGGGACTACTTCTAGCACAAAGTGAAAAATATGTTCTCCCCATTGGTGAGAAATTAGAGAAGATCAGGTGACCCTCTAGAAAATGTGAAGTGATGAAATCCATGTAGTGATAGTATATGCTCAACACTGGATGTTGAAGATGATCGATGAATGTTGAACAAAATTCCTCCCCTTGGGAAGAAATAACACCACAAAATTCTGGAATATTAACTTCCATTGTGAATAGTAATATAAAGGAAGTAAAATGAATGTCTCCAAATATTGTACGTAATCCATAGACAAAAATCATGTCAATCATTTCTTCAAAAAATGTTCAAGGATCTCAAAGCTAATGTTTATGTGTGGTGGATTAGGTACTATAGAATATTTTGGAACATAGGCAATGGGTGTATGGTTATGTCCAGACCAATGTGAGTCTGATACTACTACAAATGATGATAACTGATTTGGATATCTCAAATCATGAATATTCTCATAATCTATCATGATAGAAGTTGATGTAGGAGAGGTAAGAGAAGTATCCAAAGATGGAAATGGTGATGCAAAATTATCAAAGTTTTCATAGAAAAGAAGATGAATTTCCTTAATGTTTCCATCCAAATCTGCAAGCTGGGATTCTACAAACAAAGATTATATATGTCTGGTAGATATGCATGCCAATGTCATGAATCTGGTATGACGATAGAAATTTCCTAATGAAAAAAATATATGGAACTTGTGGATGAGTCAAAAACTAGTTCAAATATAGCAACAAGTGATATGAGAGATGAGATATCAATGATGTCAATGGAATACATTGTTCATCCTCAAATTATGATGTATTACAAGATGTATTATTGAGACTAGTTGATGTTTTTACATATGTTGGAGCTAGTGAATCTGGTGAGGCAATACCATGATTGCAAATAATTTACTTGATTTCCTCAATTTGATGAAACCAACATTCTTGTATTGTATACCTATTATTTTCACAATATGATCAACAATTTATTTTCTATTGATTAGGAGGATTCTACATAATACTCAAATGGGTTGTATTGTTTGTGAGAGACTATATCACATGAACGAACAAAATAAAAAGCACCAAGATTTCCCCTATGATTATTTGTTGGCCCCTCAATTTGGCACTTTATACAAGGATTTCTTTGTAACGAACTCAAAAGAGGCATAAATTGGCACTTTATAATAGGAGTTCAATCATATGATCTTTGGATTCATGTCCAAAAAAAGAACTTTTACAAGAAATGACACTCAAATCTAAGCTATCAGGAAAAATTTATAAAGCTTCAAATCTTAAACCCTTTCAAATAATTGTTTCTCCAAAAAAAAAAATTACAAAAAAAATTCATGCACCAAAAATCAAAAAAGAGAAAAAAATAGGAGGGAATTTAAGCTCCCTTGCATTGGAAAGAACCAAGGGCTAAACTTTGAGATGAGTGGAACCCCCTTTTGATGACATATGCCTTAGGTTATTTGCTAACCTCAATAAGTTGGCACAAAAATGGAATGAATAGTGGCTCTCTTGATGTGCATCAAGGTTCCACCACCTCCAAATTCTACATGGACCTCATAGGAATCTCCTCCCCACAAGATCACTAAGAATTCTAATGGTTGATTTATATAATTTCATTCATAGTCTCTAAGACAAGAAATTGTGCTTTCGAGTTTAGAAATCATGCCTAGAAAAGCCCCAATTGCAGCCTCCCCACCAAGAATCATGCCTCTAATAAGAGGTTTTGCATGCACAAGATAGCCAATAGGGCCTCTAGATGAATTTGCAACCTGCAATGAATCAATATCATGTTTCTGATAAAAATAATGCCTCCTACACTCAATATCATGGCCTCAATATAGGAATTATGTTGAAAAATGAGAGTGGCCCTAAATCACACCTTGCAAAAAAACTCAAAACAACAAAAATAAATTTATAGTGTTTGCAGTACATATCACGCCTAAAACCTGCCAGTCAAAGAGAGCAGGGTCAAAATACATTTTCTGTAGATTGCTACTATCTGCAGGTGTTTTTAGCAAGCCTAAAGTGCAAAACTAAAAAAAATACAAACAAGGAAAACACAAACAATAGCTCGAGATTTGCATAAGTTGAACTTGAAAAAAAATGCAAGAAAAGGAGTGACATTACCTTGTCCACGTTGATCGGTTGATTGGCCTTGTAGATTGTTCAATTTGTGTGCTCCTAGATCGATTATGGTAGCATAACAACTTGTAAATGCTTGATTTGGATGCGAAATATGGTGGATTGAGTGCAAGATGATTGTTGGAAATTGAAGGCTTCAGATGGGTTGAGTGTGAGATTGCTTGAAAGTGATAGATTTTGGTTCTATGTGGTTAGAATGTGCTAGAATGTGTTAGGGTTGTGAAATGGCTAAGTGTTAGTCATTTAGCCAAGGAGAGATGAATGAATTGTTAAGATTCACTCTTGACCAAGGACAAGAGATCAAGGGTGGATATCAAAGGTTGACCAAAAGGAATTAAAAATTCCTTTTTAATATGCACGGGGAAGACAAAAGGAATAAAATATTCCTTGAGAAACCTTGGGTGAATAAATAGAATTTAAAATTTCATTGAAAAGGACATGGGGATTGTCAATGCAATTAAAAATTACATTTTAAGGGTGTTGGAAGAATAAAATGGAATTAAAAACTCCATTGGGATGCGGGAGAGTTGACTAAAGGGGGTTGATTAGATTAGTTGATGAAGGATTAGAAGAGAGTTAGGTGGTTAATGATGATTAGGAGCCAACTCGAAAAAGTTGCAGAATGTCACAATTCCTAATCATGGATTAGGAATGTGCACATCCCTAATGATGGGATTACGTGATGAGTTAGGATTAACTGTGGATGGGACGTAAAGGGAATTAAATAAGTGGGTTATTTATTTAATTATTTAACTAAATAACTTAGGTATTTAGACGAATTTAGGTTTATTAATTAAATAATGGTAACATTATTTAACTAATGTGGATAAAGGATATTTAGACGAAAAGGGTAAATTTGAACAAATATAATTGGTCAAATTTAGATGTCTAAATTTTTCCCCTCTTTGAGATGGTGTTATGAAGTAGCATCATTTCAAAGAAAATTAGAACATAGACCTTGGAGGAAGACTCCCTAGTCATTTAAAGGAATTATTTGGAAGAAAAAAAATTATGGGATTGAAGATGAAGATTAGTGATTGAGGATTCCCCCTCGAGAGGACATGTGGGTTCAAGAGAATACAAATGGGCTCTCAAAATGGATGAGGTGATGCGAAAGGGTAGATGGGGAAGATAATAGGATATGACAGATAGAAGATAGGAAAATATAGAGGATTGATGATGCACAAATGGATACAAGGAAAAAAATGATGCTCCCCCAATTAAGCTACAAGCCAGGATGGACTAATGATGGATGGAGAGTTGTTGATGAGGAAAAAATATATCCCAAAACAACACAAGGATAAGGGAAGGATACATCTCAATGATGACAATGATGAGAGTGTTTTTGATGAGGGAAGGATATATCCCAAAAAAACACAAAAGGATAGGGAAGAATACATCCCGATGATGATGATGAGAGTGTTGTTGACAAGGGAAGGATACATCCCAAAACAGAAAAAAATGATAGGGAACCTGATACATCCCAATGATGACGACGATTGGTCCAAGGCTAGGAACAAGAACAAGGATGTGATCAGATAATTTGTGCTAGATTGGATGGAGATGTGAGATTGTTAAAATGAATGAAGATGATGGGTGAAAGATGCTTAGAATAACAAATCTATATTATCCTAAAAAGATGGATGAAAAGATTCTTAGAATAAAAAATCTCTATTATCCTAAGCAGATTGGATGAAAAGATGGAAGTAGATAGGATGGATAAATTAGGGAGAGTGATGAAGAATGAATAGATTAGAAATATTTAGGTTCAATGGATGGGGGGGGGTTTGGATAAATGAATGGATAGTAACCAGATCAAGAAAGTTAATTGTGATGTGTTATGTTGCCATCTAATGGGAACTTAATTAGATAGAGCATGAGATATTATGAACCAAGGTACGAGGAACCAAGGTGACGTCGTATCACATGCATACGACTGACACAACAAAAAAAATGTTATTCCAACATCACAAAGTCATAGGGGCTTTGGTTTGGCCTGATGTTGGGGTAACCACAAACAGAAAGGATTCCCCAACGTAATCCAAGCCCACGGGGATTGTGGTGGGTTCTATGTGGGCAACTAAGAATATAGAAGAAGACAAAAAGAACAAGATATGCCCCTATGTTTACCTAGTCAGTGTACACCATGATACGATGGATCGTGGTGACCCTGACAAGGTATGATAGGAAGCTCAAATGATAAACAAAATGTCAAAAATATCAAAAGATAATAGTCAATTTCAAATGTCCTTTTCCATAGGATCAAAAGGGTGGATGGGATTGATGTGGTATGTGAGAAAGGATGCATCCTATGGAGACCAAAGATGGAGACTAAGCTAAAGGATCAACATGATGTAGGATATTTGAAAATAAATGAATCAGATGATAGTAATGACCTTTGTTTGTAAACACCAGCTAGGATAGGGATATACTTGATGACACGAAAAGACAAAAAGACAAAAAGGCATGAGATAGGGACACCCTAAAAACCTAGGGGCTTGGGGGTTGATCAAAGATCAGCCTTGGCTATGTGAAAGCGTAGAGCCCTCATAGTTCAACAAAAGATTGACAATCGATCATGGATAAAAGCATAAAGAGGACAATGGAGACCATGGTGGATGACAAATACTGGACGAATAAATGCCCTAGGGGTAAATCAAATGAGAAACCTTTCCTAAATGAAAGCACAAGGGAAACATAGTTTGACACAGGGCAAAAGATAGACAAGGGACAAAGGATGATGAGATGACCATGATAATAGATAAAAGGATGGAGCCAATATGATAATCTAGGATAGGTCATGTGGATGGGATGGTTGATATGCCTAAGATGTGGATTAGGTGAATCTCAAGGATGGGATAGTTATCTAGATCATCAAAAGATGAATTGGGAGGATGAGACAATGGATAGATGAGTAACAGAAATTGATAAGATATTAGGAAGATGTAGGAAATAGATAGGAGTGATGATAGTGAGATAGAATGGAATTGGATTTCATGAGGGTAGCCTATATCTAGATACCAATGACAAGGATTATGAAATGGAATGAAAATAGAGATAGAGGGATGGATAGATAAAGATAGGGAGATGGAAATATGCTAGGATGGATGGATAGACAGATAAGGATTTGGAAAGATAGAAGAGATTGTTTGGATGGGTAGGGAGATAAGGATGGGGATATGGAAGGGATTTTTGGATGGGAGGATGATGTCTCCAAGGAAAATTGCACAAATAAGGAGATGTCCCATTCTAGATATGTCATGTGTGACAAGGCAAGAGGGATGGTAGATAGCAGGATGGAGAGATAAGGAATAGAGATAGATCATAGTAGTATGGGTAGACAATGGAAGATAGATGGACATGGATAGGATGCATGGATAAGGAAGGAGGATGGAGGAGGATAAGGGATGTGGTGGTGTATGGATGAGGGAAATGTATGCCGAGAGGTGTCAAAATCATGTATATATATGTGCCCCTCTTTCGATCAAGATCAGAAAGAAGATGGAGGGACTAGATACAAATGAGACATTGATGGGTAGGGTGTGGAAGATAGGTGGATGTAGGATATGGAGGAAGTGGATGCGTAACATGGAGTTTCCCCCAAGTGTGGAATTAAAATCTATAAGGGATTTACACATGCCATCTATTTGCTAGGGTTTCATCATGGTACTTAATAAGGGCACTTGTTTTCCAAGTATTTGCCATTGGATGAATTCTTTTTCTTTACTATGTTTTTAATTTTTGACTTTTTTATTTTTTATTTTGGCTAGGAAGCGGGTGGAGATGGATGAAGAGAGGGATATGGATAAATGGATTTAGAAGACATGTGATAAGGGGATGGATAAATTACTCAAGCATTAAGTTCCATATGAGGTAATAAGAGCTCATGTGTAAAGTGACTATTGGATGTCAGTACAACCTTATTAGAATGGATGGATTTTGCAAGAGGATGGATTAAATGGATTTGATGGGGGAGATATGGGGGATATTCAATGGGATGTTGGAAAGTATATGGATGGAAAGTTGGAGTGGATGTGTGATGGGGAAATGTGTTTAGGACCAACATTGGCACATGTGGTGGGGGATGTGAAAGGATTGGGGGATGAAAGGATGGAGGATGTGGGGATAATGGAGGAGTTGGGATAGTGAATTTTTGGATTTAGGGACCCAAAATAGATTTAGGAGATGAAGGATGAAAATTATTTCTAGTTGGATTAGCAACTTTGGATATCATTACGGGTTTTCCATTTGAAGGCACTGCTTCTTTTTTCTTGGGAATCCACATGGTTTTGATTTTTTCTTTAGTGGGCCGTTGTGGCCTTTTGGATTGTACTTTTCATTTCATCAACCAGTATGTGCAAGATCATGATGGGCCAAAAAGTGGTGATATGTAAGTGATATGATGGCCCATGTGGCTGAAGACGGTTTTTTTACCCAAAATTGATGAAATGAAAACGGTTTTTAAAAGATCTTCTTAGCTTTCCACCAATATAAATTACACTTTACTTTGAATTTAATAAATAATTATTATTCATTTTCTATTTGAATTACGACTAAAGTCTTGATTGATAGGTTGATTGAAAAAAATCTATAGCTTTCAAACGATATCACATACTATGCTTTATATACTATAGGATTAAAAAAAAGAATTGAATTTTATAAATTTTTGACCAAGTTAAGGTGGTTAGACGTACGCGTTTTTATATTTTTTAAAAGTTTTAATAAAAAAATCATAATTAATTATTTACTTGGAAAAAAATTACAAAAAAATATGCATCAGATTGGGACATGAGTCCTTTACTTATATCTAAAATATTATAAAAAAATATTATCATTTTCAGGTGGTTAGGGTGGTCAGACAGAGACCTACTTCTTCTTTTTTCCCTGAAATTTAAGTAGTAGTGCGCTGAAATTTCAATTTTTACCAAATATATTTATTTTATTTTTAAATAAATGTAGAGGTTTAGAAACTATATTGAGTTTTCTATAGAATCTATTTTTACATATTTTTGAAATAATATAGATAACTTATTCAAATTTTTATGTCAAGTTGCCTAACTCTTATTTTTCTGAATTTTATTGCCAATCAAGGGCCTGTTTTTTCCATGATGATCCTGCACATACCACAACATGTATTTTTAAGGGGACATGAGGAGCTTCACATTCATGAGGATGTTGCGATTTATGTATTTTTTCTTTGGCATCCAAAGTGCTTTTAATAGCAATTTTATGGGTATGAGGCGATGGATGATGTGGAGACAACATGGATGAAGTGATAGATATATGCTTTTGATGATGATGTGTGGGTGGAGGATATGAGATAGCATACATGGAGCGGTGCCTTTGTTGATCCTAATAATGGATTATGAATTTAGGATTCTTATGAGGTTTGCGAGGGACAAGTGATGGATGAATGAGAGGATGAAGAGGATAATATGGAGGAGGTGATTTTGGATATAAGGGCCCAAAATGGATGTTGTGTATGGAGGATGTATTATGGTGGATGGAGGTATGTAAGGACCAAAAAAAGATGCAATAGAAGGAGGATGAGCGATTGTGGATGGAGGGACATAAGGACCCAAAATAGGTGCAGTGGATGGAGGATGAGTGATAGTGGATGGAGAGACATAAGGACCCAAAATAAGTGCAGTACTGGACGATGAGCGATAGTGGATGGAGGGAAATAAGGACCCAAAATGGACTTAGAGGATGAAGGAGGAAGATGTACGGTTCTTTTCAAGTAATATGATGGAGGAGGGGGGATGGAGACAAATGGTTTGGTAGAGTGATGGGAAGTGCCTATCATTCCATTGGAAGAGGCTCGCTTAGGATGTTTGGAGTTTGCCCTCACATTTTTGGATTGTGTTTCTTCGGAGATATATCCAAGACCTTGTGTGCTTGGATGTTCTTTGACCTAGATGGGCTCTAAAGTACCTTTCTCATGAAGACCTTAAAATTTTTATTGATAGTTCATGTTCTTGAGCATGTGATCTATGGTAGGATGCTTATTATTTTGGAAGCATGATGTGAGTTCATTAGCAGGTGGAAGAGGTAGGGTGGTTAATATGTTTTTTTTTTTCTTCTACAAGAAGACCACCATGGATAAGTTTAATGTTACCAAGATGATGATAAAAGTTGTGTTGGGATGGTAGGGCTAGGCGATGATGAAGGATGATGAGATGGAGTTGATGGGATGAGACAATCCTCATTAGGAGGAGTGGGTGATAAGGGCTAATGAGATGGATCAATTGGATATTGAGTTCAAAGGGGATCATGGGATGGATTGGATGAGATAGTGTGATCTTGAGATGGAGTAGAGAGGATGTTAGGATCATGATTTGGGTGATGCTAGGGATCATGAGATGTAATGGATGGGAGAATATGATCTTGGGATGGGGTAGATAGGATGTCAGGATCATGATTTGGAGGAGGGGATATGCTTGTATGCTTTGGATTAAGCTCTTGGTATGACTCGTCTTGTGTGTGAGGCATGGTGAGGAAGGAATGTTCGAGAGACTCCTCAAGTAGGGGAGATAGGAGGATGAGGGATTCATGAAGTTCATGGGAGTGTAGTTTGGTGATACTAGGACTAGGAGGAACAAATTGAGTTCTAGTGTCTTTATTGGTTTTAATGGTTCGAAGAGTAGATGATGGTGATTCAATGGATTTGGTGGGTTTGATGGTTTAAATTGTTTGGATGGTTTTAGGAATGGTAATGGGAGTGATAGGTGTAGAATGGAGGAGGGTCTCATCACTAGTGACTGAACATGATAGAGTGGGATGGCATGGTTCCACAACATCAAGATGTGGATTTGGGGGTGTCTCTTCTGTTATGAGTCCTTGGATGATATTTGGAAGGAGATCTTTGGGCATTGTGGGTTTAGGTGGAATGATGGGAATGGATGAAGGATTATGGATGGGTGTAGGACTAGGATTAGGGATTGGTGGATTAGGATTAGATGAGTGGATTGGATTGGATGGAGAACTAAGAGTAGATGGAGGATCAAGCTCAGTGGGTGGATCAAGAATAGAAAGAGGATTGAGGTAGGGTGAATTGGCAGGAGGATTAAAATATAATGGAATGGCAGGTGGAGGGATGCAGGAGGATGTGGATGCTAGATTAGGTTGGGAAGAATGGGATGGTGGATTAGGATAAGAGGACATGGATAAAGGATTAGGATAGAAATATGTGGATTTTGGATTAAGGTGGGAAGATGTAGATGTCTAATTAAGGTAGATATATTGGGATGGTTGATGATGATAAGGATTGGAGTATGGGGATGGAGGATTAATATAGGAGGATGTGGATGTTGGAAAGGAGAGAGATGTAGCAGGAGAACATGATGAATATGTGGATGGTGAGGATATTGAATATCCCTTGTCAAGGGTAGCATAAGGGTTGTTATTAGATGTGTATGAAGGCATAAGGGGATAGATCAGAGGAATCAATGGATTTTGGGAGGTGATCGACAGAAGCTTTCTAGAAATGACAACATCAAGGGGATCTATATTATACTCATCTTGATAAAAATGACTTCCATTATCATCATCAACGTAGTTAGGATTCCCCTTGACTACTATTATTGGTTGGATAGGAGGAGGATAAGGATTCATGACGTTAGATGAAATGGATACGGATTGAGAAGATGGTGGTAGATGATTAGAAGGAAAAAATGGATGATGAAAGATAAATAAGATGGATCGAAAGAAAATGGGAGAAAATATCTTAATATTTGTTTCCATATCAAAATATCTTAGACATGGATGGACTAAAGCTCAAATTGGGATTTAGGTTAAGCTCGGGTTCATATTGGATAAAAGCTCAGAGACAGACTAGATTAAAGCTCAGATTAGAATGATGGTATTAAAGCTCAGATTACGATGATGGGATTAAATATCATATTAGGATGATGGGATTAAAGGATAGATTATGGCCTAGAATAGTCCAGGGGTGATAGGATTCAGAAAAACCAAAAATTAAAATTTCTATTTTTTTTTAATATTTTCTATGTCATAGTAAATCGTCTTTTCAAAGGTCTTCGAACCAAAATTTAGGGTTGAAAATTTCGTTGATCCCTAAAATTGGGCTTCCAAAGGCATGCTATTTTAGGAATTCAATTAGTACTCTAGGAGACATTTCCAACAGTGTAAACGGTTTTGAATTATGAGCATCGAGTAGAAAGTTATGACCCCGACAAGTCAAGGTAAATAAATTCCTATTCTTTTTTATAAAATTGGATAGTTTGGGGATGAACAAGAAGTGGAGGAATGACTGGATTATAATTTTGGACTGAGGAAGATGTAAGCTAATTTTTGCATGAAGGACTAACTCTTTGGATTTTGTATGGGAAGCATATTTGCTTCTAAATTTAACAAATTTTCCTATCCACAGAGAAAATTCACCTCAGAAAAGCTGTTAAGATCACCCAAAATAATAGATTTTCCCAAACCGAAAATCAAGATCGCCCCTAGGAGAAAAATTTCCCAACCAAGAGAGAAGGATCACCCAAAATAGTAGATTTGTCCAAACAAAAAAGCTAGATCACCCAAAATTGCAGTGAAAATCGCCCAAAATAGTAGATTCACCCAAACATAAAAGAAGGATCATCCCTAGGAGAAAATTTGCCCCAAAATAGATGCAATTTCACCTAAACAACTAAAGACAATTAAGAACAAGTAGATGTGACCGAAGAATGAACAAGTGTGACTGAAGAATAGTTAGGTGTGACTTTGAGGATTGCCTAATGGGATGATGATTGCACTTGAATGGATTTGAATGAAGACTCGGTTGAAGAACTAGATGAGAATAGAGGAAACAAACACCTAAATGGACCTGAATGGGGCCTTGAGTGGAGAACGGGATAACTAACGAAAAGAATGGATTAACCTAAATGGATCTAGATGGAGACTTATATAGAGGATAGGACCACCAACGGACAACCAAATTCTTGTAAATGAATCTCAGTGAGGATTCATATGAAGAACGGGTCAAAAATGACCAAACAAACACCAAAACAGACCCGAACAGGGCCCCGAATGTAGGACGAGATAGAAAAATGAATGAATGGATCTGACTAAATGGATCTAAATGGAGACTCAGATGGAGGATAGGACCACCAACAAAAAAATGGATATGCCAAAATGGATCCTAATGGGGACTAGGATGAAGAAGGGGACAAAAACCAACCAAATAGACCCAAACGAGGTCTCGGATGAAGAACAAAAGGAAAATTCACCCCTCTATTAACAAAATTTCACTCTTGTACTAAGAAATCTCACCCATGTACTAAGAAATTTTGGCCAATAAAGTGGAAAGCTCACCCAAGTACAAGGAATAGGTAATTTTGCTAAGGCGGATGCCAAATAGGATTGGAACAGGGAAACAAAAATGCCTCTGAAGGAAAGAGGGACTAAGACAAAGGAAAAAAAGCATGAAAAACAAAAAAAATAAGGATGGAATGACTCAACCAAAAATAAAAGCACTAGTATCACACGAAGAAGACACTCCAGGAAACACAATCCTAGAACTAGTGATAAGGGTGTCTATCTAGACTAAACAAGGCTATCTCATGAGTCCCCGATATACGCACGGTACATGGGACACAACTATGAACACTAACCCACCACATGCATGAGTCAAGAGCCCTAGTGAGGCACTGGAAACTCAAACAAACTCTTCATGTCTTGTCTAGGTGTCACCCTAGCTTTGACGCTCCTCCAAACATGATGTGACTGGATTGAAGTACAACTTTCACTCTCACCCCTTTATATACCCCATCGATAACATGTGGTTGGGATCGTACCCCTAGCTGATGAAATCCCAGGCATGTCCCACTAATGGAAGAAGACACTAGATATCTTAGCTAGTCCTCGGGCTCAAATGTAGCACAAGGGGAGAGCTTAGATGCACTAGCACCTCCTCGGAAGGCCTAACTTGACTAGAGCAAGCTGTGATTTCTCATCGCCCAAGATTTTCAACTGGCGCAAGGGGGTTGTATATGTCAACAAAAAACTCATAATCACAACAAACAAGTTATTTGACGCTTTAATTAGAGCTACATGTGCCTAGATTAGTATAAAAAAATGACAAACAAAACTAACTAACTGTTCTTGGACTAATCTTCCTATAGAAGATGTGTTAATAGTTTTAGACAACCGATCTTGGATGAATGAGAAAAAACTACACAGATTGTTAGGTGGAACAAAGGACACTTGTAAACAACCGAGTTAGTGGATTAGTATCTGATAACGGGAGAAAAATGACACAAAAAATGAAAGATTAGAGTTTCACATTCACCTCAGATTCGCCTCTATGTGAAGTAAGTTTTCCCGTTCTGCTTAGAAAATTTTCCCCTTTGTAAAGTCCACTCCACCATTCTATTAAGGCAGGTTCGCCCCTTTGTTAAATCAGGTTCACCCCTCTATTAAGGAAGGTTCACCCCTCTATTAAGGAAGGTTCACCCCTCTATTAAGGAAGGTTCACCCCTCTATAAAGGTAGTTTTGCCCCTCTATAAAGGTAGGTTCTCCCCTCTGAGTAGATTCGCCTAACAACAGGTAGATCCACCCAAATAGAAGGCAGGTTTTGTTGTTTCCATAAGGCCAAGTAGGTTCACCCCTACATGGAGGTAGGTTTGTCCTTGAGAGCAACGTCACCCTTATGAAATCTAGGTTTGACCCTATGCAAAGTCAGGTTTGCCCCTCATTTCAGTTTTACCTTTGTAACTTCCATCTAGACCTGCAAAACTCAAACAACAAAGAACATGAAAGAAAAGACCTGTGATGTGGGTCCCCTGAGGCACCACAAATTTGTGCAAGTGTTTTTACCAAGCCGAAATTGAAAAACTAAACAAAATGCAAACAAGGAAAACGCAAACAACACCTTGAGATTTCCCTAAGTTGAACTTGAACAAAATGCAAGAAAAGGAGCGACATTACCTTGTCCAAGTTGATCGGTTGATTGTCCTTGTAGATCGTTTGATTTAAGTGCTCCTAGATCGATTTCGGTAGCATAACAACTTGTAAATGCTTGATTTGGATACAAAATATCGTGGATTGATTGCAAGATGATGGCTGGAAAATGAAGTCTTCAAATGGGTTGAATGTGATAGATTCAGGTTCTATATGGTTAGATTGTGCTAGAATGTGTTAGGGTTGTGAAATGGCTAAGTGTTAGTCATTTAGCCAAGGAGAGATGAATGAATGGTAAAGATTCACTCTTGGCCAAGGACAAGAGATCAAGGGTGGAGATTGAAGGTTGACAAAAAGGAACTAAAAATTTATTTTTAATATGCATGAGGAAGATAAAAGGAATAAAATATTCCTTGAGAAACCTTGGGTGAATACATGGTTCATTTAAAATTTCATTGGAAAGGACATCTGGATTGTAAATGGAATTAAAAATTCCATTAAGGGTGTTGGAAGGATAAAATGGAATTAAAAATTCTATTGGGATGTGGGAGAGTTGACTAAAGTGGGTTGATTAGACTAGTTGATGAAGGATTAGAAGAGAGTTAGGTGGTTAATGATGATTAGGAGCCAACTTGTAAAATTTGGAGGATGTCACACATCCTAATTTCATGGATTATGAATGTGCACATCCCTAATGATGGGATTAGGAGATGAGCTAGGATTAAGTGTGGATGGGACATAAAGGGAATTAAATAAGTGGGTTATTTATTTAATTCCTTTGAGGAAACGAATAAAGGGTAAAGTATTTAATTATTTAACTAAGTACCTTAGGGATTTAGAGAAATTTATAGGTATTAACTAAATAATGGTAACATTATTTAACTAATGTGGATAAAGGTTATTTAGATGAAAAGGGTAAATTTGACTGAATATAAGTGGTCAAATTTAGATGTCTACAACTACAGAGATGAATTGATCAAAAAAATACAATGAAATGCTTCACCTTATAGCCTACAAAAATCCATGTCAAGCTTTGATACTATGAAAGAACTTCCAATATGGAAGATCAAGAGGAAGAAAAATAAACACATAATTGCATTATAATAGTTGATCCATGTATTATATCAAGAATGTGTACATAAATAGGAATGAGGGAGGTAACCATCCTCCATGAAGAGAATATATGACACCTCACTCATAGAGTAGTGGTGACTTGCCTACAAAAAAAGTAGGAAGAGGTGTGAATTCACTATCTTTTATTGTTCCCACATTTAGACACTTAATGAACACAACACAAAATAAGTAATCTACATGAGCTATAGTAATTTATAAATACTATTTTTAACAATAAAATAATACATTAATTTAAGGAAAAAATTGATGACATCATTTTGTTAAGATTCAATATAGCAATAATTAACTTTTGGATCAATAAATTACTTCTAAGTAACAACACGTCGTGCCTCCTGCTTGCTCAAGTTTCTCTTGTAGTCCATTGAGTCATTATTTCCTTACTCCAAACACTTGTACCTAAAATATGTCTACAAAATTTGATGCATGTATAAGATCAATGGACAAATAGTTACATGACCATATAGATAAGCCAAATGATTAATTTAACTAGATAATCAAATGGTAGTTTATAGCTAAATTTTCAATGATGGATAGAGTATGCATATCACTAGGAGAAGCTGGTGAGTTCAAGAAAACCTTATAAATACAAGACCTAAGGGCTGGACCTATGCATCAAGGGTGCATCTCTGATGGCCTTTCCTAAATACAAACATAGACTTTGTAGTTCAACTTTTAGAGTTTTAAGCACCCCATATATGGTTAATCAATAATAGGGTATAAGGTGTAGTACAGGAAACTGCATACCCTTGCATTTTTAGACTTGTTTGGGCCTACCTTTCTTTATTTATCCTTATTTAGGTTTTAATTGGTCCTATTTTGCATCCATAAGACTAATAAACTATATCTTTTTCTTGCAAATCTTAACAAAAATTAATGGATAAATGATAATTTAATGATTCTAGCTAAGTGTCACTAATTTTTGGGTTAGGACTAAGATTCCACCTAGGGAATATTTGTCCCCCAAAGGTCTTGGGACCCCCTTTTCAGCGGAACCTTGAATGAGCCTCTTTTTGAATTTTGTGCCCCAAGTTTTTCAAGATTTAGGACTAAGGCACCACCTAGGTCATCTTAGTCTCACTTAAGCTTTTATCAGGATTTAATTTCAAATTCTGGTAGGCTTTTCCCTCCTTTAATTAATGATTTCATATGTCAACTTGTTATGGTGGATTATTAGGATATTAAGCATGAATAAGTATAAATACAAGGTTCATTCATTCATTTTCATCCTAGAAACTTGACAATTCATTCCTAAGGAAATTTTATAAGATCAAGAGAAATTCTTAAAGAATTTGGAGCCACCATCAACGTTCAAGCATCATATCAAGGAGATTCTTGCATCATGTTTATTTTTGAGCTAACATTTATGATGTAGGGTTTTGATTCAAGCAAGCAATTCAAGCCAAGATCTATCAATCATTTAAGCATTTCACGATTTAAATCCAAGCTAGCCACCTCACACAAGTTTGCATAATTCATACAAAAGGTTTGGTGATATGTAGCACTGCATGTTGTTTATTCATCATTTCCATCCATTTCATTTCATTTCAAGGTTTAATTACCAAGGAGGAGGTTTGACCAAGGCAAACCCCCATTTATTAACAACCAACAAGTTTTTATTCTCTTGTGTGTTTGCGTTTTCCTATTTAGGTTGAAGGCTTAAAGATCATTTGGACTGAAAAGTTGGAAAGTTGCATCACAAAGTTTTCATCTTCACAAAAACTCACCTATAGGCCAGATTCAAAAGATTCAAAACCTGAGATCTAAGAAGAAGGAAGAGCAGACATTGGACCTCAGGACCACATTCATATATTTTAGAAATTCAAAATGGGAATAAGTCACCACCTAAGGAATCTTAGTCCTCCCTAGGTTGTTTTTCAGAAATTATTTCAGATTCGGTTCTAACATCCGAAGATTTTGCATTTGCCTCAAAAAATAGTAGCGGGACTAAGACAACATTAAGGGTTTCTTAGTACTCCATAGAACTTTGTGACAACTTTTCATTTTTGAAATACTTGTTTCATTTCCAAAACTTCCACCTACACATACCCTAACTTCATGTTGCATAATTTCATTATTTGCATCATTCATTTAGCTTGCATTATTAGGTTTCTTGTGTTGAATTCTTATTTGTCTTTTCCAAGCTTTTGATTGGTGGTGAAACCCTCAAAGCTTAAAAGAACCCTTCCTAGGTCTTCATTGTTGAGAATTGACTCACCTTTGAGGTTGATATTCAATCCAATTAGGATTCCTAGGAGATTATTGAATGGACTAAGGAGAGTAAGTGAGCACAAACCTATTTTATCCACGATTAATTTTGGTGAACTCGACTTTTTTGAGCATTTATTTTCTAATTTGGAGTCCGTTAAAATCCTAGATCTAGGTTGTATTCATTCTTTCATTATATCTTGCAATAGTAAAATTGCATCTAGGGTTTCTCATATTTGCATTAGTGAAAGTGCATATAGGTTTCATTTAATCTTTGTTGCGTCATCTTATCTCATTGGAGAGCTGAAAAGTGCATTTTTAATCATCTTAATTATATTTACAAACATTTTTATTGCATTCAAAATTCAAAAAATTGCATTCAACTATGCATTCAATCGCTTTTCACTAGTTCATTTTTTTTTTCCAAACACCAAGTCCCTGAATAGGAAACCTGTGAACATTGTAGACAATCTACAATTTTTATTTTTTTTCTGACAAAAACCTCTACTAGGACTAAAATTCCCTTCTTGATGTCTTAGTCCCTTTTTGGGTTTCTGGCTCAAAATCCTCTATCTCTTGTTTGTTGTATGTTCTAGTCTGTGGAACCTCAAAATCACACTAATAGAACCAAGAAACCCTTACTAGAATCTTAGTCCCTGTTGACTTTGATTTTCTGCTTTCAAAGATTTGCAAGTTCTTTTTTGTGCTTTTGTTTGTTGCCTTCAATTTTCTATTTCAGTTTACAAAATTGTTGTTATTGAAATTTCTTTCATTTCAAGTGCAATTGCAAGCATAGGATATTGTGTTCATTGCACTTTCTTTAGTTTATCCCTTGCATTAGATATACTACTTGGTGTACTACTTCTAATATTTATGGTTAGACGAAGTGTCAGACTCATGGCATCCCGCAATAAAACACTCATTGTGGATCTTGGGTTATCAAGCTCTCTTACTCCTAGTGTTGGTATTAGTTAACTAGGTATGGAAAATACCTTGTGTAACATAGATAGAAAACGTTGCAAGAAAGATCAATTAAATCTAAAAAAAAAGCATTAATCTAAATTAAACAAAAAATCACAATGGAATAAACTAAAGAAAAACATGAAACAGTCTCACTAAATATCTATCCACTCCTTCGAATTATCTTCATTGTCCTTCTCCATTTTTCCTTCTGTAGTATAATTTCTCTCATATTTTCATAAGTGTGCAAGTATAGCCTTAATGGGTATATGTGATAATAGAAAAATATTGAAGATTAACAAGTTTCTTCCAAAGGTATATTGATTTCAAGAAGGGGGAATAATGACAAATGTTAGTCAATTTATAGAAATTTGGTTTTCGAACGATCGATTCAAATTCAAAAGAGAGATCAATGATCAAGATTGTTGAATTTCATGCGATGTGAGATTTGTGTCAGTTAGAACGTGAGTTGGGAAATTTTGTAGGATAAAGATTAAATTAAATAATAATTTAATCTGGTGTTAAGATTGTTAAAAAATATTTAAGAATAGACATTAAGATTAAATAAATTATTTAATCTTTAGTTGAAAGTATTAAAAAATTAGAAAGATAAGAATTGAATGAAAAGGATAAAGTTAAAACTCATAAATGGTCTATTCGAATTCACACATGAATTAATTAATTCAATAAAGATATTTAATTAATAAATATGTTCATGCATATGAGTCTTAACTAGATAACTAACTGGTTATGATAGAGAGTCTCCTCGCAGAGATGATCAATTATCGAATCCGAAGACACCTAATGGATCTACATAGATCTCAAGTCATATGGTGAGTGAATAATTAGTTAAGTAGGTGATAGAAGAATGTGACAAAAATAACTCTTTTTATGAATTAAATGTTTATTTAATTCAACTTTCAAAATTTTAGGATTTAATTAACTAAATAATGATTTATTTAATTGATTGTTGAAAAGGTTAATTGAATAATTAAATAATTCGAAAAGAATATTTAATTATAGTCGAAATATGATAAAAGGTAAATTAAATAATAAATTATTTAATTCAGAAAGAGAATTAATTAATTAGTGACATAATTGAATAAGTCAGATTTATTTAATTAATCAAGCTTGAATACAGGTCATAATGAATTAATTAAATAATTAAAGGATATTCAATTAATAGAAGAAATATGCGTGTAGGAAATAATAATATAATTAACATTATTTAATCGTTACCATGGACATTAGAAAATTATGTTGAAAGTGGTATTCGCAGGCCTAGACCAATTTTAAGTGTCTACAATTTTCCCCTCTTTGATACAATTTTGTTTATCGCATTGTGTCAAAGAAATTTAAATAAAGATATGCCCCAGTGAAAGTAGGGTGAGGAAGGATGACAAGGAGGTATTGGTATGCCCCCTTGAGAGGACAAGTAGGTTCAAAGAACATGAGTATGCTCTCAAAATCAATGAGAGGACTAGAATATGTAGGACAAGAGACTAGGGGAAAATAGATAAGGATATTGAAGATGTTGAAAAGAAGAAATGTTAGAGCAGAAAAAAGATAAATAGTAGACATAGATGTTAGTATCCGAAATCTATATTACAAAAATTATAAAATCTTCAATATTTTGCCAAATACATACTAAGCCTTGCATTAAATCATCATTGGGTGGGACATGACACAAATGGATAGTTAACACCATGATATGAGATAGACCAAGGTGTCCAAATTTATCCACTTGCTAACAACAGATAGTCATAGAGAAGGAGTGTCTTAACTCAAACTAAGGGCATAGTTTCCCTTGTCTTTTTGTCAAGAAAAACCATAGAACACAAACAAAGAAAAGACAGTTCATGAGATGTCATTGATCCTCTAAATCCTTCATGGGACATCCTTGAGGAAACTAGTAACATGACTCAAAAATACAAAGTTTTTAAAAGACAATTGGGAGACAACAGTTAAAGAAAAAGAGTCCTGAAACATCCTTGCTTCTCTAAATCCTTCATGGGACATCCTTGAGAAAGCTAGTGATCGAACTCAAATACAAATTCATAAAAAGATAAGACAAAATAAGTGATAAATTCAAAAAGCCAAATAAAATTATTTTCCAAAGTTTGATCTTGTGTGATTGTTTGATGCTTGACATAGCCTGATGTTAGGAATAACACATACCATATAAGACGTTAAGTCTATTTTCAACTTTGTGACTATTTGTGTAAGGCATGAAAAACCCTGGTTTCAGAAAGACACTTGTCGTATAAGACGTTTGAGACTGATTTCATTGATGCGAAAAGCTACATAAGGCTATGATAACTGATAATATTTGTTTTCAAGAAAGACATATCCTGGATAAGACATAAGTTGATTTTTCTGACAATATGTTTGATTTTGACTTGATGATAGTTTTGACTTGTTTTCCTTGTTGATGCATGACTTGTCTTGATTTTTGACTGTTTTGAGTGTGTGTTTGTGTTGACTTATGTGGACTTGAAATGATGTACCCTAGGGGACTGACCTAGTGCGGCCTCAAGGGCTCATCGATTGATGGTCTTTCCTACATTGTACACCCAGAGACCTCATAGTTTGACTTGACTTGGACTGACATGAATGATTGACACATATGAACCTAACTTGATGTTTAGATGATGTGTGTGATAATGATAATGATAAACCCTAATGGACTAATGTAATGCCTTGAAGGCACATCGATAGATGGCCTTTCCTATATCCAGTCGTAGAGGCAATGTAGTTCGACTATGTCCATGACTGACTTGACACACTGACTCTAACAATGTTTCTGGGATTTTTGACATGTTTTGATTTTTTTTTTTTGGTGTCTTTTATATGTTTTTAGATTTTTTCAGAACATTTTATGATGTTGGAGTTTTTTTAGGACATTTTATGATGTTTTTGGATTTTTTTAGGATATTTTATGATTTTTTTGGATTTATGAGGATCATGAAAAATGCATGTGAATAATTCTTATAAGCAAGCAAGCAAGTAAATGTGCACAAGAATCCAAGGACAACCATGATCTTGCCCCTAGTCAAGTTGAATAGCAATTGATAAGTGATGATGATGAAAATGTTGTTTGACGTGGGAAGGTCACATCCCGAAACTACATGAGGATGACGTTAATTTGACTAAAAGATCAAGGTCTCCAACAAGGCTAGGAACAAGGCCAAGGAATTTCTTAGATGATGCGCTAGGATGCATAGCAATATTGTAAAGATTAGACTGGTTGCATTTGGAATGACTTGTTTAGGATAGATGGGATGATGGAAGGATGTTGGATAAGTGGATTAGAATCCTTAAACCAATGACAAGGGAAAACCAAGACAAATGATATGTATGAAAAGATGATGGGTGGCATTGGTAAAAGACAAGTGACATGAGGACTATGGGCTAGAGGACTTATCATTTGGTCTCCAAGGACAATGTCACATAGGGATAATGAGGCTATGAAGGTAATGACATGACATTTCATGGATAGTGCATGACCAAAGGATAGACATGCCAAAATACTTCCCTAAACATGAATTATATTTGTAGCCCATTTCGTAGCAAGATCAAAGTAGGTGGGGAATGGAATAGGAATGATATGGATTAAATAAATAGATGGAAATTTCATAAGAAATGTCATGTGAAGGAGAGGGGAGGTGAGACAAATTTCCCCTAAGTGCAAATATCCATATAGATAACTACTCATACACATGACACATGTTTGCCAATTTTTCATCATGGTATTTATCCAAAGCACCATAAGAATGGTTTTCACTATTCGATGATTTTTTTTTTTGTCACCAAGATGCCTGTTTACCAGGTTTTCATCAAGGTAACAATTTTTTTGTTATTTCAATTTTTTTTTGTATTTTTTGGATTGCCTTGATACTTTAGATGATCACTAACTATGTTGAATCCATTGATGGTGCTAATGTAGAGACTTGAGCCATGGTATGCCAATAATTACCTTTATGAAGTCATTGCTTTTTCAGGATCATAACGCTTGCATACAATTGATTTATGTCATTGTGATCCTTTTTGATACTAGAGTTGGCCTATTCAGAATACACACATCACGATAGAGTGTCATGAGAGTCCTTATGATAAAGAGTTGTTTCCAAGATGTGATGGATTTGTGACATGGGATTTTTGGACTTTAGGAAAGATGTTGGATTATGATGGATGATGGTAGATGTGGGGGGATTGTTCGGATGTTTAGATGAATCATTTTTTATTTTCCAAACTTGGGATGTTGGATGAAGGAGTTTGGAATTTTGATTGGGATAGCATTTGGAACCAGCACTTTTATATTCCTTGGTTGATGACCATTTTGAAGGAGGTGCACATTTATTATATATGGGAGTCCTCTTTTCTTGTGGCTCCACATTTTGATTGACTTTTAGATTTGAAATATTTTCTTTGTTTGATACATTTTTGTTTGGGATCCATTTTTAACTTCATTTGTCCACTCAGATTTTTAATTGATTTGATGACCTTTGACATTTGATTTTGAGATTTGGATTTGTAATAACTTTCTTTTTGTTGGTTCCAAATAGAAGGTTTATTCATGTTGGAATGATAGTTTATTTTGTGGATGGAAAGAGTGTTGGCAAAAATCTTATGGTAAGTGTAGACACCGAAAATTGGTCTAGGCCTACGAGTACCACTTTCGACATAATTTTGTAATGTCCATGGTCATGATTAAATAATGTTAATAATGTTAATTATTTTCTAAATACATATTTTCTCTATTAACTAAATAACCTTTTAAATTCTCTAATTAATTCGTTATGACCCTTATTCAACTTTGATTAATTAAATAAATCATATTTATTTAATTATGTCGCTAACTAATTAATTCTCTTTCTTAATTAAATAATTTATTATTCAACTAACCCATTTGTCATATTTCAACTATAATTAAATATTCCTTATTTAATTATTCAATTAACATTTTAATTCAATTAAATAAATCATTATTTATTTAATTAAATCTTTCAATTTTGAATGTTGAAGTAAATTAACATTTAATTCATAATTAATTGTTCGTCACAATCTTCTATTGTCCAATTATCTAATTATTCACTCAGCATATGACTCAAGATCTATTTAAATCCACTAGTTATCTCCGGATTCAATATTTGATCATCTATGTGAAAGGAATCTCTGTCACAACTAGTCAGTTAACTAGTTCTAACTCATATGCATGAACATATTTATTAATTAAATATCTTTATTTAATTAATTAATTCATGTGTGCATTCGAAAAAATCATTCTTTGAGTTCTAACTTTATCATTTTTATTCAAAGTATAATTCTTCTATTTCTGAAGACTTTCAAATAAAGATTAAATCATTTATTTAATCTTGAACTCTAGTTTTTTCTAGTTTTGAATAGTCTTAACACCAGATTAAATTATTGTTCTAATTTAATCTTTATTTTGCAAAATTTCCCAACTCACGTTCTAACTAACACAGAACTCACATCACATGGCATTCATCAATCTCGATCGTTGATCTCTCTTTTGAATCTGAGTCGATCATTCAAAAACCCAATTTCTATAAATTGACATGTCATTGTCATTATTCCTCCTCCTGAAATCAATACTTTTTAGAAGAACTTATAATCTTTGATATTTTTCTTAGACATACATCCAGTCTATGCTTGCATACATACGAAAAATCTGAGGGAAAGAATACTGATACTGAAAAATGGAGAAGGACAATCAAGATAATTCAAAGAGGTGGATTGATATTCGGTGAGATTGTTTTATAATTGTTTATTTTCTATTTTGGTTCATTTGATTCCTTCTTTGTTCTTTGATTTAGATTTATGCATGTTGGATTAGATTTAACCATCTTATTGTGCAACATTCCATTTTATCTATGTTACATTTGGTGAAACCGATGTGAAGCACACTTCAAACTTCGCGACTCCTTTTCGCTTTTCTAGTTTTTGTTTTGCAGGTATCATACGATAAACCACATCTGACTAACGAAACGGTGCATTTGAGTTCATGAACAACATGAGCCACATTTGAGACCTTCCGCAATGCATCTGTAAGTTGAAATGATGCATCCACCTGGTAAATATTTTCATTTTTTTTTACTTCCATATTTTTGCATTTTTTATTATTTTTCATTTTGTTTTCATTTTTGCTAATCTTTTGTTTGCAGTTGTGTTTAGGAGGATAACATTGTTTTTTGCAAGATGAAGCATAGAATACTTAGAAAAAAATAAATAAAACCTATTCTTCTCTGCAGGATGAAAGGCGAAGACAATAAATGAACTACTAATCAGTTGCATGTAGGACCCTTTTTGTTGAAGACTTTGAATGTGTTTATTTTTATTATTTTTAGTTAACTCTTTTGTTTGATAGTTATAAAATAATTATTTGGGATTAAAAGAAAAAAAACATTTGTTTATGTAACTGTTTAGTTAGAACCTTGATTCGGTAATACCGTAGTACCCTCTCCCCTTGCGCATTCATGTGATCCTAGGTGTAAGAGAACCAGTTACTGAATCTAGAAAATTTGGGCCTGTGTTGGTGGTTATGAGTAATCAACGCGACTCAAAACCAATAATGCGCTTATCACCACCGACTCCCAATCGCTATATAAATTTTAATACTTGAGGAAAGCTCGATATTACTATAGCTCCTATGGACAAGCTATTGATTCCCCAATACCCTTGTTGTGTGTCGAAACCTACAAAGCCTAACCTCTACAAATTGGGATAATATTGCCTCTTGCGTGGCCTTCATGAATGGGTGCCTGAATTAAAAATTTAACTTGTTGTAGTTCGCCAAAATCTAATCTATTTACTAGTGTAACAGGTCATACCTATGAAGTCATCTTACATTCTTACGGTTCATGTGTTGAGATGAGATGTATCCCATGGGAGTTTCATGGGTACAATAGCTTGGCTGCCCTGTATAACTGAGTGTTGTGGAGGGGATCCAGTTAAGTCAAGCTACTATTCATCCACCCTGAATATGTGTAGCTGGATTAATCTAAGTAAGAACTAAGAAAATATCATCCAACACAGCCGAGGTTTTAATCGTCTTCTAGTTTTAAGAGATTCAACACGTCAAACTGAAACACTTTGTATTATGTGATTGTTTTGTTGCTTTATTTGTCAAAACTTGATCATTAAACTGAGTCATTCATAACATTTTCATCACAAAACCACAACTATCATATTTTGAATCGCATGTGTCTTCGAGAGTTGCAACTATCATATTTTGACCCACATGTGTCTTCGAGAATTGCAACTATTAAATGAAAAACATGTGTTTGTGAACAAATTTAGTTTCATAGAGTCTATGTTTTGCGTCACAATTGTCATATTTCGAGCCGCATGTGTATTTTCGAGATGCGACTGTCAAACTAAAAGACACAAGTGTCAACAAATTTAGTTTCACAAAGCTCATATTTTGAGTCGCATTTGATTTGTGAGTTGCATATTCCATAAAGTAAACCACATCTATCAGAAAAGGTCACATTTGTTTTTCAACATTCAAGACTTAATATTGTCCATTAACCACATTTGAGACTTGAAATGCATATTTCAAATAGATCAATGCATATGAAATGTGAACCACAATTGAATTTCAACAAAGAAATTCAAAAACTACAAACTCAGTTTGAAAGAAAAACTATCTTTTTCGCTTTTGTTTCTTATGATCAACCTTGGACAAAAAAACGTGAAAAAATTGCTCAAATTCCTTGCATTATTAGGTGTCATTTATGTCTTAGCACTAGTCATCCTAAGTTTCAAACATTTAGACACTTCCTAGGAAGTTTCATATAGTAGCATAGAACAACTTTCCACATCATTGGATATGTTCATGCTCTGATTTGTCATCATTGATGAGACAAGTTTTTGGCACATTTAGATCATATTGTTACAAACACTTTTCTACTTTTCATTATCCTAAAACAAACATTTAGTACTGATTATGGGTTAACACATGAACTTTTTATGTTTAATATGATAAGTATATTATGCTAAAATTCTTCCATGATTATTACATTGAAATGCTTTATTAGTTTTATGAATGCCTTATAACCTTGTGTGATGTTAAACCCTTCCTACAACCATGCCTGGAATAATGTTTTCTTTAAATTAATGCTTAAATATATGTATAAATAAAATAATGAATCATCTTGAAGGATGAAGATGTTGAGCTAATTTTTTGCCTCATGGATAGCTGTCAAGATATTTTGTAGGTACCACATTGAAGAAGGAATTCAATTTCCACTTAAAGTATAAAAAGACCAAATCAACAAAGACTGGTTCAAACAACAAAATATAGGGAGACAGTTTCAACTCATCCGCCATGAAGGGAGAGTGTTCCATAAATCTAGGCAAGGCGTCTTGGTGGCACATGAATCCAGGATGATGGCGCTTTAAGATTGATAAACTGATTTGACTTAGTTCTTGCATTACCATCCACCTCTCTACTTAGTTAGTTAAATGTAATAAATACTTCCTCTCTTATAAGGGAAAAGTTGGTTTGTAGTTGGATTTATTTTTTCAATAAATAGCCCATTCTCCTTCAGAGAAAAGGCTGGAAAATTGTTGTTGTAATGCATTATTAGTTTTCAGAAATACAGTCAAGATGATTAAGTACTATGTACTTGTCTATTTTGAATCAATAAATTTTATGAAGTTTTCCGCCTAATCTGTTGTTTACTTTTGGCATTACCTAAGGGGGCCCACTTAGGGAACTGTCCATTCTTTCATTTTGCAAGTTATAATAGATGCACTTCCTTTCATAGAGGTTAATGTGACTGTTCCTATAGCTGGCAAAAACATAGAGCTGTCAATTGTTCCTACAGCCACTAGATGCAGAATAGTTTATCTTTCATTTTTTATTTTTGAGAAAGTTTATCTAAGTAGATTTGATTGCAATAATTTAAATTCTAGTATAAGCATCTTTAGGAAGTTATGCATGTCCGAGAAAGGTGATTACTGCATATATTGTGTTCACCCATTTCAAGTTTATGTCCCTGGGTTGACAATTAAATGAGGTTCTTTCGCAGGTTATGACTGCCAGTTGTGATGTCCAATCCCTGAGTTTTGGAATTCATGTTCATAGTTATTAAGTTGATTAAAGGGCACTACATTTTTGGCACCATTGTCGAGGATGGTGTCAAACTAAAGACCTGTTGTAAGCATGCTCATAGAAAGTTTGAATTTCATTCCAAGTATTTAGTTTAGAATTCAGTATTCTAGCATTTCTCATAGTTAGATTTATTTTTTCTATATGCATAGAAGAAGAGACCAATTTGGAAGATTCCTTCCTAGAAAAATAGATACCCAAGAAATTTACCCAAAGCTGTTTCAAGAAGAACCATATTTGGATGCTGGCCAGGACCTAATTACCTCATCCTCTTCCTTTGGGATAAGCTTAAACCTATTTGATGAGCCTGACAAACTTGGTCCACACACTTCCAATCACCCGCTTGCCCATGTAGTCTATCAGCCAGGAGCTAATCCAGGGACACAACCAAGGATGGCAACTCCTAATTTTCCATTTCCAATTCCTAACCTGCATGACAATAATAACCTCCAGAACATTCTTGCCTCATTACTTCCAAAGTTCTATGGAATTATTACTAAGGACCCTCATACCCACTAAGCCAATACAGAATCCATCATTGCCTAAGGTATCCAATAAACCCTCACCTCTTTTCCCACAAAGGTTGGAAGGTGAAGTTGTGAAAAATAAAGAAGAACCTACCTTTGACATCCTTGATCAACTAAAGCATATATGTGTGAAAATTCCCTTGCTCCAAGCAATCAAAGAACTACCTATCTATAGCAAAGCTATCAAGGAGGCATGTTTCAAGAAACCAGGGAGGAAAAACAAAGACCCTCAAACTATCCATGTCTTAGGTCAACTCTTTGACTTAATGCTAGGGAAACTTACAATCCCAAAATATTCAGACCCTGGTAGTCCTGTTGTGGAGATCAATATTAATGGGGTTCAAATTAAAAATTCTTTAGTAGATCTTGGTGCAGCTATCAATGTCATGACCAAGGACCTTGTGGTAAAACTTAGTATTTCAGACCTAAGGGCTACACCTACAATACTGCAACTCACAGATAGTTCAATGGTCAAACTTGATGGGGTAGTGGAAGACTCGGTAGTCACCTTGGATTCCTGGGAGTATCCTACTGACTTTATGGTTTTGTCTCCAAAAGCATCATTAGGAGGATATCTTGTTATACTAGGAAGGCCTTGGTTGGGCATTGTTGATGCTTACATTGGATGTAGGTTGGCTAGCATGACAATTTCTGATGGGTATAACACAAAGAAGCTTACCCTTTATTCTCCATCCCAACCTCAACTTGAGTCTAGACAGGCTACTTAGCCAGATTTGGGAGAAGATGAAGGAGTGAACTCTGTTGCCAATTTAATGATGATTACAAGAGAGCCTTTTATTGCACAACAAGAAGAGGAGGAGGTACTATCTAATGTCCTATTGAATACCCCCTTTGTGAAAAAAATCCATGCTCCTTACAGACCATTCTTCCTCCGCCCACCTCATCTCATTATCCTACAGCAATTGACTGCTTGCACACCTTATTACCCCATGAGGTAGAAATTATTTTTCTTCCTGAAGTATCTATGGTTGAATTAACCTCACAAGTGGAGGTAGCTACAGGAAAACATTGAATATCAACAATAACCTTACCAATGAGCAACAAGAATCTATTGTCAAAATGCTTACTAATCATAAGTCAGCTTTTGCTTGGGAATATGGTGATATGAAGGGCTTAGACCCAAAAATTTTTACACACCACATATTCATCAACAGTGAGTTCAGACTTGTCAGACAACCTCAAAGAAGAATCAATCCAGCCTTGAGAGAAATTGTTAAAGAAGAGTTGCAAAACATGTTAACAGTTGGCTTTATCTACCCAATCTCGGATAGTGAGTGGGTTTCCCCACTGGTTATTGTTCCTAAGAAAGGAGGCAAATGGAGAGTATGTGTAAATTACAGAGAGCTCAACTTGGCAACAAAAAAGGATTACTTTCGTCTTCCCTTCATTGACCAAGTTCTGGATAATTTGTCACGGAAAAAAGTACTTCTTATTCTTGGATGGCTTCAGTGGATACAATCAAATCAAGATTGCTCCAGAGGACCAGGAAAAGACTACTTTTACATGCCCTTGGGGAATGTTTCCCCACTCAGTCTTGCCTTTCATTCTCTGTAATGCACCTACAACCTTCCAAAGGGATGTTATTAGTATTTTCTCATATATCTTATATGAATGTATGGAAATCTACATGGATGACTTTATTGTTTATGGTGAAAAATTTGAGGAAGCTCAGGACAACCTGAAAAAAGGTACTTCAGAGGTGTGAAGATCATAACCTGTCTCTAAATAGTCATAAGTGTTTCATGATGATGCAAGAAGGAATAGTGCTTGGTCACTATATTTCTGCTGCAGGAATACAGGTTGATCCTTCTAAGATTGAAGTCATCTCTAATCTACCATTTCCTACCAAGCAGAAGGAATTGAGAAGATTTCTGGGACATGGCGGATATTACTGAAGGTTCATTAAGGATTTCAGTCAGACAATAGGGCCCCTATACAACTTACTAAAGAAAGATGCAGATTTTACCTGGACAACAGAATGTGAAAAAGCATTCCTTGATATGAAAATTTCCCTTACACAATCACCTATTTTGAAGGGACCTGACTGGTCACTTCCATTCCATATTCATACAGATGCATCAGATTATGCTATTAGTGTTGTCCTGGGACAAAAAGGTGGTTCAATTGAGCATGCAATCTATTATATCAGCAAAAACTTGTATGGAGCCAAACTTACCTACACTATCACAGAAAAATAAATGTTAGAAATCATCTATGCCCTCAACCAGTTCAGGCATTATGTTATAGGCTATCAGATATTTGTCCATACTGATCATGTAGCAATAAGGTATCTAATGAACAAGAGCTCCATTACAGGGAGACTAGCAAGGTGGTTGTTGCTAATGCAGGAATTTAACATTACAATTGTTGACAAGTCGGGTAAAGCCAATGTGGTTGCTAATTTCTTATGTAGAATTCAAAGGCAAGATGACTCTTCACTTATTGAGGATTCCTTTCCTGATGAGCATCTTTTTGCAATCAAATTCATTCACCCATGGTATGCAGATATAGCCAATTATAAAGCTACAAGAAGAACTCCTCCTCAATTCTCCCCTAAGGAAAAGAGATTGTTAGTAGAGAAAAGTTTTAACTTCTCTTGGATTGCAGATTGTATGTTTTATACAGTGCCAAATCAAGTAATGAGGAGATGTATAAGAGAGGAGGACACTCATGACATACTGCATGCAAGCCATGATGAGCCTTGTAGAGGAAATTTTGCTGCTAAGAGAAAAATAATGAGAATTTTAAATACTGGCTATTATTGACCAACATTACATAGAGATGTAGCCAAATATACCAGGAGATGTGAAAGATGCCAAAGGATGGGAAGGCCAAGCAGATAAGATGAGATGTCTCTATTTCCACAAGTTATTGTTACACCATTTGACAATGGGGCCTAGACTTTGTAGGGCCAATTGATCTACCTTCAAATGGTAAGTCTTATATTCTTGTATGCACAAATTATGTAACAAAATGGGTAGAAGCTAGACCTATGAAGCATGCTAGGGATAATAAAGTTGCAGAGTTCCTCTATGAGGAAATCTTCACTAGATTTGGTGTTCCTAGGGAAATAGTGATAGATCAAGGATCATAGTTTACGTCTACTCTAATTACAACCCTAGTCAATGAGTATAACATAAGGCACAAAAAATCATCTCCTTACCATCCAGAGGCTAGTGGCCAAGTAGAGATCACTAATAGGGACATAGAGGCAATTTTGACAAAAACTGTTGATTTACATAGAAAGGACTGGGCTCCAAGGTTACTAGAGGCTATATGGGCCTACCGAACTACATGGAAGACTACTACAAGATATACACCTTTTGAAATAGTGTATGGTAAAACAGCTATGATGCCAATAGAGTTTGAACATAGAACTCTCAGAATAGCATTGGAAATGGACATGGACTTAACAACTACACAAAAGGAAAGAGTCGTGCAGCTCAATGCTTTGGATGAGCTCAGAAAGAATGCCCTACAACATAATGAGAGGATACAAAACTAGCAAATAAGATGGCATTATAATTATATCAACGAGAAACAATTCAAAGCAGGAGATTGGGCTTTGTTTTATGACTCACGGTATAAGGACAATCAATTAAAATTGCAAACTAGATGGTTAGGTCCATATAAGATAGAAGAGGTATTCAACAATGGTGCTGTACAATTGAGGAACAATGATGAATTCAGGTTTAAGTTATTAGTCAATGGGCATCGCCTAAAGCTCTACTTCAAGCCCATTGACATAGAAGAATTTTTAAAATAGTTTGAATTTGAGCAGGAGGCCATTGATCCTGTAGCCGAAGGAATTGAGTCTAGGCTCGATTCCCTAGGCCATGGATGAAAGTGCATACAAATATCATAATAAAGTGGTTATCTATTAAGATCCCCATTCCATTCATTCCATCTACAATCCGTACTCACTCTCTTTCTTCCACCTCATCCACCTGTCATTCACCATACCATCTACATTTCTCAAGGATCGTATTTTACAATGAGGAAGTGAAGTCACATCAAGTAATCATGGCAGATACTTCCAAGTAAGCTTCACTTCACTTTAAGATTGCTTATTCGTTTCATTTATTACATATAATTAGGTATTAATTATTGTAAACTAATTTCCTATACGGCTGCAATTTCTTTCAGCCTTTCCACACGCTTGAGCATGTTTCTCTATTTCATAACTTTGTGCCATGTCATTTTTTTTTGCCATCATTAGGCCTTATCACATCAATTGTCACTATCTTTTCAGCCTAAGCTCCAGATATTTAACAAAATCTACAGTTAATGAACAACACACCATTATTTCCTTCAATGATGCCCAGGCATGTCTTTTGCTCCACCATGATTCCTCTTTTCTTTCAATCTATAAAAAAGTTAGGATGTTCGAATTTATTTTCCTATTTTCTTACATCTTTTGAAGAGAGGTTCAAAAGTCTTGGTTGCGGGGAGACAAAGTGATGTAAGTTCGTTTGAAGGACGTCGCATTGGTTGCGTAATTTGAAAATTCTTTCCTGAAGCATTAAATTGCAGAGAACTAAGGAGATGGGAGGTCAGCCAATTCGGTATGAGCCTATAGATCATAACACCCTATTGCAGGATGTACAGCATGTGCCACCATTTAGATAATACGGGTGGCTTAATTACTTTTTGAAGCTCAAAAAATTTGATGTGAGAATTGCAGAGGAGTTCACAAGGACATTCCAAGAAGGGGAAGCAAAAGTTAGAGGTATAATGGTGAATGCATCAATTGACAAAATTTCGGAGATAACGGGATTACCTCAAGTTAGTGAGACATTTCCTAGAGGAAGGGATGCAAGAAGCGCCAAGGCAGAATTTACTCAATCGAATGACCCTCCTCTAAGGGTAGATAAGAAAGGTGCATAAAGGATGAGTATGCTGCATGACTGGGTGTCACGGGTGGGATATATAATCAAATACATAACCTGTGAAGGTATGTTTTCATTATTTCATTCTCATCACTTCAAGGTTTTATCTCATTTACGCCATAGATTTTTGATGAATAATCCTGAATTCCTTTACAATTTTCTATCCAATAGTGCTACTAAATTTAAAAAGGGTAGGGTTAACTCTATTTCCCACCATTGCCTTATTAAATTACTTGTTGAAAAACCTGTTGAAGATGTATTAGGAATGACCTGGGAAGAATTTGTTGTCAATTTTAACCCTAGGATTCAAAATGTTGGGCTTGGAGGGCAACCTCTAACCTTCAAGCGGCGAGTCTCCCAGTCCATAGGTTAGTTGTATGCTACCACGTCTCCTATTCAGGAATCATCTAATTCACAGGATGATGTTCCTCTCTCTGAGAAAGTGTCCAAGAACCCAGTGAAAACCCCTATCATAGACCCTGAGCCTTCCTCCAAGGATAACAAAGGGAAGTCAGCCATTGTGGTAACTCCTAAACCTGTCAAAAGAAAGCAAATAGGAGAGTCCCCTATTCCTATAGCCAAACCCTCCAAGAAGCATAAGACAATTGGTACTTCTGTAAGAAGACGCTCTAGACTCAAGACCCAAGCAACCCATCAATCACTCGATGCTACTCGAGCCACACCACCAACCTAAGACCCTTCCAGTCCTGTATTCGAGGAGGTAGAGCCTATTGCTGAAGATACTATGAGCACTCTTGAAGGAGTTGGCTTAGATGAACTAGCGGCCATTGTAGAATACATTCAGGAAGGGATGGAAGAACTGCTACAAGAAGATGTGGGGCATGTTGAGAAGGAGGAAGTAACAATTGTGATTCCATCAAAAGAAGAAGGTGAAAGCATTGATATGACTAATGAGATGCCTGTTGTTCAGGAATAATAGGAAGACTGGCAGTAGAATGATAATTTAGGACAGGAAATTTGCTACAAGAATGGCATGCTTTGAAGAACTCCAGCATCTATAGACCACTTCTGCACTTGAAATCGAGAGGTTACAAAGGATAATCTAGAACAAGAATCTAGAGATTGCTAACTTAACTGACACTCTCAACAAAGTGGTAGAGCTTGTTCCACGACTGATGTAATGTTGAGCACCTTTACCTGTCTATGCAATGTACCTCAAGGAGTTGTATTTGAACTTCCAGCTGATTAGAATCTAGAAAGGTAAAAATCATTCTTTAGATACCCCTAAAGAATTTTATGAGGCATATAAGAATTAACCTCTGCACATTAGGAATCTCCTGTGTGAATTTTATTTTCACAACTTAGCTATATCCCAAGATAAAGAATGGAACCCTTTATGTTATGTTGGCGATATTCACATTAGCGCTCTGATCTCTTGGATTACAGATGAAACAAGTAGAGGGGGGAAATTTGATAGCCACAGACATGATGAGGTCAATATGCCACTAACTGTGAGGAATGAATCAAGGAATGGGATGGGTATCTACTTTGAGTGGAAGAAACTATGGAGAGATGAAAGAGCCAGGCCATTGATTGAGCCTTTAAGACAAAAAGTATTTTTTCAATATTCCTAGATTATAAATAGTGATCTTGGTGTTGTAAACCTGCACATTCAAACAAGATGGGAACATCTTTCATTCCAATTAAAAAGGGCAGAACCACACACTCCCAACACTTTTTATGCAGCAACCAGAAGGGCAGAAAGATACATGAGGAATTCTAGGACAAAAAGGGAGAATTGGTTTCCCTTGGTTATGCAACCACCTATTCTCCTATGGCCCTTACTAGCTATACAGGGAGACAACAAGATATATAACAAGAGTTTTGAGGATAACATATGGAAAAGGTTGGATGAAATGTGAGCTCACTTCTAGAGTTTCTAGCATGGAGAGTGTGGATAGCAATAGAATGCTGATTTTAGAGAATTTTCCAGAAGAAGAAATGCTAGACTTGCTGAAGGGTCCAACAAGTAGATGGTTGAGAAGAATGATGAGCCAAGTTTTTGGCACATTTAGATCATACTTTTACAAACACTTTTCTACTTTTCATTATCCTAAAACAAACATTTAGAACTAATTATGGGTTAACACATGAACTTTTTATGCTTAATATGATAAGTATATTATGCTAAAATCCTTCCATGATTATTAGTTTGATGAATGCCTTATAACCTTGTGTGATGTTAAACCCTTCCTGTAACCATGCCTGGAATAATGTTTGCTTTAAATTAATGCTTAAATATATATATAAATAAGATAATGAATCATCTTGAAGGATGAAGATGTTGAGCTAATTTTTTGCCTCAGGGATAGCTGTCAAGATATTTTGCAGGTACCACATTGAAGAAGGAATTCAATTTCCACTTAAAGGCTAAAAAGACCAAATCAACAAAGATTGGTTCAAACAACAAAATATAGGGAGACAATTTCAACTCATCCACCATGAAGGGAGAGTGTTCCATAAATCTAGGCCAGGCATCTTGGTGGCACTTTAAGACTGATAAACCGATTTGACTTAGTTCTTGCATTTCCATCCACCTCTCTACTTAGTTAGTTAAATGTAATAAATACTTCTCGTCTGATAAGGGAAGAGTTTGTTAGTAGTTAGATTTAGTTTTTCAATAAATAGCCCATTCTCCTTTAGAGAAAGGGCTGGAAAATTTCTCTTGTAACACATTATCAGTTTTCAGAAATACAGTCAAGATGATTGAGTACTATGTACTTGTCTATTTTGAATCAATAAAGTTTATGAAGTTTTTTGCCTAATCTTTTGTTTACTTTTGGAATTACCTAAGGGGGCCCACTTAGGGAACTATCCATTCTTTCATTTTGCAAGTTAGAATAGCTGCACTTCTTTTCATAGAGGTTATTGTGATTGTTCCTGCAGTTGGCAGAAACACAGAGTTGTCAACTGTTCCTGCAGCCACTAGATGCAAAATAGTTTATCTTTCAGTTTTTATTTCTAAGAAAGTTTCTCCAAGTAGATTTGATTGCAGTAATTAAAATTCCAGTGTAAGAATCTTTAGGAATTTATGCATGTCTGAGAAAGTTGATTAGTGCATATATTGTGCTGACCCATTTCAAGTTTACGTCCCTGGGTTGACAATTAAATGAGGTTCTGTAGCAGGTTATGACTGCTAGTTGTGATGTCCAATCCCTGAGTTCTGGAATTCATGTTCCTACTTATTAAGCTGATTAAAGGACACTACAATCATCATTGAACCTAGTCACTATTGTCCTATTATTGAATCTTTCGAGCTCAACAATCTAGTTTGGGAGATTCGCCTTGTCAGTTTTCTTTATCCTACAATGAGGTTCCTTGGTAAAGTTAGATCATTGCTTGGATTTATTCCATAGGTGGTAGGTTATACCCATCTCAGAATTATTTATTGTCATAGTCTACTTAATATTTTTCATATTATCCATCCTAGCATACATCATCTTAGTATACATCATTTTAGAAGTCTTTAATTTTTAGTGACATCCTTTATATTCAAAAAATCCAAAAAAAATAGAAATAGGACATATCAATTTTTTGACATAGTTGCATTACCTCATTTTGAGAAACTTTTCATGGTTGAAACAAGGTCTAAGAAGAAATGTAGAGCAATTTCGAACCCTAACAAATTTATCAATCCTTTCAGAAATCAACCATCAGGGAAAGATAGACCACACAAAAAATTTCTTGAAAAAAACGTCACTAGAGACGCACATGGACCAAATTTTACTGAAGAAATAGATGCCATCGTACAAGATCCTGAGTTTTCATACTTTATGGATGAGTTTTTGGAAAATGATCCCCAATGATATCTAGAAAATTTTCTAGTAGAAGGTGCCACACTACCACCAGGATTTGATGTTCATACTTTGAAAATAATATCTACTCAACCAACACAAACCATGACATCAAGTGTTTATGTTCCTCAAATTACCGCAACAATACCAACTGGCATACCAAATGAAACATCATCAATTCTAAACACAACCCCATTCAACATAACACAAGGTTTACAATTCACTGTGGGCGCATCTTCATCAAACCCCTTTGGCACAAACACAACTATACCACTTACTTCCATTCCACAAATAGGGGTTACATGAAACATTCTGACAGGAAATATTCCTGCACCAAAACCAGAACATTCTGATAGGAAATATTCCTATACCAAACCAGAACATTCTGATAGGATATATCCCCCCACTGAATCAAAACATTCAAATGGGATATATTCCCTCGCTGAATCACAATCTGTCATAGGACATAGCATTTTAGAACACCTACATTTATTCTAACAACACAAATAACATGTCCTTGACAGAAGTAGATGTTCTCCAAAATCAAATGCAAATGCTTCAATAGCAGATGGACAACATGTTTATGTCAAGAAAATGAACTATCTCAGTGCAAGATTTATGTCCATGTCCTTTTGACAAAGTGCTATACACGACACCCTTCGCACACGGATACAATATACCAAATTTTCCTAAGTATAATGGGAGGAGGAATCCCTTAAAACACATTAGAGTATTCTCTACAACATGCATGGACATATCATATGACCCCACATACTTAATGAGACTATTTATGTGAACTCTTGTCGGGATAGCACTGGAATGGTTCTCTAAATCACAATATGGCATACGATCATGGCGTGAATTAGCTGAGAATTTTTTCAAACACTTTTTCCTTCAACATATAAAATTAAATAGCAATAGCTACCTTGTGTCACAAAACACAAGAAGAAGGAAAATCTTTCACCACTTTCTTCCAAAGATGGAGAAGTTTAGCTAGTAGATGTCTAGTTGAAATACTAGAAAAACAAAAAGTCAGAATATTCCTTGAAAATATTAATCCAAAACTGAGAAGTGACTTAAGGGTACATTATTGTAACTCATTCCTAGACTTTGTACAAAAGGGTATAATCCTTGAAAAAGGCCTTATTGACAAAGGAGAAATTAAAGTACCAGGCATAAACCTCGTTTCTGAACATCAAAACGCTCCCAATGATAGAAACAAGTTCAGGTCTATAAACAAAAATGTTACAAATGATGGTATTGTTGATGCTAAGACCATACATGTGGGACCTGTCCTCACACTTAGAGGTTACAACCCCAATCAAGACATGACGAGTAATCCAGATAAAACAACAAATTTTGTCCAAAATTCACAACAACAATGACCACAAAGGAGATTTCCTAAACGTGAATTTACCCCTTTTGGGCAACCAATCGAGACAATTTTCAAAGAACTGATTAAACATGATCTCCTCAGACTGTTGGAACCAAGATAGTTTAAACCCTCATGGTGGGATGATAACGCCTATTGTGAATACCATCAAAGAAAAGGACATAACCTACAACAATGTCAACAACTGAAGAATATCATATACAACTTTGTTGAAGATGGAACCATAGCAAGAACAATGATCATAAGGTCTACATAGACCCATTATATTACCATGCAAAAGGAAAGGCCTCCAGTTAGGGAACTAAGAATAATGTATCGGCCACTTATACCAATACCACGTATGACTATGGAAAATGTACGATCATAAATCAACTCCGAGCTGCAAATGAAAATGTCCATACCATCACCATTAAGAAGCATCTTGAATGTGCTATAAAAACATGCATAACTAAGATAATTCTTCCAGGTCCTTGTGAGCCACCTATACAATCTTCCAAGTCTTAATACAATTTTCTTGATCAACTGAGAAAGACCCCAACATAGATATCCATCTTGGAACTGTTGACTTTATCACGAGATCATTGAGCGATTCCTGATAAAGACTTATAGAGAATGACTTTCCCTACCAACTTAAAGGTCAATCATTTCGAATAAATGGGAGGATACTTTTCCAACTCCCATCCTACCACATTTTCTTAATAGGATTATTCAATAGAAAAGACTGATCATAATGACCCATTACATCTTGAAGTCCTAGTCCATCAAACCAAAGTCAAATGACTCCTCATAGATGGAGGAGCAGGTTTGAACCGTTGTACCCTAAAATCAGTTAAGGCATTAGGATTCTCAGAAGCATGTGTGGAAACCTCCAAGAGTATAGTCATCAAGGCTTATGATGATGAGGAAAGATCATCCAAAGGATTTGTCACACTCCCTATCAGAATTGCCCTGATAGTTATGAACACCAGCTTCCAAGTCTTAGATCTCACCCTTTTGTATAACCTGTTTTTAGGTAGACCATGGATACATGCAATGAAATTCATACCTTCCAGATATCACCAATGTCTTAAATTCCCATATAATGGCACCAAGATCATTATTGATGGTGATCCAAATCCTTTTCAATATTGTACAAGCCTAAGGAAAATTCCACAACGACAGGTGCCAATTAATCAAGAAGCTTCATCATCCACTTTATCCTTGTAAATTGATCCATCACATCTTACCAAGTCCATTTCATCAAAGCCACCATCATCCACTCCTAAGGTCGAGATCAAAGATAAGGGTTGTGGATAATATCACATAAAGGCATCCTATTGTGTCAGTCAGCTGGTTTCACCTAAGGTGTATGGTTTACCCATGGCTGATAGAAGACAATCTATTGTCACATTTCATGTTCCCCCTACAATGACATTGAAAAAATGGGGAGAGTCAAGTGAAGAAATTGTGGACCAAGGTGATATTACCTCCTAGTTGTACTAAGAAGACATTGAATACCCATCACTGTCTATTCAAATAGCTAAGGATCAATATGGAAAAGGCTTTAAGATAATGCAAAGGAAAGTCTATGACATACATAGTGGGTTAAATCTACATCAAAATGGAAGGACAAAACCAATCATTGTCTCACCACGATCGAAAGCCTAGGGCTAGGGTTTCAACCACTTAGAATTGGCTTTCCTAGTACCTCGTCACAATTTCAAGATGAAGAGAGTGCTTATGAAGACATTGAGATATCTCATGAACCACTTGCCCTAGTTTATGATGAATCCCCTAACTCAAGAAACTATGAATGGGATTCCCTTTCCTCTACTAGCACCATGAACCTAGATAGGCTATTTGGAGAACTAGACCAAATGATAAAACCCGTACCAAATCCATTTGTCCCCGTAATAAAAAACCCTTGACCAAAGAAGATTGGCTTAAGCATTATTATTCGAAAACCCTTGATCATTCATCTTGGGCACCTGATGAACCATGTTCTAATGACCTAGTTGTTACAAGAGTCCCACATCAGAGTTTACCTACCCGTGGGAAAAAGAACAAGAAGGAGTTAGTCCAAAAATTTTGTGACCATGTCAACCACTCTATATTCACCTTATTACCTTCCACATTTGATAACTCTGATGATGAAATTCCCCTCATATATCCTCAACCTATTGATTGGGATCAATAAGGTACACCCATCTTAGACATATTTGAGAATGATGAAGCAATAGCTAAGCTCATGGGACTTCGAGAATGCATACCAAGAGGGGACCATAAGGCGAGCTTTACCATAGACTTGGATGACAAAAAATATTTTTGGGATTTTTTTTACACCTCTAGTCACAAAAGTGAAAATAAAAAGAAAAATGATGAAAATCAGGAAAATGACAAGGCCCTAGGTGAAAACTAAAAGATGCCTTTGGATGAAGAAATAGTAAAAATAAAGGATGTATCTAAGGGCGAAAACCTCTCTGAGGCACCCAAGGATGGAGGTTTAAACATTCTCCCAATTTCTTAGGAAAATTCACCAATGTTAGTAGAAGAGTCTGCTGAATTTAACATAAATACAAAAGAAAACCCTCGGGTAATATATTTTGCAGCATCTTTGATAGAGAGAGAACAACCTAAGTTTCAAGAATTCTTCACAAAGAGAGATAAACTTTGCATGGTCATATGCAGACATGTCTGGGTTGGATCCATACCTAATATTCCACCATCTACCATTACATCCAGGTATTAAGCCCGTCAAACAGAAGTGAAGGAAGATGCATCCACAAATTGGTTTATTGGTCAAAGCAGAACTTAAGAAACAATTGGATGTCAGATTCATAAGATCCATAGACTATGCATAATAGATTTTAAATCTTGTTCCAGTGAGTAAACCAACTAGGGGAATCCACATTTTTATAGACTTTAGAGACATCAACAAGTCGTGTCCTAAGGATGACTTCCCTTTGTCGAACATTGACATGATAGTGGACCTTACAATAGGATACAAGATGCTATCCCTCATGGATGATTTCTTTGGGTATAACGAAATCCAAATCATAGTTGAAGACCAATAGAAGACAACTTTCACATGTCCATGGGGAACATATTGCTTGAATGTTATTCCTTTTGGGCTTAAGAATGCGAGAACTACGTATCAACATGAAATGATGACTATTTTCCATGAATTTGTACATAATCTCATGGAAGATTATGTCGATGATATTATAGCTAAATTAGTAACAAGGGCAGATCATTTGAAGGTTCTAGACAAGATATTCCAAAGGCTAGAAAATTACAACGTTAGACTAAATCCAAAGAAATGTGTCTTTGGAGTGAAATCAAGGAAACTTCTAGGATATATCATTTCTAGAAGAGGTATTGAAGTAGATCCAGCAAAGGTAAAAGCTATCATAGAGATACCTCCTCCAATCAGTATTGGTCAACTAAGAACACTATAGGGAACATTACAGTCCATCGAGCCCTTCATTGTACAACTAGCAAACAAAATACACCCATTTCAACATTTTCTCAAGAAAGGAGTACCATTTGTATGGACACCTAAATTTTAGGAAGCTTTCCAACATATAAAGGATTATATTCTCACTCCACCTATGTTAATGCCACCTACAGATGAAATACCTTTGATACATTACATTTCAGCAACTCAGTCAGCATTAGGAGCTCTTTTCGCACAAAGTGATGATCAAGGTCATGAATGGGTAGTGTACTACATCAGTCACACCTTGGTGGGATATGAACTAAATTATAGTAACATAGAACATGCCTATCTTGTGGTAGTCTTTTCTAATCAAAAACTTCGGCACTATATGCTAAACCGCCAAACCATGTTGGTCACAAAGATTGATCCTCTCAAATATCTCCTTAAGTAAAGTAGCATTAACAAGACAGTTGGATAAATGGGTGATGATACTTAGTGAATATGGCATTCAATATGTGGAGAGGAAAGCCATAAAAGGACAAGTAATTGCATATCAGTTAGTGGATGCACCCATGAAGGTAGACCATCCTTTAGTGGTAGATTTTCCTGATGAATTTATCTTCAAAGTTGACACTAGAACCAAATGGAAATTATATTTTGATGGGTAGCATACTAATCATGGTTCAAGAGTACGAATATTATTTGTTACACCTCAAGGTGATACTATGCCTAAGTCATTCAGAATTGCTTTCCCCTACACCAACAACATAGCAGCGTATGAAGCCTTAGTGGCAGGACTAAGAATGACAACCCAATGGAAGATTAAGAGTCTACATTTTTATGGGTATTCTTAGTGAGTAGTCCAACAAGTAAATGATGATTATGAAACTAAAGATAAGAAAATTTCCCCCTGCAAGTGCATGGTCGATAGTTTCAAGAAGTACTTTGATGAAATCACCTTTCAACAAATACCATGCATTCAAAACAAGGCAGCAGATGTTATGGCAACCATGGGTTCCTTATTGGATATTCCTAGCAACGTGCCTAAGTTTGATTTTTTGGTCGAATAGTTGTTGGTCCCTTCCTATGATGTCCCTGATTCTATGATGGTGTGTACGATTATTGGTCCTACTTCCTCTTGTTACAAGGACATATACGACTATCTAAATTCCCAATTCTTACCTTTATCCATAAGTAAGCTAAATACACCATCATCGAAGATTCCTTGTATAGACATACCCTAGATAACACCCTAATGAGATGTCTCAATGTTGAAGAAGCACAAGCAACCTTGCGAGTAGTACACGAGGGTATATGTGGATCCCATTCTAGCAGTCCTACTTTAGCCCATAAGATTATGAGATTAGGTTATTATTGGCCTACAATGGAAAATGCCTCATATATCTTTGTCAATAAATTTTGATAATGTTAGATACATAGAGATTTGATATGAGCACCAGCACAGGAGCTTTGTCCAATTACTTCACCATGGCCCTTTCCCTAATGGGGACTTGACCTCATAGGTAAGATACACCCTCCATCATCCAATGGCCATAAGCTCATCATGACCGCTACCAAATACTTCACCAAATTGATTGAAGATATTCCCATGACCTACATCACCGGCACACAAATATCCAATTTTATCCTAGACTATATTATTTGTCGGTATGGTGTACCCCAATCCATTATCACAAATAATGGTTTTCCATTCAAAAACCAAGAAGTTCACCATCTATGTGAAGAATTCCACATCCAACATCACTTTTCCACTCCATATTACCCACAAGGTAATGGCCAAGCCAAGGCATCTAATAAAACCATTATCATGATCCTAACAAATATTCTCAATGACGTTGGTCGTGACTGGCATCTATAGCTTAATCTTGCCTCATGGGCTTACTACACAAGCATCTGTACTCCCACTAGTGACACTCCATATTCCCTTGTATTCGGATCTGAATCTATCTTACCTATTGAGGTTGAAATTCCTTCCTTGAGCATATCCTTGAAAGGTCATATTAATGATGAAGAATACCATGTATCCAGATTGCAGGAGTTAGAATTACTAGATGAACGAAGACAAAAGGTGCTAGATAATTTGCAAGAATATTAGAATTGTCTTGGTCGTGGCTATAATATGAAAATTATAAATCATCACTTTGACATTGGTGACCTGATCTTTATGGAGAATCCCAAAAATCGAGTTAAACAAGAAAAACTAGGTAAGTTTGAACCTAACTGGTTAGGGCCCTATATTGTCACAAAAGCTTTTGGATCAGGAGGGTATCAACTCTCTACCCCTGAATGAGAACCAATTTTGTCACCAATCAACAACCTACATCTAAAGAGGTTCTATGTGTAGCTTCTCAGAGTCTTTGTCTTAATCAAAAAAATAAAAAAAAATGGAGAAAACATAAAAATGGTTACCTTGATGAAAACCTGGCAAACAAGCGTCTTTGTAATGCTAAAAAACATTAGAAAACCCCAAAAAAGATAAAAAAATCAAAACATGTCAGAAAATCCTAAAAACAGAGTCAAAGTCAGTCGTAGACATAGTCGAAATATGTTGCCTCTATGAATGGACGTAGGCAAGGCCATTAGTTGATGTGCCCTTGAGGCATTAGGTTTGTCTATCTATGTTTTTCACATCTCTCACACATTAAAATAATGACTTTTTGTACATGTCAAAGTCAGTGATCGTGTCGAACTATGAGGTCTTTGTGTGTACAATGTAGGCAAGGCTATCAATCGATGAGCCCCTGAGGCCGCACTAGGTCAGTCCAATAGGGTTTATCACATTTCCTGATACACACATTGCATATCATCAACTTAAGTACATATTTTCAGTCAGTTATGTTAGTTAAAGTTTTTTTGAGCTACGAGGTCTCTGCATGTACAATGTAGGCAAGGCTAATAAATCGATGAGTCCCTGGGGCCTCATTAGGTTAGTCCTTTAGATTATATCATCTCAAGTCATACACACACACACTCATAACATTTAAGGAATAAAAACAAGTCAAGCATCAACAAGGAAAGCATCTGAAAACTACCATCAAGTCAAAATCAATCACATTGTCAGAGTGATCAACTTATGTCTTTAGCAAGATATGTCTTTCTTGTCAACATATATTGTCAATCATCATAGCCTCATGTAGCTTGTCACATCAACATCATCAGGATCCAACATCTTATATATTATGTGTCTTTCTAAAACCAGGCTTTGTCATTCCTTACATAGATAGTCACCAAGTGGAAATGAGACTCAATGTCTTTTGTGGTATGTGTCATCCCTCACATCGAGCTATGTCAATCATCAAACAATTACACAAGATCAAGTTTTGGCAAATACTTTTATTAGATTTTTGACTTTACATCCTACTTTGTCTTATCTTTTTATCGATTTGTGCATAAGTCTGGTTACTAAATTTCTTGAGGATGTCTCAAGACTCTTTTTCTTTGACTGTTGTCTGTCAACTATCTTTTAAACTTTGGTTTTTGAGTCATGTTACTAGTTTCATCAAGGATTCCCCATGAAGGATTTAGAGGAGCAATGACATCTCATGACCCATCTTTTGCTTGTTTCTTGTATGTTGGTTTGTCTAGAAAAAAATGACTTGGGAAATCTTTTCCTTAGTTTGAAATACGACACTCCTTGTCTGTGACTATTTTTTTTTCATAGATGGATGACTTTGTACACTATGGTCTATCTCATATCATGGTGTATATTATCCATTTTTTTGAGTCCCTCCCAATGTTGATAAAATTCAAAGCTTAGTATATATGAAAAAATATCAATGATTCTATGTCCTTTCAATCAACCTTTGTTCTTTCTTACTAACATTCTATAATCATCCATGCTAACATTTCTCCTTTCCAAAATAATGATAGAGTCTTGTGACACAACAAAAAATTTAGATAATCTTCATATGTATACATTCTATAAGCTTTATGTAAATAGTGTCGTATGTCTATATATAGTACATAATATAGTTATGTTTCATTTCAAACAAATAGGAACATTAGAAATCTCCATTGCATATATAGGAAAATTATCGCATAATAGGCATTCAATCATCATAATGTACATAATGATAACATTGCATGTACATATAACCATCACAAGTGAATAGCATTGTATATATAACATTGCATCCCATTATCATAAAGTGCGTACATCCATCACCAATAGAGTTATCATAACATCAAGATTGCATAAACTCATCATAATGTAGAAACAATCATCCATAACACATGTACATACATCATCTAGGAAACATAATCATATAGGAAAAAATGCATTATTATAAAATAGAACTGCATATCATATAGAAGCCGCCAAAAATCATATATATATTGCTCAAAATAACATGTGTCATAGTACAAATTTCAGAATGAATCCATAAATAAAAAGGAGCTCGCAGGATCTCTAATCAAAATACAATGTCCACAAATATGAAAGTGTCAATGTGTCCCACTGCTGCTACTCCCATGTGGTGAACATGGAAGAAACTGCCTCATAGGTACTCTTTGTGAGGTTGAAGGCCTATCATATGGACCTGTCCTTGATGGTCCTACCACACCCTCTATGCTTTGTTTCCTAGTCTAACTCCTACTTTGTGATCTTTGGCTATGAACCTCAAAAAATCTAGGAGCTCATCTCTCAGCTAGCACCACTGACTCATATAGATCTATGTAATATGAAGCCCTCTCTATTGATCTAACTAGTTCATGAGAAAAACCATCAGATGAAGTACCACTCCAGAGGTGTCTGATCTCTATGAACTGTTGCTTTGTCTCCTACCTCTGAGCTACTGCCTAGTCCCTCTCCATAAAAGCATTATCTCTCTCCATAAAAGCACTGTCTCTCTCCATCTGAAAGGCATCCCACTCTACAGTAACTGATCTCAGCCTCTCCTCCAATGCCTCTCAATCACTATCTCTAGGAGCCTCCTCATCTCATCCCCCCTCTACTATCCTATCCCAGAGCTCTCTCTCCTACTCCTCCAAGGGTATCTCCTCCTCAAAATTGTCCTCTCCATAACCTACTAGAATTCTAGGAGGATCAATGTCCAGGTACTCTCTCTTGACCTCCTCCTCCTCTACAAGGTACTTTCTATCAATCTCTACCTCTGCATGCTCCTCTACTACTGCCTCCTGGGTAACATGCTCATCTCCAATCTTAGCCTCTGATCCACCCCCGAGGTCCAACATCGGTATGTCCACAGCCTCAACCTCTAGGATAGGTGATAATCCACCTACCCGATGGTGTAGGAGCACCTAGGCTAACCTTCATTGTTTGGAATTTTGGCTTGTATCTAACCTTAGCCAAGTTAGAATGTTTGAGCATATTTGTTTTGACCTTAGATGGTCTTGCTTTTTTTTGGGCTAGGTGACCTTTGTCCTTAAGACTAAGGTCACACTATTTGCCATAGTTAATAAGTTAGATTTCTTAATGTTTATTGTCTAGGGGAGTAGATTCTTTAACTTGTTCAAATGCTCAATAAGGGTTGTAATGATGCCTTAACACCATTTATGGAGTTGGTTCCTCAAATTATTGAGGGAAGGATGGTCCTAAGAAATAGGCTCAAAGCATGGAAAAAGATGCCAAAGGTTAGAAGGCAGTTTGCATTGTTTGTTGCATGCAATCAGGTTACCCTTGGATTCCCTTGGGAATAGGAAGTGGAGGAGGAATTCGACCAGCAAGCCTAGAATCAGGGAGTGGGCATCCATTATTACCAAAGACTCGAATCATTGAGTAGAGAGTAGTGTTTTGTGAAAGGAGCTAGTCATTTTTGTAATGAAGCTTTGATGAATGAGAAAACAAGCAAGTCTGCAAATTCAGTGTTTTCTGGTTAATGTCGATTGTTGTTGAGTGTATGTGACTATAGATACTTCAAATGTATTAAATTAGTGTTAGCATTATGTTGATAGCATAGTTTTAAGTCGTTTCCATTTGTTAATCAAGCTAGTTTAAGTTAGATTTAGTGTTAATTGAGTCATTTTTGTGGTAGAGCTCCTGCTGGTCCTGTCCTGACCAGTCGGTGTTCTCATGGCTCCCCAATGAGCTCTAACCTTGGGAAACACCTGAGGAAGGGTGTAATGGTAGGGGAGTCAGTAGTGTACATAGTTAGTAGAGTTAGGAAGCATGAGAGTGAGTGGAGAAGTTTCTTATAGCTACTGATCTCTAGGCGAGTAGGAGTAGCCCGGTTAGAGAGCTAGAGAAGAAGCTTTAAAGGTTTCTTGCAGGAAAAGGCCATACAGTACGGTTTCAGTATAGTTCGAGGAGGGTTAGGGATAGGTCTTGATGTCACAGGAGGTTAGATATCTCATGGAGTCATTAGAGTAAGGTTTGAAAAGGAAAAATAGTGAATTCCTAGAAACTAGGTCTTCAAACCCTTCCTACCCTAGGTTATAGGAATCACCTGTACGGACCCTGTCAGGCTAGGGGACCAATTGGGTGATTTAAAACTCTTAAAAGGGTACTCAAACATGTCTTTAGATTTATAGAGTCTTTGGAATTATTTTACAAACAATAGCAATTTAGGACTGGTAAAGACCACTAGATATAGGCCTAATTTGAGGTCTTCTAATGGTGGAAACTTGAATCCGACCAGAACAAGGCTCAAGAACCTATGGAAATGGTTTCATTTTGAAATGTTATGAAGGTCTTGACAAGCATGAACACCCCTAAAATGAGGAGCAATGGATAATGAAGATATTCAAGAAAAAGACACTTAGAGTTCTCTAAGTGAGGAAGGAAAGTGAGCAGGAAATTGAACTTGTGAAATGTTGTCTGACCTCCAAGGTGAAGCACAAAGGGAGAGCTCTTAGAATAGAGCTAATATTGGACTTAGTTGCCAATCAGGACCTAGAGGAGACTAGGTTCCTAGAAGAGACTAGCTAGGTCTCTCAGCAAGGTGCGAGCAAACCGAGGAGCTCATACATCATATTGGTATCAGAGCTTGATCTGATCAGGCTTATGGTGGATGTTTCAACCTACTGTATCTGTGGGAGAGAACACATCTATGGAAGGTGCTACAATGGTGACTAATGCTGAGTTAGACAAAAAGGTAGAGGAACAAGAAGATGACAACAAGTCTTTAAGAGAAAGGTTGGCTCGAATGGAGCAACTTTTGGATGAAGTCCAAGAAACAACAGACATAGTAAAAGACAAGGTAGATCAGAAGGAAGAACAAGAAGCAAGGGAAAAGGAAATAGAGTTGGAGGAGGAAGCTCCAACACCTGACCCTGTGATTCCTGAAGAGTCTTTCTTAAAAGCACTAAAAGCATTGAGTGGCAAAGCTTTGGAAGGTGTGCCACTATTTAGTGGACAAATGGATCCAGATTCAGTTGTGGATTGGATAGATAGCATTGAGAACCATTTTGAATGTGATGGTATCTCAGAGGCACAAAAAGTTATGGTGGCCAAGTCTAGACTAAGAGGTTCAGCTCTTACTTGGTGGAAGTTTGTGCAAAGTGAAAGAGAAAAGGATGGAAAAGGTCCTATAGTTACTTGGAAAGGTATGGTGAACAAAGTGAAGCAAACCTACCTTCTTGATGATTATGAAGTGAAATTGCATAGAAGGAGACACAATCTGAGACAAAAAGATCTAGATGTCCAAGCCTACACCAAGGAATTTCAAAAGCTATGTTTGAGATCAAGGGTAGTAGAAGATGAGAGCATTAAGCTTGCAAGATACTTGAATGGTCTCAAATGGTCTATTCAAGAAGACATGAGTTTGGTGAACTTCAAAACCATTCGCCAATGCTATCAAATGGCCTTGAAGATAGAAGAGAAAAGCAAAAGGAAGAAAGAGAAAACCTCCAAAAGTAGAGGTAAAGGGAAAGATAATAGAGGACAAAGAGGTGGCTATGGTGGAAGAAGTTTTGAAACAAAGACTCAAGGAGACACAAAATACAGTGAGCAGCAAGACGGAAGCTCAAGTAGAGGTGGTAGAGGAAGGAGTTATAACTCTAACTCTAGAGGAAGAAATGGTGGACAAGGAGGAAGAGGCAACTACTTTGCCAACATGAAATGTTACCATTGCAATCAAATGGGGCACCCGGCTTATAGATGTCCAGAGAAAGGTGGTTCTTCACATGGTGGTGACAAGAGAACTACCCTAGTTCATGGAGAATCAAATGCAGTTGATAAAAATTCTGAGGTTCCATTGCATTCTGAGGAAGGTGAGAATCTCATGATGAGGAAAACTTTGATCAAAGAACTGGTGAAGGAGGAGCCAAGCCAAAGAAGGACTTTGTTTAGGATAAAGTGCAAAATGATGGGGAAGGTATGCAGAGTCATCATAGACTCAAGTTCTATTGACAATATTGTGTTAGAGGAAGCAATAAGCAAGCTAAAGTTGACAAGGATACCCCACACCAATCCTTATAAGGTCACTTGGCTCAATAAAGGACAACATGTGTTAGTGAATGAGCAAGCATGGGTGGAGTTCTCTATTGGGAGGTATAAACACAAGGTCTTATGTGATGTGCTACCTATGGATGCATGCCACTTGCTCCTAGGTAGACCATGGCAATTTGACCATCAAGCCATACATGATGGAGGAAAGAATTCAAATTCTTTCAAGAAGGACAATGTGACTTTCAAAATTCAGCCATTGCTAGAAGATGCTGAGGTGAGGAAAGCAGGTTCAAATGTTCTTGTGGTGAGTGAAAAGGAGTTCTTAGAAGCTTTGGAAGAAGGTGAAGGATTTGGTTATGCATTGGTGCTAAGACCAAGAGAAGGAGATGAAGGTAAGGTGACCAAGAAGACAGAGTTGCCAAAGGAGATTCAAGACATGTTGTAGACTTACAAAGGTGTAGTGAGTGATGGTTAACCAGCAACTTTACCCCCTAAAAGAGCCATAAGTCATAGGATAGACCTTATCCCAAGAGCTACCCTTCCCAATAAGGCAACTTACAAAATGAGGAAATTGCTAGGCAAATACAAGAACTTCTAAACCAAGGTCTCATCAAAAAGAGTATTAGTCCATGTGTCGTACCCACTGTGCTTGCACCTAAGAAAGGAGGAACTTGGAGGCTTTGTACTAATTCAAGAGCCATTAATAGGATTACCATAAGGTATAGGTTCCCTATCCCTAGGATTGAAGACCTAATGGATTGTCTAGGTGGAGCTAAGTATTATAGCAATATAGACTTAAAGAGTGGCTATCACCAAATAAGAATACATGAGGGAGATGAGTGGAAAACAGCCTTCAAAACTAATGAAGGTCTATATGAGTGGCTTGTCATGCCATTTGTATTATCAAATTCCCCCTCCAAATTCATGAGGCTCATGAATGAAGTCCTCAAAGACTACATTGGAAAATTTGTAGTGGTGTATCTTGATGATATACTGATTTATAGCCAAACCAGAGAAGAGCATCTCAAGCACCTAGAGCTGGTTTTCAAGAAGCTACAAGAAGAGGAGCTGATGATCAACTTAGAGAAGTGTGAGTTCATCAAGACAGAGTTGGTGTACCTTGGGTTTGTGCTATCTCAAGGAAATCTGAAAATGGATGAAAGCAAAGTGGAGGCTATCATGAATTGGCCTACTCCAAGGACAACAACTAAGGTAAGAAGTTTTCATGGTCTTGCACAATACTATAGGAAATTCATAAGGCATTTTAGTGCAATTTGTGCTCCTATGTTAGATACTATTAAGGGAGGCATGAAGACCAAATTTGTATGGAATGAGCATGCTAACAAGAGTTTTGAGTTGCTCAAAGAAAGGATATCTACCCAACCTTTTTTAGTGTTGCCAAGCTTTGAGAAACTTTTCACCATTGAGTGTGATGCTAGCAATGTGGCAATTGCAGCTGTTCTAAGTCAAGAGGGCAGACCGGTGGCTTTTCATTCTGAGAAGTTGAGTGAAGCTAAGAAGAAGTACTCTTCTTATGACCTTGAAATGTATGCATTGGTCCAAGCTCTAAGGAAATGGAGGCACTACTTTCTTCCCAAAGAATTCATTGTGTATTTAGACAATCAAGCACTTAGTTTCCTGAATTCACAAGACAAGTTGAGCCATAAGCACATGAAGTGGGTTGAGTATTTACAAGCTTACACCTTCAATATCAAGGACAAGAAAGGTGTCCTCAACAAAGTAGCAGATGAATTGTCAAGAAGAGCTCTCACAATTTAGGAAATATAGTTGAAGAGCATGGGAATAGATCACTTCAAGGATCTATATGCAGATGATGAAGATTTTGCATACATTTATAAGGTATGTGTGGAATACAAGAACCATTTTCATAGTAAATATACTGAATATACTTCGCAAAGTGGTCTATTGTTTAAAGGAAATCAATTATGTGTTCCTAGAGGTTCTATTAGAGAGAATTTGATACAAGAAAAGCATAACGGTGCTTTGAGTGGTCACTTTGGGATCACTAAAACTCAAGAACTTGTTCAAAGGTTTTATTTTTGGCCTAAGATGAATCTTGATGTTAGGAGATATGTGGAAAGTTGTGTAGTGTGTCAAAAATAAAAAGGCACTTCTTCTTATGCAGGACTTTACTAGCCACTACCTATTCCTACTAGGCCATGGGAATGCTTGAGTATGGATTTTGTAGTTGGATTACCCAAGACAAGGCAAGGTGTGGATAGTGTTTATGTTGTTGTTGACAGATTCAACAAGATGGCTCATTTTGTGTCATGTAAGACAACCAATGATGCCGGCCAAATAGCATCTATTTTCTTCAAGGAGATAGTGAGAATCCATGGGTTACCTACCAGCATTGTATCAAATCGAGACAGTAAGTTTATGAGCCAGTTTTGGAAAACCCTTTGGCAAAGGTTAGGCACTAATTTGTCCTTTGGATCAGCCTACCATCCACAAACTAATGGTCAAAACGAGGTTGTTAATAGGAGCCTTGGAAATCTATTAAGGTGTTTGACAAAGGAGTATGGGCAACAATGGGATTAGCTGATTGGGCAAGTTGAATATGCCTATAATAACACTATAAAAAGATCCACAGGGAAGATTCCCTTTGAAATTATCTATGGCCTTCATCCTAGAGGTGTGTATGAGCTGAGAAACTTGAAGGATGGAGTGAAAGGAAGTGGGTATTCTGATGACTTTGCTTATGCTATGACAGAAATAAATGAAACAGTGAGAAAGACTTTGACACAGAACACCATGAAACATAAAGCTAAGGTGGATGAGCATAAGAGGATAGTCAAGTTCAATGTGGGTGACATGGTAATGGTGCATCTAAACAAGTCAAGACTTCAAAATGGATTCCCTTACAAGTTGCAGATGAGGAGGATAGGTCCCTACCCTATCTTAGCAAAGTATGGTGAGAATGCATTCAAAGTGGAGCTACCGGATGACAGTGGATTGTGCCCTATTTTCAATATTGCAGACTTAGTCCATTACAAAGGATCACAGCTAGACATGGATTAGAACCTTCATGAGGTGATCAGGGATGTGGAAGAGCTACACTTACCTACTACTACAGTCTCAGGACCTGACAGTATACTAGACACTAGGGTCTACAAGAAGACGAGAACCAAGGAATACAAAGAGTACTTGATCAAGAAACATGGCCAAGCTAATGCTGATGCAGTATGGATCAAAGAAGCTGAGTTCAAGAAGATGGGGATTGATCCAAGCCTCATCAATCTGAGGATGGATTGAACTTTTTTTTTTGGGGAGGATGGTGCAAGAGAACCTAGGCTAACCTTCATTGTTTGGAATTTTGGCTTGTATCTAACCTTAGCCAAGTTAGAATGTTTGAGCATATTTGTTTTGACCTTAGATGGTCTTGCTTTTTTTTGGGCTAGGTGACCTTTGTCCTTAAGACTAAGGTCACACTATTTGCCATAGTTAATAAGTTAGATTTCTTAATGTTTATTGTCTAGGGGAGTAGAGTCTTTAAGTTGTTCAAATGCTCAATAAGGGTTGTAATGATGCCTTAAGGCCATTTATGGAGTTGGTTCCTCAAATTATTGAGGGAAGGATGGTCCTAAGAAATAGGCTCAAAGCATGGAAAAAGATGCCAAAGGTTAGAAGGCAGTTTTCATTGTTTGTTGCATGCAATCAGGTTACCCTTAGATTCCCTTGGGAATAGGAAGTGGAGGAGGAATTCGACCAGCAAGCCTAGAATCAGGGAGTGGGCATCTATTATTACCAAAGAATCGAATCATTGAGTAGAGAGTAGTGTTTTGTGAAAGGAGTTAGTCATTTTTGTAATGAAGCTTTGATGAATGAGAAAACAAGCAAGTCTGCAAATTCAGTGTTTTCTGGTTGATGCCGATTGTTGTTGAGTGTATGTGACTATAGATACTTCAAATGTATTAAATTAGTGTTAGCATTATGTTGATAGCATAGTTTTAAGTCGTTTCCATTTGTTAATCAAGCTAGTTTAAGTTAGATTTAGTGTTCATTGAGTCATTTTTGTGGTAGAGCTCCTGCTGGTCCTGTCCTGACCAGTCGGTGTTCTCATGGCTCCCCCATGAGCTCTAACCTTGGGAAACACCTGTGGAAGGGTATAATGGTAGGGGAGTTAGTAGTGTACATAGTTAGTAGAGTTAGGAAGCATGAGAGTGAGTGGAGAAGCTTCTTATAGTTGCTGATCTCTAGGTGAGCAGGAGGAGCCCGGTTAGAGAGCTAGAGAAGAAGCTTTAAAGGTTTCTTGCAGGAAAAGGCCATACAGTATGATTTTAGTACGGTTCTAGGAGGTTTAGGGACTGGTCTTGATGTGACAGGATGTTAGAGATCTCATGGAGTCATTAGAGTAAGGTTTGAAAAGGAAAAATAGTGAATTCCTAGAAACTAGGTCTTCAAACCCTTCCTACCCTAGGTTATAGGAATCACCTGTACGGACCCTGTCAGGATAGGGGACCAATTGGGTGATTTAAAACTCTTAAAAGGGTACTCAAACATGTCTTTAGATTTATAGAGTCTTTGGAATTATTTTACAAACAATAGCAATTTAGGACTGGTAAAGACCACTAGATATAGGCCTAATTTGAGGTCTTCTAATGGTGGAAACTTGAATCCGACCAGAATAAGGCTCAAGAACCTATGGAAATGGTTTCATTTTGCAATTTTATGAAGGTCCTAACAATCATGAACACCTCTAAAATGAGGAGCAATGGAGAATGAAGATATTCAAGAAAAAGACACTTAGAGTTCTCTAAGTGAGGAAGGAAAGTGAGCAGGAAATTGAACTTGTGAAATGTTGTCTGACCTCCAAGGTGAAGCACAAAGGGAGAGCTCTTAGAACAGAGCTAGGATTGGACTTAGTTTCCAATCAAGACCTAGAGGAGACTAGGTTCCTAGAAGAGACTAGCTAGGTCTCTCAGCAAGGTGCAAGCAAACCGAGGAGCTCATACATCACTCGACCACCTATTTGTCCTCTCTAACCTCATCTACTAGCACCACCCCTTCCACCACCCTTTCCACCACCTCTACCTTTGTGCCACCCTCTCGGCCCTATCCCTCATCTCTCTACTAGTGCCAACTGGTCTAGATCTATGTAAGGAACATGATGATGCTCTACCCACTAGGTATCATATGCAGTTGTAGTCCTAGGATCCTCTGCTCTACCTCTCCATCCCCACTCTAAAGGCTTTAAATCCTAAATCTCTGCCTCTATCGTGGCCACTAGTATCATAGGCCACCATAAAGGACCTCATCTTGTAGGCTCATCCTTCATGTCACTAAACTATCTCCAGACACGTTCTAGCAGATGTCTCTCTATGATATGCACACTAGAAATAATCATACCAATCAGGTACTATGTCTGCCAACAATAGGGTAAATGCTTGTTCTCATCCGACCATATCTCACAATCCATGTAAGGCCTCCACGTAAATTGAATCAATGTGTCTAGTGCATCTATCCAAAGACCTGTATCTCCTCCATGACTCCTTGTGATGTTTCCCATATACCGAAAAGAATAAGGATATCTAGCTGCCCACTCCACGGTAATAGGAGGACGAAATAAATCAATACACTCCCATGCCCAAACCATGAGAAGAGTAGTCCCACAACTCACCGACATTGCATCTCTATATAATATATCATGTAGATGGAAATATAACATGCCAAACAGATAGGGACCCCAAGCATACACAACCTCTCTCTCCAACATGCCAACTAACATCTCCCCCCACCCGACAGGAAATCCATGACCCCGCCGGTCAGGAATAACTATCCCACCAATCAATGTACATAGTATACAATTAATATGCTCATATCTATCCAATAGTACCTGCCATCTAATCTCAAAATTCTCTATGCCTAATCTCCTAATATCATCAAATACATAAATTCTAGTAATCTTGCTATATCCATGTTGTGTATTATACATCACCCTCTCTCCTTTGATGGGAAATCTAAGAATCCTATACACATCCTCTAGCATGACAGTCGCCTCTACAGTAGGCAAATGAAATGATGAGGTCTGTGAATTCCATCTCTCACATAGGGAACTAAGCATACCTCTATTTTCCTAAACTGTGGGCATGGTCAACATATGATGAAGTCCCAGTCTCCATAGCAAGCGTGTCTCTACGCTCACTAATCAATCTCTCAGCTCGAATGTATCCAGCTGTGACTCCCGTGTATAAATAGGATCTAGTATGACCTATAAAAAAGCATTCAAACAAGGTGTCACCATTAAATAATTCCAAGATTGTATCAGTAAAAATTTCCTTAAACTTTGATAGTCAAATGTGGTGCACATTTCATATGCGCCATTTTGTATGCAAATGTGTTGCATAACATTACACGCATTGTAAACATAAGCATATGTGTTTCATACTGCACATTCATCTCAATACAAAAATAAATCATGCAAGTTGGAAAATGCGGGTAATTTTTTTTTTAAATGTGTCTCATATCATTTTCTAATCAAAATGCATATGCGGTTCATTTTAAGCAAATGCATTTTAGAATACTACACATGCCTATCCTAATCACAAATGTGATGCACTAAACCAAATGCAGTGCATGTAAATAAAAATGTGTGCATTCCCAAAATGACTTAATCCAACCTATTCATCTTTTTACATATGCGTTGTTTCGCGCAAGAAGATGTGTTGCATACGAATGCATATGCATTGAACTACAAAGACCGCATTTGATAATTAAAATTTCAAAGCCTAAAACTACGTGCAAAAAAAAATTGAAGAGTTCGCTTCAAGGTAGATAACAAGGGTCTTGCATCAGCTGGCCATTAGAAGGTCTCGATCTGATATCCGCGATGCTAGGTGTATGAAAATGGAGACATTTTCACCGAGTACTAAGAGCTAAATCCATAATTTTTCAAATCTTAAGGGTGCAAATGGCTTGGTTTCACCCTAATTTCTATTTATACCTAGGGTTTGGGTGGCATTTCTTCTGACCTTGTCTATTGGCCACATAAAATTTCAATTTATATCAACTCGTATACGTCACTAACACTTCCAAATTCAATTTCGTCAACTCCATTGCATTTCTAACCATCAAATTGACTTATCAGGAATATTTCCCAATTTTTTTAAAAAAAATTCAAAAAGTTGTCAATTTTCTCAAGGGGGCATACCCTAACCTATTTCATACTAGGGCATGATTGGAGCATGTTTTTAAATATTTTATTTGACATAACACCGAAACAACATTTTATCAAAGAGGGACAAACTATAGACACCGAAAATTGGTCTAGGCCTGTGAGTACCACTTTCAACATAATTTTCTAATGTCCATGGTCATGATTATTTATAATTTTAATTATTTAATTATTTTCTAAATACATCTTTCCTCTATTAATTAAATAACCTTTTAATTATTTAATTAATTCCTTATGACCCTTATTCAACTTTGATTAATTAAATAAATCATATTTATTTAATTACGTCGCTAACTAATTAATTCTCTTTCTTAATTAAATAATTAATTATTCACTTAACCCCTTTGTCATATTTGAACTATAATTAAATATTCCTTATTTAATTATTCAATTAACCTTTTCAGTCAATTAAATAAATCATTATTTATTTAATTAAATCTTTCAATTTTGAATGTTGAATTAAATGAACATTTAATTCATAATTAATTGTTTTTGTCACATTCTTCTATTGTCTAGTTATCTAATTATTCACTCACCATCTGACTTGAGATCTATTTAAATCCACCAGTTATCTCCGGATTCGATATTTGATCATCCCTACGAAAGGACTCTCTATCACAACTCATCAGCTAACTAGTTCTAACTCATATGCATGAACATATTTATTAATTAAATATCTTTATTTAATTAATTAATTCATGTGTGCATTCAAATAGATCATTCTTTAAGTTCTAACTTTATCATTTTTATTCAAAGTCTAATTCTTCTATGTTCGAAGACTTTCAACTAAAGATTAAATCATTTATTTAATCTTGAACTCTTGTTCTTTCTATTTTTGAACAATCTTACCACCAAATTAAATTATTGTTCTAATTTAATCTTTATCTTGTAGAATTTCCCAACTCACGTTCTAACTGACACATAACTCACATTGCATGTCATTCATCAATTTCGATCATTGATCTCTCTTTCGAATATGATTCAATCGTTCGAAAACCCAATTTCTATAAATTGACCTATCATTGTCATTATTCCTCCTCCCGAAATTAATACTTTTTAGAAGAACTTATAATCTTCAATATTTTTCTTAAACATACATCTAGCCTATGCTTGCATACATACTAAAAATATGAGGGCAAGAATACTGATACGGAAAAATGGAGAAGGACAATCAAGATAATTTGAAGAGGTGGACTGATATTCGGTGAGATTGTTTCATTATTGTTTATTTATTGTTTGAGTTCATTTGATTTGTTCTTTGTTGCTTGATTTATATTTCTGCATGTTAGATTAGATTTAACCATCTTATTGTGCAACATTCTATTTTATCTATGTTACAGTAAGAACTACTCACTATAAAAGTTGATAATCCAATTTCACAGACCCAAAGAATCACCTGCATGCAATCACCTATCACATGCAATAGATATCCACAAAAAACAAGAAGATGTTATGTAAAATCTCAAGCAAGAATGTGCAAGCTCAAAACCAGAAAATGATTATTGAATAATATAATAATTACAATGTGATCAAGAAAACCTAAAATTAGGAAACCCTAAATGAAACCCTATTGTGCACACTTAATAATTAATAGATACTTCTTAATAGGCCTAAGTTTAGCTTAAGCAACCTAAAGGAATAAGTGACTTAATTAATTAACCAATATGATTAAATTAATTAAGTGGAATAACTTATTACTCTAACACCCCCCCTTAAGATGAACTTAGGGAGTAGCTAAAACACTATAAAAAGGATGCATGAAAGAAAAGATGGGTCCCGAAAACAAAGGCCTGATCAGGTACCCAAGTACAAGTGCAATGCAAACTAAACTAACCGAGGTAAAGGAGAAAACCCAGTGGGAAGAAAACTCCTCCCCAAAATAGAATGCAAAGATAAAATAAGTGATGAAAGATGGAGGACTCCATAAGACCCCCCAAGGACACCATCCATCATAAAGATACATGAAAGAACCCCCCAAAAGAGAGGAAGAAATAGACCACAGAGTCCCCCCATAATGAAGTAGCTCCAAAAGGATGGAAGAAACCACATCTCCTGAAAGAAGATAAAGGGAAGAGGTTGAATGAATGCAATCTCTAAAGGTGATGTAGGTGTATCCCAAGATGTCTCCACAGAAGCAAGTGTGAACTCAAAAAATGAAGAAGTCAAAGTAGGTGAAGACTGAAGTGAAACCTTCAAAGATGAATGCTCAACTAGATCCGGCTGCACTAAAACAAAAGAAACCACATATGTAGTCATAGAATTATCAACAACTACAATAGTAGGTGCAGGAGATGGAATGGATGGCTCAAGAGTAGGATCTAAAGTGAGAAATCTAATGTTCAAGAAGCCAAATTTATCCTTAGAATGATGATTCACACTAGAAGTGTGATGAAAAACTGTAGGAACATAAGCACCATCAGTAAGAAAAATCTGTAAAGGAATATAACCAAGATGAGTGATCTACCACCCCAGTAGCAATAACCAATCTACTCTCCAAGTCTCTGATGATAACTTAATTAGGTGTGAACTCCACATACCTCCCATTGCTTCCATGTGTGATCTGATAAATAGAAAGAAGGTTGTTCATCAAATGAGGAACACACAAGACATCCTGGAAAGTGTTGTCCCTAAAACTAATAGATCCCTTCCCTATAACACTCATGTATGTATTTTTTCCCATCAAAATAGGGTACATAGTGTGAGAGTCAAAGGAAATGAACATAGACTGTGAATAATCCATATGATAAGATGCTCCTTAATCTAGAAGCCATCTCCTTGTTCCAAGACTCAAAGAAGCACAAAGAGAATGTCCCTTCATATATGATGAAGTATGTAAACTAGTTGTGCCCTTGTCATGTTACACTGAAGAAGAAGAAGAATAATAAAGGGAAGGGGATGAGGCAGACATCCTAGAAGGGAAATCAATCTAATGTATCTGAAGAAGATTCTTTAGCTCATCAATGTCCTTCTCATAGTAATTATGTTATGCATGTCCCTCTCTCTTGCAATATGCACATGGCCCCTTCTCCTTCATATATGATTTCCCCTTAGAAGAGGATGATGAATCTAAGGACTCCTTCTACTGCTCATGAGATTTGGAATCCTTTTGTTTCTATTTCTTTCCTTTTCCTATAAAAGCCTTCTGATCTTTGGGTTCCTATGATGCAATAAGTGCTTGTGATGAAGAGGGGTTCAACTTGCCAATATTAGCAAACTTGGCCTATTCTTGAGTGAGAGAAGATGCAAAATCATCAAAAGAAGGCATAGTAAATCTAGTACCAAGTGCATCCCTAGTAGCATAAAAGGTAGAAACAAAAACTGAATAATCTGGTCCAAGCTTAGAAAGAATGGACAATATCAATTGAGAGTCTTCCTTTTGAACACCACATTGTGACAAATTAAATTGAAGAGACTTTATTTTGGTGAAAAAATCCTGGATGATGTCAAAATCCTTAGGATTTAAGCCAATAATCTCATTCTCTAACTGAAACCCTCTGATAGTATCCTTCTTCGCAAACAAAGACAGCAAAGTAGTCCACACATCATGGGGTGTAGTTCAAGACTCAATATGAAAAAGAAGTTCAGAAGAAAGAGACAAACATAATCTACCATAAGCTTCATCACATCTATTAAACCACTTTCTCTTTTCAGCAGCACCTGTAGGTTTAATTTTTGTACCCATGGTTACCCTATACAACCCTTTATGTTTCAAATGAATCTTCATTTGTTTATTCCAACCAAAATAGTTGAATGGAGTATGGGGTGTAATTTTATGTGTATCTAAGATATAAAATAGCAATATATACTCTCAAAGTAAAAAATAATGCTCGTTGATCTAAAAAAAAATAGCCTATTTGCATGCTTCCCAATAAAATAACTAAAAAGATAAAGGCTGAGATCAAAGAAGAATATCAGATACCTGGTAAATTTTTTTGGAAAAATAGGTCTGATATCTATGTAGATCACTGAACTAGATTTCTGACCCCTATTTGTTTTCGCAAAATGGAGTTCAGACACAAAAGTTACGCCTCCCAGACTAAAAATAACAACTTCGGACTTCAGAGGCCAAAAAAGGGCATGAAATTGAAAAATAAAAAAATGAAACCTCCACGATTGCGAAGATCGTCAAACTAGATTTCTAACGATATCCCGTTTTCAAAAATAGGACTTCGTTTGCAAAATTTATGAGAAAACGAAAAAAGGCCTATAAAAGGCACTTTAAACACTAAATAGGTCCAAAACTGTAGCATGTGAGGGCTAGCTCTTGGTCGTGCATATGACCGTCGGCTGCAAGGGGCTGTAAAAAAATTGGTCGGGGTTTGGGTGCAGCTCTCGGTCCTCCAAAGGACCACGGAAAGGGGTTGAGAGACCCGGAGGAGGCTGGGATTGAAGCTCTCAGACGCCGATAAGACTGTCGGCACCAGCAGAAGGGCCCGCAGGCACTGGATGGAGAGGTGGTGGGGCAGCTTGGTAGTGGTGGAAGTGGGCATCATAGCCAGGGGGAGCCACTTGAAAGTGGAGCAAAGGTGGCACGATCTGTTATGAACAGGTCATACAAAAATCAAAAGAATTTTTGAATTTTTTTTTTTTTTTTTGAAATTTCTAGAGTACGAACCAAGGTTTTGGGGGTCATACGACCTCCAAAACAAAAAAAAATTGCCTTTTCTGCTCGTGACTCCGAAATCAATGAAACAAAATGTGTTTCTAGGGTGTTAGGACACTCTGAATGTAATGGCGACATTCGTTTTGCACAAAGATGCACAAAAAAAATGCCTACCCCCAGATGCACAAAAAATCAGCTTGGCTTGAAACCCTTACACAAAAAGAAATGTTGTGAGAGAATATCTTCGAATCACGAACAAGAAGCCACAGGTCTGGAGCTCTGATACCATGTAAAAGTTGATAAATCCAACATCACAGTCCCCAAGAATCACCTACATGTAATCACCTATCACATGCAACAGATATCCAGAAAAAACAAGATGTTTTGTAAACTCTCAAGCAAGAATGTGCAAGCTCAAAACAAGAAAATGATTATTGAATAATATGATAATTTCAATGTGATCAATCCTTGTGGAGGAGATCAAGAGAACCTAAAATTAGAAAACCCTAAATGAAACCTTAGTCTGCACACTTAATAATTAATAAATAATTATTAATGTGCCTAAGTTTAGCTTAAGCAACCTAAAGGAATAAGTGACTTAATTGATTAACCAATATGATTAAATTATATAAGTGGAATAACTTATTACTCTAACACATGGCCCCCATTTTTATGTTTTTATCAGATAAATTTTCCCCCAATATCGAGGAGGTATCACTAACATCATTTTATTTTTTGATCAAAGAGTAGCCAAGACCTTGATGTCTAAAATTTTCTGGACACTATACTGATTCTAGAATTCCTCGATCATGTAGGCCTAGTCCTTTTCCTTGATATTGCATGTTCTAACAAATTCATTTTTTGCGATGGGGTATTTTTTTATTTTGGAAACAAGATGCAAACCTGTCATTGTGTATGTGGAGATCGTTACTCAATATTTTCTCATCTGCAAGAAATCTTGCTCTCACAAAGATAGATGATCCTATTTGATAAGATATCTTAGCTTCATTAGCATGTGGGATAGATTTCTGATTAACATTTTTATTCTGATTTTGTGAAACATTAGATTATGATAGTTCTTCAAAAGATATCGGTGTTTCCATGTCGATGTAGAAACCTTCCTTAGGGTCATTATCATGCATTCTAGTGAATTCAACTATAGCTTGATCATTTGCAAATATGTCTAGAGTAGGAGAGTCTTGTTCTAGAGTATTATCATCTATTTGTCCCATAGAGGCAAGTGTCTCATTCTAGGAAATGATGGTCTTGGGATTTTGGGTAGGACCAACTTCACATGTTTGATAATAAATGGCATAAAGGTCGATGAGTGGATCATTATGGATTTATTGATCAATGGTAGTGTCTTGAATAATATGGTTGGGAAAGGAATCTTGATCAAGGATAGGTGTATTTTGGATGCCTTGATTATCTAGGACTTCTTGGATAGACTTAAATATAGGGTCATGGGACGAACTACTTTGATCTTGACATGAAGGTGAAGCCATAATGTCATGCTTTTGACTTTCCATTTGAGATGTATCCTCAAGTTTAGTAGATGGGAGTTGATTTTGGAGACCATGACTATATGTATTTTTATGACTAAATGTATTTTGGGATAGAGTGGCTTGGAAGGGATTAGTGGATGAAGGATTGGGATAGGATGTGGAGACTTGTATTGGGTTGAGGGATGATGGACTAGCATAGGATGTAAAGGCTTGGAATGGACTAGTGGAAATTTGGTTTCCCTTGTCAAGGTTAGGATAAGGGTGATTAATGGATGTTTGTTGTGGGTTAATGGAATGGATTATGCTAAGGGAATCTTCATAATGAGGGTAGATGACTAAATGACTATGACTTTTGGATTTTTGGTAGGAAGGGTATGTGGGTATTTGACCATGGGTTGAGGTTGAATTGCATTTGGATTGGATAAATTATCTTTTGAAGTCTATGAAAAAATTGCCTTTTATGCTCGTGACTCCGAAATTAATGAAACAAAAGGCATTTCTAAGGTTTTTGGGCACTCTGAACACAATGGCAACATTCATTTTGCACAAAGATGCACAAAAGAAATGCCTACCCCTAGATGCACAAAAAATCAGCCTGGCTTGAAACCCTTACACAAAAAGAAATATTGTGAGAGAATATCTTCGAATCACGAACAAGCAGCCATAGGTCTGGAGCTCCGATACCATGTAAAAGTTGATAAATCCAACTTCATAGTCCCCAAGAATAACCTACATGTAATCACCTATCACATTCAACAGATATCCACAATAAACAAGAAGATGTTTTGTAAACTCTCAAGCAAGAATGTGCAAGCTCAAAACCAGAAAATGATTATTGAATAATATGATAAGTACAATGTGATCAATCCTTATGGAGGAGATCAAGAGAACCTAAAATTAGGAAACCCTAAATGAAACCCTCATTTGCACACTTAATAATTAATAAATAATTATTAATGTGCCTAATTTTAGCTTAAGGAACCTAAAGGAATAAGTGACTTAATTAATTAACCAATATGATTAAATTATATAAGTGGAATAACTTATTACTCTAACAAATGTCCCCCATTTTGATGTTTTTATCGGATAAAGTGTCCCCCAATATCGAGGAGGTATCACTGACATCTTTTTATTTTTTGATCAAAGAGTAGCCAAGACCCTGATGTTTAAAATTTGCTAGACACTATACTAGTTCTAGAATTCCTTGATCATGTAGGCCTAGTCCTTTTCCTTGATATTGCATGTTCTGACAAATTCATTTTTTGCGATGGGGTATTTTTTATTTTGGAAACAAGATGCAAACCCATCATTGTGTATGTGGAGATCATTACTCAATATTTTCTCATCTACAAGAAATCTTGCTCTCACAAAGATAGATGATCCTAGTTGATAAGATGTCATGGCTTCATTAGCATGTGGGATAGATTTCTGATTAACATATTTATTTTTATTTTGTGAAACATTAGATTCTGATGGTCCTTCAAAAGATATCGGTGTTTCCATATCGATGTAGAAATCTTCCTTAGGGTCATTATCATGCATTATAGTGAATTCAACTATAGCTTGATCATTTGCAAATATGTCTAGAGTAGGAGAGTCTTGTTCTAGAGTATTATCATCTATTTGTCCCATAGAAGCAAGTGTCTCATTCTAGGAAATGATGGTCTTGGGATTTTGGGTAGGACCAACTTCACATGTTTGATAATAAATGGCATAAAGGTCGATGAGTGGATCATTATGGATTTATTGATCAATGGTAGTGTCTTGAATAATATGGTTGGGAAAGGAATCTTGATCAAGGATAGGTGTATTTTGGATGCCTTGATTATCTAGGACTTCTTGGATAGACTTAAAGATAGGGTCGTGGGATGAACTACTTTGATCTTGACATGAAGGTGAAGCCATAATGTCATGCTTTTGACTTTCCGTTTGACATGTATCCTCAAGTTTAGTAGATGGGAGTTGATTTTGGAGACCATGACTAGATGTATTTTTATGACTAAATGTATTTTGGAATAGAGTGGCTTGGAAGGGATTAGTGGATGAAGGACTAGGATAGGATGTGGAGACTTGGATTGGGTTGAGGGATGATGGACTAGGATAGGATGTAAAGGCTTGGAATGGACTAGTAGAAATTTGGTTTCCCTTGTCAAGGTTAGGATAAGGGTGATTAATTGATGTTTGTTGTGGATTAGTGGAATGGATTGTGCTAAGGGACTCTTCATAATGAGGGTAGATGACTAAATGACTATGACTTTTGGATTTTTGGTAGGAAGGGTATGTGGGTATTTGACCATGGGTTGAGGTTGAATTGCATTTGGATTGGATAAATTGTCTTTTGAAGTCTATGGCTTATTGGTATTGAACCATGTAGAGTAATCGGTATTCAACTTGACTAGCAAGCATATCAAGGTGAACAAAATACATGGTGGTGGAAGGTAATAAAAATAATATGGAATTACATCTATGGATGGAAATGAGATGAACTTAATCTATGTTTTTGGGATTTTCTAGATATAAGGAATGAATGTAACTATTTTTTCTGGTATTTTTTGGAAAATAAGGAATGTCTAAAATGATGTTATGCTAGGATGACTGTGTCTAAGTATGAAAAATTCTAGGCAAACGTCTAAGTTAATCAATTTTGGAAGATTCTAAAAGGGGTTACCTACCATGTATAGTTTAACCAAGGCTACAATTTAGTTTTGTCAAGGAACCTGCTAGGACTAGTACCAAAAGATAAGGTGAACTCCCAAACTAGACTATTGAGTTGGAATGATTCACATGTAGGAAAAAAGATATGTTGAAAAGTGATAGGGTTCAATGACAATGTTTGTTGGAGCAAGGGTTTTCTAAAAACATGGAAATTTATCCTATTTTAAGATATGAAAGGTAATTATGCTAAGATGCAGCTAAATTGTGTAACTAGGAAGCCTATCACTAAAAGCTAAATGATACCTAAAGATGAAAAATTATGCAAAGTATGAGAAATTTTTTGGTTTTTTGTCCAAGGATGACTGTGGAAATTAAAACCTGGTAATGACTGTATGATTTCATACTGTGATAGCGAATCCTGGCTTTTTGGTTCCCAAACAAATGTAGTTCAGGTTCACAGATGTGTCACAAAATTTAGCAAATGAATTTTGAGGGTTCATGTGCGGTTTTCCGCCAAACTAGGTCTTAGTTTAATGATAGGAAAATGTGACTCACTATGACAAATGCGGCTAAATTCTTTTAACAGATGCAACTTTAAAGGTAGATGCGACTCATAATTTAGATGCAACTCAAAATCTATTTTTTGTGAAGACTAACTTTGTTGATAGACACATGCAATTTTTTGTTTAATAGTTGCGACTCAAAAATACACATGTGATTTTCTATTGATCAATTGCGACTTAGTTTTTAGTTGCAGTTTTCTGGTGAATGATAGTATAAATTGATAATGTTTCATGACCATATTTTGGAAAATAAAGAATGCAATCAAAAGAAAATGTGTTTTCAGTTTTGATGTGTACAAACCAGAAGACATGTACAATTCCTAAGGTTGGCAGTGACAATATTTACTGAGTTCTCACTTAGGTTTCCCTAGCTACATATATTCAAGGTGGATGACTAGTAGCTTGATCCCATTGGCTCCCCTCCAAGACACACACTTCTTAGGGCAACCAAACTACAGTACCCATGAACTCCCCATCGTATAATTTTCATTTCAGTAATGAACCATAAAAATATGAGACAACTTCATAGGTCTGACCTGTTGCACCAGTAAATAGAAGGATTTTGGCTTAACTACAAAAAAATGGCTTTTTATTTTGGACACCCATTCATAAGACCATGTGAGAGGCAATATCATCCCAGTCTGCAGAGGTTAGGCTCAGTAGGTTTTGATGCACCACAAGGGTACTAAGGAATCAAATGCTTGTCCACTGGGATCTTTGTACTACTGAGCTTTCCTCAAGCATTAAAATTTGTATACCGGTTGGGAGTGTCTCGGTGAAAAATCCTGTCACCAGTTTTGAGTCGCATTGGTTACTCTTAACCACCAATGTAGGCCCAAATTTCTAGAGTCAGTAATATGTTCTCTTACACCTAGGATCGCACAAATGGGCAAGGGGAGAGGATACTACGATGTACCAAATCAAGGTTCTAATCTAAACATTTAAATAAATGAAAGAACTTAGTTAATTTTAAGCCCAAAATGCAAATTTTCTAATCTACCAAGCAAGATGTTTTTGAATTTAAAGCTTTTGACCTAGGTTCTGCATGAAAATTGCTAGTAGTTTTTTATTTTTGCTCTATCAATGGTTCTGCAAAAACATGAATTAGTAGTTTTCAATTTCTTTGTCTTCATCACTCATCCTATAGAAAAGGTTGAGAAAGCTTGTCTTCTATGCTACATCCTGCAACCACTATGTTAACTCCCCTAAAACAGACTAACACAAGAAATTAGTTCAAAAAAAAGCTAAAAAATTTAAAACTAAAAGATAGAATTGCAGAAAAAATATTTACCAGTAAAATACGTCACAAGAAGCCACAAATGCATCACACAAAGAAAAATGTGTCACAAGAAGTCAGTTGCATAAATTAAGAATTTTGAAAATCAGAAAATTATTTTTTTACTAGTCAAATGCATCGCAACAAGCCATAGATGCGTCACAGAAAGTCAGATGCATCATAGTAAGTCAAATACGTTAGAGAAAGCCAAAAATGCATCACAAAAAATCAAATGTGTCACATGAAGCCATAAATGCGTCATTTTGGCTTGGAAATGTGTCACTTTAGCTCGCAATCACAAAAAAATCATGTTTTTCTTGTAAAAAATGCTACCCTTAACCAAAATATGTAGTATAATATATCAAAAATCATCACTCGACCCTTAGGGATGCAACCATGCTATCTATTTGACCTCAAAAGGCTCTCAAAAGTTTTATTTGTAAGATTCTTCAAAAGTACCTACACCATTCAAGACAAAAAAACACCAAAAACTTCCAAACAAAGAATGCCAATCAAGAGGGTTAGTAGTTCATGTTGAGTTCACCAAACGTAACATATATAAAATAACGCTACAATCAAGATCGATTAAATCTAATAAACAAGAATTAATCTAAATTAAACAACAAAGCATAAAGGAATAAACTAAAGGAAAACATGAAATAGTTTCACCAAATATTTGTCCACTCCTTCGAATTATCTTGATTGACCTTCTCCATTTTTCCTTTTGTAGTATAATTTCCTTATGATTTTCATCAGTGTGCAACTGTAGCCTTAATGTGTATATGTGATAATAGAAAAATATCGAAGATTAACAATTTTCTGCCAAAAGTATATCAATTTTGGGAGGAAGGAATAAATACAAACTTCATTCAATTTATAGAAAGCTAGTTTTCGAATGATCAACTCTAATTCAAAAGAGAGATCAACGATCGAGATTGATGAATGTCATGCAATGTGAGATTTGTGTCAATTAGAACATGAGTTGGGAAATTCTATAGGATTTAAAGATTAAATTAAATAATAATTTAATCTCGTGTTAAGATTGTTCGAAAATATTTAAGAATAGACATTAAGATTAAATAAATGATTTAATCTTTAGTTGGAAGTATTCGAAAATTAGAAATATAGGAATTGAAGGAAAAGGATAAAGTTAGAACTTGACAATGATATGTTCAAATGCACACATGAATTAATTAATTAAATAAATATATTTAATTAATAAATATGTTCATGTATATGAGTCTTAACTAGATAACTGACTGGTTATGACAACGAGTCTCTTTGTAGAGACGATCAAATATTGAATCCGGAGACAACTGATGCATTTAAATAGATCTCGAGTCAGATGGTGAGTGAATAATTAGTTAAGTAGGTGATAGAAGAATGTGACAAAAATAACTCTTTTATGATTTAAATGATTATTTAATTCAACATTCAAAATTTAAGGATTTAATTAATTAAATAATTATTTATTTAATTGATTGTTGAAAAGGTTAATTGAATATTAAATAATTTGGAAAGAATATTTAATTATAGTCAAAATATGATAAAAGTTAAATTAAATAATAAATTAGTTAATTCAGAAAGAGAATTAATTAATTAGTGACATAATTAAATAAAAAAGATTTATTTAATTAATCAAAGTTGAATACAAGTCATAATGAATTAATTAAATAATTAAAGGATATTTAATTAATAGAAGAAAGATGTGTATAGGAAATAATTAAATAATTAACATTATTTAATAATGACCATGGACATTAGAAAATTATGTCAAAAGTGGTATTTGCAGGCCTAAACAAATTTTTTAGTGTCTACACCTTGGATACCTCTTTTGATATGCCTACCTTACCTACAAGTGCTATGCCAAGTGTTCAAAAAATGGTTGATCATATCCCTCAAGAAAACATATTGAAAATGCATGAAGACTTAACTCATTTAAAAGATAGTGTGAGTACTATAAACATTTCAAGCAATATTATACCTGCCATAGATAGTATTCACCGCATGATGGAAAGTGATGAAGGACTGAAATTTGTGTGTAACATAGCTCAAATATTTTGAAAACATCTTCCTCCCACCACCAATGGTGCTCAAACTTCAAAAAATGTGCAAAGCCAAGGAGGAAATCACATTCCTCCCTCTTCAACCATAGCCTCAATTCCCACCTATACTAATCCTCAAGTGACCACAACAATGTAACCAACTAGCAATATCCTTCTTACCTCAAATATTTCCACTGGTCCTTCGTATACTTATGTGGAATCTAAGCTTATATCACCTCTAGTAAGCAATCCATTCACTTGTCCTTCCAACACGTACACATAACTACAATATTAACCTCCATCTCAAACCACAAGCAATGATCCTATCATTAACCACCTTTTATAAAGCCTTTCATCCATCCAACATCAATTTTCCACCATCAATCAAAATCAAAATGGTCCACCTTCATATTATGTCAAAAGCAACCCACTATCCTTGGAGATATTAAGAACTTTCATACCACAAGGTATAGACATCCCTAGTTTTGATAAATATTGCTAATCATGTTAATATCTTTACTACTTTTTGTAGTGACTTAATCCTTGAGGAGAAACTTTTGGCTAAGCTTTTCCCCTTATCCTTAAAATACATTTCCTTGGACTAGTTTTCTGCATTACCAAATAACTTAATTTGTTCATTCAATGAACTTTTTAAAGCCCTTATTAACCATTTCCAAGTACATATAGTTCTTGAAATGACACTAGCTAATTTGATGAGATGTAAGTGAAATGAGGGTGAAAAAGTCACTAACTTTATTTCTCACTAACAGTCGCTTTATTCCCAAATCCGTGTGTAGATTGATGATTCCCACCTTCAAAAGATACTCATATATAATTTATAAAGTAAGATATGAGACAATATTACCATTATGAAATTCCCTTCCTTCATGCACTTTTGCACCGCCCTTTGAGCCTATCAGAATTCCATAGGTATTTATAAACCTAAATACACCTCTACCCATCCTGAAAAGTCCAAAATTTCAAACCAAAACACTTACCAACCTTTTAGATGACAAAAAAAAGGTTTCCTTCAACTAAAGTCCACCTCTCAACCTACCCAAAAAGTTGATACACAAGTAGCTGCTATAAAGAAGAGTAATCCTTAAATATTGGGGGATCCACAAAGGAAATTTACTCCCTTAACTAACATACTTCAAAATATCATGACTCAACTAATAAACAAGAAAATTCTTACATTACCTCCCATTCGACGTCATGACCCTAGCAAGCCATTACCTCTGAGCTTTAGACATAATGCCTATTGTGCTTATCACCAATAAAAAGGACATGATACAAAACATTGGAAGTTTCTTAAACATATTGTGCATGACAGGTCATTGATTCCAATTAGATACAAATTAGAGGTGTGAATGAGAAAGGAAATAAATTTGTAGCTCCTCCTAACCAAAAATTACAATTATTTACCAATCCCATGCCTAACCACAATATTTCATTCGTTAAGGCTAGTGAAACTAAGCCCGATGTAATGAATGTTGACATAGATGATGATAACATGAGCAATAATGAAAAAAATCCTACAGATGATGATAGAAAAATGGATACTAATAAACAAAATCCTATTAATACAAGGATAGGATTGATTGACATCGAGCCTCATAAATAACAAACCAAAATTCCTATTGATATTACTTTCTCTTCAGAATAAACAATAAAACATGCACCTGATGGTTCTCTTTACATAGCCAGAAAAATCAATAACAAGCCCAATCCTAGGATTTTAATTGATCCCGTTTGTGCAGAGAATGTGATCATATAAGAATTATTATATGTGCATGAACTTATTCAAGATAGATATGATAAACCGAAAGCATGGATTAAAATGCATGATGGTTTTCCTTGTGCTATGATGGGCTCGATCACACTCCCTTTACAAGTATGAATGAAGAAATTAGATGTATCCTTCTCTATCATCTCTGATTTAAATCAATTTGATGTGAAGCTAGGCTACAAATGGCTTCACTCCATGAAAGCAGTCCCATCCATTTTCCATAAGTGCTTAAATTTTCTAATTAACAATGAAATATTAACTATGAACCATACTGGCTTTAGACCTTCATCTTCCCATGGAAATTTATCCTTAGATTATTTTTGGCCTGAGCCCATGGAACCTATAAGACCCTGTGAGTACTTTATTTTCCTATCCTACCAAAATTTCAAAGAAAAATGCATATCCAAGCTATCCCTTGAAAATTTTCCTCCACCTATGATTGAATCGCTACGCCTTGAAGAAAACAATATTGAGCTTAAATCCCTTATAACTAACCAAGACCCACCCATCAAAAACCCCTTGCCTATTTCCTACAAAAGACAAAAAAAAACCAAGCAAGTCCTAATCTGCCTCCTCAACGTATTTATAAACCAAAAGAGAAAGTGGTTAAACAACCTTCCATGGTTTCTTTTGTTCTTCCGTCACAAGAAGAAAATAGACGTATGGTTGAAAAACCCGCTCCTACACAAAAGCAACTTGAAAACTGTAATAAAAGAAACAAAAATAGTAGAGAGCATAGGCATAGACATTGTGCCATTTCGCACAATATGAACAAAAAACCTAACATTGAAAATCAAAATCCGAATTTGATAGAAGAAATAAATGATGAACCTCCTCCATTACCAAAACAAATAGATCATATGTCTCCAACACAACAATGACCAACACCTTCCATGGATATTATCACTCATCCTCCTATTGTGGTTAACTTGGATGATGATGAAGAAACAACTGAAATTGATGAGCAAGGACATAATGATTTGAATTTTTTATTTTCCTCTTTTATGAGCTTAAACGATAACAACCATGATGATCCTCCTTGACCAAGTGACGAACCATGTGTTGAACCTGGTAATTCTCCTAGTACAACACTTGATGTTGTCCCTCTAACTAGTCATTTCCATTTTGCATATACTGAATGAGACTAGGATGTGAATGACCTGCTAGATGGTTAACTCACATGTTCTTTACTAGTATTTTTTCTTTCCTTTTTGTATTCTTTTTTTATTGCATGTGCAAAATGTGATCCCGCTTGACATTTTTTTTTATGTTCTCTCTCTCTTTGTGCATTCTTCTATTTCTACCTACACTGTTCTATATGTCGCAAAAAAAAAAAATTTAATTTTTGTCTTTTGTTTTCCTTTTGGGGATGACACAAGGTGTCAAGACACCGTATGTCTCTTCCATGTTGACCCAAAAGGTTTTTCACTTTGTTTTCGCTCTCTTTATGTCATTCTTCTAGTTCTTTGTGTATTTTAGGAATGATGACAATCTCAAGCTCTCTAATATCATTGCAACAAAGATAGATATTGACTCTGAATCCATACATCCATTATGTGTTTATGGGGGACAAACCTCTTTTCCTTTTTATTTTTCATGTTTTTCTACTTTAAAGTAATTTCTCACATGGTGTTTAGTAATTTCTTTAAAGTGAGGGCATACATTGGTATTATTTCGGCATGATTTTATTTGCACTTTTATTTTTCATGTTCCTTGATGTGACTTTCTTACTTCATGCGATGTATTTTTCTCTTTGTGGTGACATTTGGAGTAATTTCCATCAAGAGCGTGATCTATCATAGCATATCACATTCCTCTTAGTGGTGATGCGACACACTGCATTCCCTAAGTTGTGAATATTTTATCCTTTGATTGGTCCTCTCTTGGAGACATTAGGAACAATTTCCCCTAAGATTAAGACATCACATGAACTACAAGAAATCCCTTCGAACATCCCTCTTTCTTTTTGTGTTGAATTTTTATTTCTGTACCTTATTAAAGTCATGCACGGATGGCTTTAAAATGGTCCCCTAGGGCTCACCTAGTGAGCAACTAGCTTCACTAGCCCTTATGAGCGTACATTTTATTTTTGTACGTTATTAAATTCATGGAGGTATGACTTTGATATGGTCCCCTAGGCCTCACCTAATGAACAAATACCTTCAATAGCCCTTGTGAGTAAGCATTTTTTTCCTTATCAAAGTCATGGGGGTATGAATTTGATATGGACCTCTTGGGGCTCACCTAGTGAAAAACAAGCTTCACTAGCCCTTGTGAGCATGCACTTTTTTTTGCATAGTGGACAATGCTTTTCACTTGTAAACGTTTTTGGAAAAACAGTCTAGACTCGGTCCCCAATGCTTTCGACGGCCAGTTGAATCCTGATATGTTGTTTATTTTTCTTCCTATATTTGATGGTATATGTTTATGATATTTTATAGCTTCATATACCATTTTCATGTGTGTTCCTTTGTTCCTATGTTGGTCTTCCATAAGATCTTGATCTTGGGGGCTTGGCCACCCTCTTGGTCATTGTCACCCTTTCCTACTAGTATTTGTTTTTCTGGAAAATCCCGACAAACACTAATGGAGAAATGTTAATTTAATGATTCTGGTTGAGTGTCCCTCATTTTTGGGTCTAAACTAAAATTCCACCTCGGGAATCTTTGTCCCCCAAAGGTCTTGGGACCCCCTTTTTAGTGGAACCTTGAATGGGCCCCTTTTTGGAGTTTGTGCCCCAAGTTTTTCAAGACTTGGGACTAAGACACCACCTCTAGGGTGTCTTAGTCCCCCTTAAGTTTTTTACAAGATTTAATTTCAATTTCTGGTGACATTTGTCCTCCTTTAATTAGTGATTTCATATGTTAGTTGGTTGTGGTCTATTTTCAAGATATTAAGCATAAGTATAAATACAAGGTTCATTCATTCATTTTCATCCTAGCAACTTGAGCATTCATTCCTAAGGAAAGTTTATTAGATCAAGAGAAATTCTTCAAGCATCAAATCAAGGAGATTCTTGCATCATGTGTGTTTTTGAGCTAACACTTTTGATGTAGGGTTTTGACTAAAGGAAGCAATTCAAGTCAATATCTATCAGGAATTCAAGCATTTCAAGGTCTATATCCAAACTTTCCACCTCACACAATTTTGTAGACATCATATTGAGGGTTAGGTGAGTTGTAACATTGCATGTTGTTCATTCATCATTTCCCTCCATTTTATTTCATTTCAAGGTTTAATTACCAACAAAGTGTTTGACCAAGGCAAAACCCCATTTACTAACAATCAACAAGTTGTACTTCTCTTGTATGTTTGTGTTTATAGATTTAGGTTGAAGGGTTGAACATCATTTGGAGTTCAAATTTTCAAAGTTGCATCACAAAGTTGTCATATTCATGGAAACTCACCTACATGCCAGATTTGAAAGATTTAGAACCTAAGATTTGAGAAGGAAGTGCATACCTTGGACCTCAAGACCATATTCAAAGATTTCAAAAATTCAAAATGGGACTAATTCACCACCTAGGATGTCTTAGTCTTCCCAAGGTTCTTTCTTAAACATTCTTTCAGATCTGGTTTCGACATTTAAAGGTTTTGCATTTGCCTCAAAACAAATAGCATGACTAAGACAACAGTAAGGGTGTCTTAGTCCTGCATAACACTTTTTGACAACTTCTTTGCATTTTCGGGATACTTGTTACATTTCTAGAACTTCCAAGTACACATACCCTACCTTTATTTTTCATTATTTAATTATTTGCAACTTTCATTTAGCTTGCATTATTAGGTTTTTTGAGTTGAATTCTTATTTCTCTTTTCCAAGCTTTTGCTTGATAGAGAATCCCTCAAAGCTTAAAAAAACCCTTCCTAGGTCTTCCTTGTTGAGAATTGACTCACCTTTGAGGTTGATACTCAATCCAATTAGGCTTCCTAAGACATTATTGAATGGCCTAAGTTGAATAAGTGAACACACACCTATTTTCCCCATAGTTCATAACGCTTTAGTTTAAAATATGTCTTGACCTCAATTTCATTCATAAATCATTTAGCCTAATCCACATTCTATTAAGATACAACATAATTTTGGATAAATATTCTTATCAAGTACACATATGGGTTTAGTTAAGATTGGTTATTAAATAGAAATACTTAATTGATTTTGGGGAGAACTATATTATCAAGATGATGATAAATTGATCAAAAATGATAGTTATCAATATCAAAACAAAGCATAGATTGTTAAAAGGATGACCAAGGTTGAAATAAAATTAATCATAGCATGAAATGCTAATAGAAACCCACACACACAATGATAAAATATTGTGATAATGACTAGTAACATGATATAAAATCTACTAATAAACTTCTAATATAATTTAATCATTAAATGTTACAAATATTATTTTATAATCATTACTTTGAATATTAGGGAATATTATTTAAATCCAAACTATTCAAAGTATACACCAATACAAATAAAATATGAGTAACTTGAATTCCCACAACTTGGTATACCTTTAGTTGACTATGAGATTTTTTATCAATATCCTCAATACAACATATATTCATCCCAATCCAATTATTTCATATAGAATAACAACAATCAATATTTTAGTGGAAGTTCACTAATTTTTTATCAATAGAGGAAAGCTCTAAATAACTCCTTTTCCATAGGTCCTATAAAACATGACATAAAGATCAAAATTTATGGAAAGCTATATTTGAGCATAGCTCTACTCAAGAGGTTGCATTCTACACATCCTTCGACATAGCAAAGAGGGTTTCATTCACAAGTTATAACCATTTCTTCTAATGGTTTTCATTAAATGAGTTGTATTCATAATCTTATTCATATAGTTTGATTCCTATTGCATATAATTAATTCTCACAATTCTTCAAAATATAAAGGTAATATTTTCACAAGGAATCCAAGTTAGCTTCATTCCAATATTAAAAAATATAAAATTAAGCACAATCTTAAGGAAATGATAACTACGAGACCTATTTGAGGAAGTTTGAACATACAACCTTAATAATTCTTATTCATGAAACTTGTTCAAAATCAAAAGTGATAGCCAATGTATTCTCAAACCTAAAAAAATATACTCCTTCAACTTTAGAGTTTACTTATATTTATTAGTTTGTTTACTAGAGATAAGTCTTAGTGATGCATTTAAAACCTATAATCAACTATCAATGAATATAAAACTTATCCTTAAAAAATACTAAAACCCACAAGTTGTGAAGGTTTAGAATGAAATAAAAATACAAAATTAAGGATTATAAAGCTAGGCCCATAAACCGTTTTCATGTAGAATTTACTTGACAAAATATGGAGGTTCATCAGACTAAATGAAAGTGGGGAAGGAAAAAAATAAATTACATGAAATTTCACAACCTCATAGATCTTCAAGATCTTGACCTTATGTGAAATAAATGACTTGACTATTTTAGATTTTCCATGACTTAAATATAGATATCATATTATAAGAAATATCTACTCTCAATTTTAATTTCATCCATGTGCATATCAAGGGATTCCATCTAAATTTATACACACATGAGGAGTGAATAAATAGAGATTATAGGATTGTGATATTTATGGCAATACCACAAAAGGCACCTTTACTTAAATAAAAATCAATTGATATGGAAGATAGGAGTAATCACAATTACAATAAGAGAAAACCCAATTGTATTATGAGATGAACCCCTTTGACATTAATTCATCATGATAATGTTGTATTGGGTCATGATTTTTTGAATAATAATTCCTTTTGCATAGGTTTGTACATTCACTTGGTTATTTCTCATATCATATAACATGTAGAACAAATCAAATATATAGCATGAATGATGTGAACTATGACAAAAATAATCATTAAGGTAGGATCATGTCACACTTCACAAAAACATGTAATTCCATTCAAGTATATTAACAATTATGATGATAAAGAAAGATTGATATTAAGGGAAAAACTGAAAACGTTATCTCAAGGCAATGAAATCATTCAACACAAGTTGTCGAGCTTCTATCACTAAGCTACTAAGAAATTAATTAATGTGAATAAAATAAAGACATACACAATGGTATAAAAAAAGATAAGGTATGAGAATTGTTTAAAAAATTACCTTCAAGACATATGTCGTTCCTTTTTTTTTTAGAGAGATTAAGACCAAAAATCCACATAAGATATGAATGAAAAGGAAAAATAAAAATCTTAGACAAGGCATAAAATATTAAGAAAATTACCTCATATATTTATAGTTTCATGAAACACAATGATTGGAGTGGAAACAAAAAAAAAAATATTTAATTTTATCAGAATGAAGATGAGGATATTATTTTGCATCGTACTCACATTCTACTTTGATGAACTATAGATTTTCTCACCACAAATTGTTTCACAACACGACATGCCTCCTACTTGCTCAAGTTTTTCTTGTAGTCAATTGAATCATTATTTCCTTACTCCAAACACTTATACCTGTAATATGTCTACACAAATTGATGCATGTATAATATTAATGGATGATTAGTTACATGATCATCAAGATAAGACAAATGATTAATTTAACTAGATAATCAAATGATAGTTTATAACTATATTTACAATGATGGATAGAGTCTATATATCACTAGGAGAAGTTGGTGAGTTTAAGAAAACCTTAGAAATAAAAGACCTAAGGGTCATACTTATGCATCAGGGGATCATATCTAATGCTCTTTCCTATGTATGTGCAAAGACTTCGTACTTTGAATTTTTGAGTTTTAAGGACCCCATATATGGTTAATTAATAATAGGGTATAACATGTAGTTTAGGAAAATGCATACCCTTGCATTTTCACACTTGTTTGGTCCTGCCTGAATTTTTGTATCCTTATTTATGTCTTAATTGGTCTTATTTTGCATCCACGAGCCTAATAAACTATATCTTCTTCTAGAAAATCCCAACAAACATTAATGGATAACTGATAATTTAATGATTTTGGCTGAGTGTCCTTGATTTTTTGGTTTAGGACTAAAACACCACCTAGGGTTTCTTTGTCCCCCAAAGATCTTGGGACCCCCTTTTCAATGGAACCTTGAATGGACCTCTTTTTGGATTTTGTGGCCCAAGTTTTTAATATTTGGGACTAAGATGCCACCTAGGTCATCTTAGTCCCCCTTAAGCTTTTATCGAGATTTAATTTCAATTTTTTGCAGGATTTTCCCTCCTTTAATTAATGATTTCATATGTCGACTTTTTGTGGTGTATTTTCAGGATATTTAGCATGAATATGTATAAATACAAGGTTCATTCATTCACTTTCATCCTATAAACTTGAGCATTCATTCATAAGGAAAATTTATGAGATCAAGAGAAATTCATCAAGAATTTGGAGCCATCATCAAGATTCAAGCATCATGTGTGCTTTTGCTAACAATTGTGATTTAGGGATTTGATTCAATCAAGAAATTAAAGTCAAGACCTATCAAGCATTCAAGCATTTCAAGATCTATATCCAAGATAGCCAACTCACACAAGTTTGTAGACTTCATACAAAGGGTTTGGTGAGTTGTAACATTGCATGTTGTTCATTCATAATTTCCCTCAATTTCATTTTATTTCAAGGTTTCATTACCAACAAGGGGTTTGACCAAGGAAAACCCCCATTTACTAACAATCATCAAGTTTATCTTTTCTTGTGTGTATGTGTTTGTAGATTTATTATGAAGGGTTGAAGATCATTTGGAGTGCAAAGTTGCATCAAAAATTTGTCATCTTCATGGAAACTCACCTGTAGGCCAGATTCAAAAGATTCAAAACCTGGGATCTGAGAAGAAGGAAGTGTAGACCTTGGACCTCAGGAACAAAGTCATAGATTTTAGAAATTCAAAATAGGACTAAGTCGCCCACCTAGGGAATCTTAGTCCTCACAAGGTTATTTTTCACAAATTCTTTCAAATTCAGTTCTGACATCCAAAGATTCTGCATTTTCCTAGAAAAATAGCAATGAGACTAAGATAATAGTAAGGGCATCTTACTCCTCCATAGCACTTTTTGACAATTTCTTTTCATTTTCAGAATCATTGCTACATCTCCAAAACTTCCAGGTACACATACCCTAACTTGTTGTTGCATTATTTCATTATTTGCATCATTCATTTAGCTTGCATTATTAAGTATTTTGATTTGAATTCTTATTTATCTTTTCCAAGATTTTACTTTGTGGTGAACACCTCAAAGCTTAAAAGAACCCTTTCTAGGTCTTCCTTGGTGACAATTGACTCGCATTTGAGGTTGACAGTCAATCCAATTAGGATTCCTAGGAAATTATTGAATGGCCTAAGGAGAATAAGTGAACATGCACCTATTTTACCCATGGTTCATTTTGGTGATCCCAACTTCTTTGAGAATTCATTTTCTAATTTGGAGTCCATTTAAATCATAGATCTAGGTTGTATTCATTCTTATATTTACATCTTGCAGTAGTGAAATTACATCTACGGTTTCTCATACTTAGTGAAGTTGCATCTAGGGTTTCTCATATTTGCATTTGTGAAAGTGCATACAAGTTTCATTTTTGCTTTCTTGCATAATCTTATCTCATTGGAGAACTGAAAAGTGCATTTTTAATCATCTTAATTACATTTACAAAAAATTTAATTGCATTCAAAATTGAAAAAATCGCATTCAACTTTGCATTCAATTGCTTGTCACTAGTTTATTTTTCTTGCATTCATTTGCATCATTTTTAATTTCTAAACACCAAGTCCCTAAATAGGAAAACTGTTAACACTGTAGACAATCCAAAATTTCTTTTTTCTTCCTAATGTCTTAGTCTTGTTTAGGGTTTTTGGCTAAGAATCCTCTATTTGTTTTTTTTTTATCTGTTCCAATCCTTGGAGCACAAAATCACACTAGTAGGACCAAGACACCCTTACTGGTGTCTTAGTCCCTGTTGACTTTTAGTTTCTAGTTTTCAACATTTGCAAGTGTTTTTTTGTGCTTCTGTTTGTTGCCTTAAGTTTTTTGTTTCAGTTTGCAAAATTGTTGTTATTCCAATTTCTTTCATTTCAAATGTAATTGCAAGAGTGGGATATTGTGTTCATTTCACTTTATTTTTTTTATCCCTTGCATGACCTATACTACTTGGTGTCCTACTGCGAATAGTGTGGTTAGACAAATTTCGAGACTCATTGCATCCTGCAATAAAACACTCATTGTGGATCTTGGGTTATCAAGCTCTCTTACTCCTAATGGTTGTATTAGTTCACTAGGTATGGACCATATCTTGGATACCTTTTTTTCTATGCCTACCTTACCTACAAGTGCTATACCAAGTTTTCAAACAATGGTTGATCATATCCCTCAAGAAAACATAAGAAAAATGTGTGAAGACTTAGCTCATTTACAAGATAGTATGAGTATTGAAAAAATTTCAAACACTATTATACCTGCCATAGATAATATTCACCGCATGATGGAAAGTGATGAAGGACTGGAAGTTGTACGTAACATAGCTAAAATATTTGGAAAACATCTTCCTCCCACCACCAATGGTGCTTAAATTTCAAATAATGTACAAAGCCAACGAGGAAATAACACTCCTCCCTCTTCAACCATAACCTCAATTCCCACCTATACAAATCCTCAAGTGACCACAACAATGCAGCCAACTATCAATATCCTTCCTACCTCAAACATATCCACTAGTCCTTGTTATACTTATGTGGAATCTAATTTAATATCCCCTCCTATAATAAATCCATTCACTTCTCCTTCCAACACATACACACCACCATAATATTCACCTCCATCTCAAACCACAAGTGATGATCCTATCATTAACCAACTTTTGTAAAGCCTTTCATCCATTCAATGTCATCTTTCCACCATCAATCAAAATTGAAAAGGTCCACCTTCATATTATATCAAAATCAACCCACTATCCTTGGAGATATTAAGAACTTCGGCATGACAAGGTATAAAGATCCATATATTTGAGAAATAAAGAGGAAAGGGAGATCTTGCTAATCATGTTAATGTCTTTACTGCTTTGTTATAGTGACTTTATCCTTGAGGACAAAATTTTGGTGAAGCCTTTCCCTGATCATTAAAATACATTTCCTTGGACTAGTTTTTTGCATTACCAAATAACTCAATTCGTTCATTCAATGAACTTGTTGAAGCCTTTATTAACCATTTCCAAGTTCATATGGTTCCTACAATTAAACTAGCTAATTTGATGATATGTAAGTGAAATAAGGGTGGAAAATTCACTAACTCTATTTCTGACTACCAATCGCTTTATTCCAAAATTAGTGCGATGATTTGTCATTCCCACATTCAAAATATTCTCATAGAGAATTTATAAAGTAAGATAAGAGAAACACTTACCATGATGAAATTCCCTTCCTTCATGGTCTTGTGCACTATCCTTTGAGAATATCAAAATTTCATAAGTAGTTGTGAACCTAAATCCACCTCTACCCATCTTGCAAAGTCTAGAATTTCAACTAAAACACCTACCATCCTTTTAGATGACAAAAGAAAAGTTTCCTTCAACCAAGCTCCACCTCTCAACCTACCCAAGAATTTGATACCCAAGTAGCTTCTATAAACAAGAGTAATCCTTATATCTTTGGGGATCCGAAAAGGCAATTTACTCCCTTACCTGACACACTTCAAAATATCATGACTCAACTAATAAACAAGAACATGGTTACATTACCTCCCTTTCAACCTCTTGACTCTAGCAATCTATTACTTCTAATATTACACATAATACCTATTGTGCTTATCACCATAAAAAAGGACATGATAAAAAAAATTGCAAGTGTCTTAACATATTGAGCAAGACCTCATTGATTCCAATCATATCCAAATTAGAGGTGTGAATGACAGAGGTAATAAATTTTTAGCTCCTCCTAACCAAAACTTGCAATTATTTATCAATCCCATTGCTAACCACAATATTTCTTTCATTAAGGCTAGTGAAACTAAGCTCGATGTAATGAATGTTGACACAGATGATGATAATATGAGCAATAAGGAACAAAATCCTATGGATGATGATGAAAAAAATCCTATGGGTACTAATGAAAAAATTCCTATTACTATAATGATAAGAGTGATTAACATCGATCCTTGTAAATAAACAACCAAAATTCCTATTCATATTACTTTCTCTTCAGAAGAAAATATCAAACATGCACCTGATGGTCATCTTTACATAGCTAGAAAAATCAATTATAGGCCCACTCCTAGGATTTTAATTCATCTTGTCTGTGGAGAGAATGTTATTAGAGAAGAACTATTATATGTTTATGAACTTACTCAAGATAGATATGATAAATTGAAAGAATTTATTAAAATACATGATGGTTTTTCTCATTCTATGATGCGTTCAATCACACTCCCTTTACAAGTATGAATGAAGAAATCAAATGTATCCTTCTCTATCATCTCTAATTCAGATCAATTTCATGTGAAGCTAGGCTACAAATGGATTCACTCCATGAAAGAAATCCCATCCATTGTCCATAAGTGCTTAAAGTTTCCAACCGGCGATGAAATATTCATTGTGAACCATAGTGGCTTTAGACCTCCATCTTCCCATGGAAATTTTTCCTTAGATTATTCTTGGCCTGAGCCCGTGGAACCTATAAGACCTTGTGAGGACTTTATTTTCCTATCCTACCAAAAGTTCAAAGAAAAATGCATAGCCAAGCTATCCCTTGAAAATTTCCTCCACTTATGATTGAACGGCCACCCCTTGAAGACAATAATATTTATCTTAAAGCCCTTCCGACTAACCAAGATCCAATCATTAAAAATCCCTTGCCTATTTCCTACAAAATACCAAGAGAAAATCAAACTAGTCCTAATCCACCACCTAAGAAAAATTTTAAAGACAAAGAGAAGATGGTTGAACAACCTTCCATGGTTTCTTCCCGTGAATGGATATTTTAGATTTGCACCAAAATGACAATACAACACACAGCACAATGTTAGTAAAGAAACAAATCTAAAATAAACATTCCCCATTAAATTCATTTGAATGTGAAGAACAAAAAAACAAGGTAAAATAACAAATGAAAGCTATGAAATCTTATTCTAAACAATCAAACTAGCATCCCATTGGGTAATTGGTGCCATTTTGATGTGGAAAATAGCCCTTTCCCAGTTCCTTGATGTAAAGTGATGATAATTGGTGATGATTGTGTTTCCTTGATGAAATTTGCCAATAATGTAGCTAAATTGATTGCAAAATATGAAATACTATGAAATAAAATTCTAAATGCCTATAGTGATTATTCTCTTAGATGATGGATCCAAAATCAATAGAGAAAATCTCTATTTATAGAAGAGGATGATGAAGAAAGAGGAAAAATGGATGAATGTGGGACAAAACACCAACCAATAGGAAGAGGCAACTTGTCCACATGTGACTGGAGGAGGAATGGTCACATTTTGATTAATGTACAAATAAATATGGTTAGGTGGAATTTTAAATTGTTCAAGGGTATGTGCAGGATCATCATGGAAAAAATAGGCCCTTAAATGGCAAAAAATTCAGAAAAATCAAAGTTAGGCAACTTGACATAAAAATTTGAATAAGTTATCTATAGTATTTAAAAAATATGTAAGAATATAATTTGTAGAAAATTGAATTTCATTTCTAAATTACTAGGTTTATTTACAAAAAAAAAAATCTATTTGCTGAAAATTTTAAATTTCAATATAGGAGTACTTAAATTTCAGGGAAAAAATAAGAAGTAGGTGTCTGTCTTACCATCCTAACCACATTAAAATGATAATATTTTTTTATAATATTTTAGATATAAGTAGAGGACTCATGTCCCGATGTGATTCATATTTTTTTGTAATTTGTTTCCAAGTAAACAATTAATTATATTTTTTTTTGACACCTTTTAAAAAATATAAAGACTCATATGTCTGACCACCTTAACTTGGTCAAAACTTCATGAAATTCATTTTTTTATTTTTTTATATTATATTATGCAAAGCATAGAATGTGACGCATGTTTTGGATTCAAAAAATATGATACCGTTTGAAAGCTATAGATGTTTTTCAATCAGCCTAAAAATCAATACTTTAGTTGTAATTCAATAGAAAATGAATAATAATTATTTATTAAATTCAAATTAAAGCATAATTTATATTGGTGGAAAGTTGAGAATCACCTTTATAAACCCTTTTCATATCATCAATTTTGGGTTAAAAAAAAAGTCGTCAGCCACGTACCCATCATATTGCCACTTTTTGGCCCATCATGATCCTGGACATACCCTCAAATGACAAGTCAGAGGGAGAAATGAATGGAGTAAATGCCACTTGGCTCAAGGCAAAGTACATGTAAGAGGCCTTTAATGCGTTGTTGGGTGTACTCATCTCTTTTGGAGGGATTTTTGAATTTGAGGAATATTCCCTCATTGATGCCATGTTGAGGGAAAATAGAAGAAGTAATAAATCAAATAAAATGATTTATTGTGCAAATTACAAAATCTAGAGGATTTGATGGATTAAGATTAGGATTAATCAATATTTGATTAATTTAGATAGAATTTAGCTGATTTAGATTTTTGGATTAACTTAAATCAAAATTGAGAGGAATGAGAATTTAGATTTAATTAAATAAAGTTTAATTTATTTAATTAAAGAGAATGGTGTTAGTTTTTAAATTAAATAGAGATGAATTTATTTAATTTAAATTAGATGACTATAGAAATGAATTAAATAAAATGAATTCTTTAATTAAAAGGGGGACTATCATATTAACTAAAAAAAATGATTTATTTAAATAATAGAAGATGATGACTTAATTAGATAAATTTGATTTATTTAATTAAGAGAGGAAATATGATGAATTTAATTAAATAAAGATCATTTAATTAAACTACTAGTTGAGGAGATGATTCAAGAAGAAATTATGCTAGTAATATCAAGATCAGGTGTATAGAATCAATTGCCCCTTTTTGAAGCAATGTACCCGTTGTGTTGGTTCAAACAATAAACTACGAAGATCAAAATTCAAAATTTTCTAATTTTTTCAGATTCTCCACTATTTCCCCAGTGAGAAGCATGTGTTGGTATATTGCCCCCTCGAGAGATCAGACAAAAATTTGGATTTTTGGGTGATCTCTCAAAAAAAGGGAACAAGCTTCCTGACGAGTCCATGAAAGGTCCAAGATGCCAAAAACATGCTAAAACATGAAAAAATGATGCAAAATAACCCTTGATCAGGAGAACATAGGATCAAGGGTCCAAAACCCTAGCTGGATGGCTAAACAAGGTCAAAAAACCCTAACTTTCAAGTTTAAATAGGTCTCAAGGGGTCACTTTCAATTCATTTGGACAACTAGCCATTAAGAGATATTGCAATTTTGAGCCCTGAGCATTGTTTGAGATGGTGCAAAGAGTGCTTCCACAACATGTTTCAAATTGAGTGTGAGTGTACTAGTGGCCAGTAGGCATAGGACCACCAGTATGTGACCCTTACTCGACTTGTTTTCTGATTTTCGTGTATAATAAATAGGGGCAAAGGTCAAACAAAGTCAACCGACGCTAAATAGTGTCACTAAAAGTGCATAATAGACACCACACAACCTTTAAGAGCACCACATTTACAAACTACACCATTGCAGCTTAGATTAGAAATTAGGGTTTAGGGGTGAAAGTTAGCTGCATTAGCAAATTATGCCACAACAGTGCAATTTAGAATTTAGGTTTAGGAGCATGGTCAAACTACGATGTAGTGATGCAGTTTGGAGTTTAGGGGGGTCGTAGTGGCACAGTTTGGAACTTCCAAATAGCATCACAATTGCAAAAAATGTTGCATTTGTTGTTTCAATTGAAAAAACCTAAAACAAGATCTTGATTTTAAATGAAACCTGATGTTGTGGCTTTTCTTACATGGGAGGACCTAGGGATTCTTCATTCATGGGAGCACAAGTCCCTAGTTCTTAGTCGATTGGTTGGTATGCATGAGCTGCTCCAGGAGCACCTTGGAGTGATAGGGTTGTGGTACATTGCCTACACTTCTCATTTCCGGACACACTTGGGCATGATGACTACCCTGGCAAAGTGATGGCATAGTGAGATGTCATCATTTCACATGCCTACAGGCAAGGCTATAGTGACCTTGGAGGATGTCGAATGCATTTTTCAATTGCTCTTCCACAAAGAGCAATTGATCTATGATGTGGATGTTGGGAGAGATGCCTGCTACGAGGTCATGGAGCTCGATGAGATTATTTTTTCTGAGGGTCAGATCGAGCTTGAGCAGTATAGGGGCATAGTGCCCACTTTTGGGTTCATTGTTGCCAGTATCATTTCAAGGCTTGTGGCACCAGATTGGCGTACCGATACTTTAGTTCAGGATGGGGGCTTACCTAGGAGCTAATGCTCTAATGGAGAGAGTGCTTTGCTTGGGGGCCAATGATGTTGTCTTCCATTTATCATGACCTTTATGAGTTTGCATATTTGGACAACAAGGCCATTGGGGCCAGAATTACATTTTGCATGTTTGGGCATGGGAGAACATTGCAGTGCTTTTCCCATAGGTTACACCGATTTCCCTAGAGCCAAATGATCCCATAATCTGGTGGTATGGAGGGGCATTGACCACTTTTACTCACACAGGGGAAGGTAGCATCCCTCACTAGAGGAGGGTTCTCGATGAGATGACAGTGTTTACATGGCGGCCTTGGCTTGTTATGCCTGCCTAGTATGACCATGCTTGTAAGCTCTTTTTTGTGAGATAGGACAGACTTATGCAAGTCTGGGACCATACCATGATAGAGAGGTATCTTCTAGATTGAGTGGCTCAATAGCTTGGGGATAGATAGGAAAAAATCAATGACCAGTACATGGCCATATTTGCATGTACTATAAGGGAGACTGCATGGGGTAGGGTGATCCCAGCCGATAAGGCAGTGACATCTTTCAGATAGCCGGTGGCTAGGCCATGGTCTTATGATCAAGGATAGTTAGATGCAGGGGTGAAAAAACCATACATTGCATGGTTTAGACCACTTTTCAAATTAAGATATCTAGGAGCAACACCCCTACGATGGAGGCCTAGAGGTAGATTAGCAAGGCGAGGGCGAGGGTGGGTGTGGGGAGGCAGAGGAGACCAAGATGGGGATGGGGTCCAAGGAGGTAGAGTAGATGAATATGGGAATGGGAGCCGAGGAGGAGGTGGACAACCTGAGGAAAGAGGGATCAGGTGCCTGGGGATCAGCAAAGAGACGGTGATAGGCAACCCCAAGATGAGGACATCTAGCCTCAACAATAGCCTCAGGTGCTAGTGGATAGACAAAGAGACCACCATTGGTAGCCTTTGCCACCACTACCACCTCAACTAGATCAAAGAGACACCAGGCACAGGTATATACCCTAATACAAAAATAGCCTTGGTTTATAGGCACAGGTATAGGCATTGACTGTTGAGAGACACCAGGTCAGGTTAGAGAGAGATCATGAGATCAACAGGAGACAACGGGTAAAGAGTATGGATTCCCCTTCTCAACATAGGATAGTCTTGGCATGGATGTACCCTGAGGTTGTCTGAGAGGCAGAGTATTATAGGCTGCACTATGGACATGTAGTACCATTAGGGGCCCGAGTACCATAGTACTCACAACACATAGGAATGAGACAACTTTAGGATCGGGCTGAGAGATAGGAGGGGGAGGGGAGCAGCTAGTAGGGAGGGCCACCATGATACCCATTTGATTGAAATTATTATTTTTTAACCATGGTCTCCATTTTTTATAACCCCATGGGCATTGTATACTTGATTTATACACACATTTGATCCTAATATTTGTACCATGATAGTTACATTTTTTTGATGCTATATATATGATATGGTTTGATTCATTTATGAAGTGTGTCCTATTTTACTTTTGCATGATGGATGGATGTATTTAATTTCCTATATGCGATGATATGACTCGTCATATGTAGATGATTATTGATGCTTATGGTTATGGATTCATTTATTTTTGTCATTTTCTTATGTATTTTATGATGATGTATGATATGTGAATGCAAATGTGATGATGCATATTATAATATGATGATGGAGATGATATGTTTTCCTAACAAACCTAAATGATATGTAAATGAATTTTTTTTTTATGTGAAATGATTATGATGTATGATATCAAATGACCTATGATGTCTAATGGTTTGTAATGGTATAAATGCAATGATATGAATGCATTTATTTAAGATGATGTGATATGTAATGCAAATGATTCTGAGATGATGATGATGATGTGAGATGATTATGCTTTATATGATGTGATATGCTCATGTGATGATTCCTGTTTTGCAATGATCTATGAATGTAATTTTATGAAATGATATTATGACATGCAATGATTTGTAATGATATGATAACGTGAACTACTTATGACATGATTTATGAAATGTAAATGATTATGATATGTAATGATATTATTATGATATGATATGCCTATTTAATGATATTATTATGATATGATATGCCTATGTAATGATTTAAGATGTCTATGTGATAATACCTTTATAAAATGAATGTAAATTTATGATGTATGAGATGAATAATCTACCTAGATTAACGATGACATGTAGTGAATTTATTTTTCCTATATGATGTGATATGATATGAATTATGTTGATGGTTTGTGGATGCAAGGTGGATGAATTTAGCAATGTTTTTGATTAACTATCATGGAACCATGTTAGTACGAAGAGAAGATTGAAGAAAATGAAAAGATGATCCAACACCTAGATTATTAACGATGATGATAATTATGATTATTTTCTTATTATTAATTATCATATTAAAAGGGACATTTACCTTATGTTTGATAATACACATAGACATGATGCATCAAGGTATAAAGAACCAGGATGACATTGCACCTAGTGTGATGGACTTTGACTTGACGATCAAATAGGAGTATTCCTGTTCACACCTGACATACAAAAATATCACTAGGATGTACTTTTGATACTTCAAACATCTTAGACCAAAACATAGAAAGGAAACACCTAACAATGTAATAGTCAACAAGCTGCCCGAAATACCTTCCATACACACCCAATAAAGAAAGTATTTTCCATGGTTATATCACAAGAATATCCAACAAGCATAATACATAAAAATATAATGATCATTTCCCCATTCATTTCTCTCTACATATTTTTTTTTAGACATCATCGAGAGGTCATTGGAATGAGCGCAATAAGATAAGTCAAAAAGACAAAGATGAAGTAAATAAACAAGCTAATGTTTTTCATACTACTAGCCAAGACTAAACTATGGTGGTGTCTAATGTTGATTTTCATTATAGGAAGGATGCATCCTAGGACATGATGTTATCATATGATTTTGGATTGACTGGATGATGGGCTATTGATACTCTGAGTTGAATAACTTGCTTACCTATTGAACTAGAATTAAGACCCTGAAAAATTAGGTTTTCACTTTTGAACCTACTAGACTTGCTTCTGATTGTGTTTACCAAAGGGTGAAAGTGATTGATTTATTATGAATGAGATTATTTCGGGTGAAAATGAGATGCGGTGGATGGATTTTTCAAATATTTGGATGTTTTTGATGCTTTTAAAATGTTTTGAGGCTGTTTTTTATATTTTTTGAGATGTTTTACATATGTTTTGATTTCCAAACTTTTTGATTTTTTTGTATTTTCTAAGATTTTGACCAAGAGACTAATCTAAAGACCTATCCTAGGGGTCTTGGAGGCTGATCAAAGATTAGCCTTGCCTACATTATACAAACAAAGACCGCATAGTTTGACTGACGACCTAACCATGAAGATATAAATAGATGATGAATTGCTAGCTTATTATGAAGAACTCTTAAAGGATTGACTTAGGGTGTCTCAAGGGATAATAAAAGATCAATATTTCCTACATTTAAGCTCAAAGACGACGTAGTTCAACAAGATGAGTCTCATTTTTTATTTTTTTTAGATTTTTGACATGTTTTTAGATTTTATGATTGTTTTTGGATTTTTGGATTTTACATAAAACTTCAAGGATATACACAAATCTGATCCGAATGTAGGTAAAATAACATGCCCCCAACATGATGCGATATACCACTTTAATATAGGTAGGAAAAACTAACCTTAGGAATGTGCCAAGTAGTTCCAAGGGGGATCATGATACAAACACAAAATCAAGCTATAATGCAGACGCAGGTGAGTGATGGATGGGGATATGCAAGGATCAAGGTGATGGGTGATGATGCAGAATCTTCCATAGAGATCTTAGTGGATGGAGCGTGCTTTATTTACACAAGGCATCTGTTTTCCCGATTTTCACCAAGGTACTTGTCTAAAGCGCCACCGAAGTGGTTTTCACTAGAGGATGATTTATATCTTTACTTTTTTTTAATCCTTTTTCTAATTTTATTTTATTTTTATATTTTTATATTTTTTTGTATTTTGGGTTTTATTCCCAAAAGATCAGGCATAATTTTTTTTGAGATGGGAACTATGCATGGGCTCCTACAGAGGCTCCACTTTATAAAATAATAGTTGATATACCCCTGACTTGTAGCTTGATGTGATGATGAATGGCCCCAACTGATTGGGCTCAAATTTTCCCTTGCTATCTGGATTTGGTAGGTTCTTTGGATTCTCCTTCAATACCTGCTCTCCTACTTGGAAGGTTTGACTCCTTATCTTCTTGTTGTAGCTCCGCTTGAGACGATTTTTCTAGACTTGTAGATTGTTTAAGGAATCCATACACCACTCATCCAGTTGTTCTAGCTCATCCAGTCATGACACCTGATATTCTTCATCTATAATGAGATTATACAATGATATTGTTATAGATGGGAGCTCGATCGCAATGGGGAGGATGGATTCCGATTCGTATACTAAGGAGAAAGGGGTTGCTCCTGTGGGTGTGTGGATGCTTCTTCGATAGGCCCATAAGGCAATATTTAACTATAGGTTTCATTCATGACCAACTTCATTGACAGTGTTTTTTAGGATTCTGAGGATGGTTTTATTCATAGCCTTAGCTTGGTCATTACCCTAGGGGTAGTATGGAGTGGAAAAGTGATGTTGGATGTTGAATTTATGGCATAAGTCTCAGACATCTTGTTTTTTGAAAGGTGTCTCGTTATCCGATATCATGGCTTGAGGGACACCGTAGGGGAAAATGAGGTATTTCAAGATGAACTTGGAAATATTCTTTCGTGTAATGTAGGTCATTGGTATGGCCTCTACCCACTTCTTGAAGTATTATATGGCGGTGATAATGAACTTATGTCCATTAGATGAGGTGGGGGTGATTTTTCCAATGAGATCAAGCCCCCAATATTAAAAGGGCCAAGGTGTAATGATCAAGTGGAGCTCTTGAGGTAGTGCATGAATGAGATCCTCGTGTTGTTGGAATTGTAGGCATTTCTTGACATATTCATGGGCTTCTCTTTCCATTGTCGACCAATAGACCCTGTTCTCAGTAGCTTCTTGGCCAAGGTCATACCACTCGAATGTGAACTGCAAATTCCATTATGCACCTCTGCTAAAGAATTCAAAGCTTCCTCAGCATTTAAGCATCATAACAAGTCTCTCTCAATACTCCTACGAAATAGGGTGTCACCCAGGATAACAAAATGAGTTGATTTTTAACAACGGATTTCTTAAGGTTGGGAGTGATTTTGGCGGGGAGGACTCCTATTCTAAGATACATGTATATGTTGTGATACCACAAGTTACCAAGACCAATAATTTCATACACAAATTTGGACTCTCGTACCTCAAAATATTGTGCAAGAAGCTACTCTATAAGGAATTCTTGCTTTGGGACATTGCATGGGACATCTAGTAGTGATCCAATTGTGGCCATAACATCCACTGCTTTATTATTTTCTCTTGGTATCTGCTCAAATATGATATCAATGAATGACTCTTTGAGGCTTTCTACTATTTTTTTGTATGGGTTCAACCTGTCATCCTTTGTTTGATATTCATTATTGGCTTTGTTGATGATAAGATACAAATCTCCAGAGACTTTGAATGCCATGATCTACCACTGTGCGGAAATTCTCAACCCTATATCAAGAGCCTTGTATTAGACTGCAATATTATTCATGCAAAAAAAGGACAACTTGTATGACTTAGGTATGTAGTCTCCTTGTGGTGTAATGAAGAATACTCTAGCTCCTAACCCATGCTATGTGTAGGATCCATCAAAATACATTTTCTAGTGATCAGCTAAGTTTATGTTGAAGATGGATTCATCAAGGAACTTTGATATAAGTGTGTTTTCTGAATATGTTGTTTCCTCTACTAGTTGATCTAAAATTTCTTGTCTTTTAATGGCCTTCTGTTCCACATACTCAATGGCACGCTCTATCAGGATGATAGCCCAGTTATTTGTTCACCCTGTGAGCATCACTTTATAAAGCAGATAATTGAGAGGGTCTATCTTGGTGATTAGTTTTATTTGATTTTCCAACATATAGTGTTTGAATTTTTGTGTGGCAAACACGACTATTAAGAAAGCCTTCTCAATGGATGCGTAATTCAGCTCATGTCCCACCATGGTTCTACTAATGTAATAATTTTCTCTCTCCTTCCCATTTTCATCATTTTGTGCTAAGAGAGTGCCAAGGGCCATTGTTGTTTATATGTAAAGGATCAAGGGTTTGTTAGGAATTGGTGGCATAAGAATTGGGGTGTGAGCAAGTACTCCTTGATCTTGTTGAATGTTTGGTCACATTTCTCGTCCCATTTTTATTCTACACCTTTGTGGAGGAGATGATAAGATGGGATTACCTTATCTGCTAATTATGTTATGAATCAACAAATGGATTGGAGTCTTTCTTGTAGGCCTCTTAGCTACTTTAATGTCCTTTGTGCCTCAATTTCAAGGATTTCCTTAACCTTGGTAGGATATTTCTTGATCCCTCTCATTGACATAATGTATCCTAAGAGCTTACCTGATTTATTCCGCAAAGACACACTTCTTTGGATTTAGTATGCCTTGTATTCTTCTAGCCTATCAAAGATGGAGCTTAGCACTGATATGTGATCTCAGTGCTTTCTTGACTTGGCTAGTATGTTACCTACATAGTCTTCCATAATTTTGTGAATCATGTCATGGAAGATCAGTTTTATGGCCCTTTGATAGGTAGCTCTTGCGTTCTTTAGCCCAAACGACATCATATTCCAGAAATATGTCCCCCACGAACACATGAAAGTCATTTTGTGTTGGTCATCCTTGTCTATGATGATTTGATTGTATCTTGAGAATTTATCCATTAGTGATAGCATTCCATGTCTTGTTGTCATATCCACAATCATGTCTATGTTTGGGAGAAGGAAATTATCCTTTGGGCATGCTTTTTTTAGCTCTTTGAAGTTAGTGCAGATGTGAATGCCCCCAGTGGGTTTTGGAATAGGTACAAGATTTTAAAAACACTCTAGATAGTCAATTGGCCATATGAAACCAACATCCAGGAGATTTTTGCAATTCCATTTTGACCAACAGTGCGATTTGTAGGTGCATTTTTCTCAGCTTTTGTTTTACTAGCTTCACCTTCGAATATACAGCTAGATGATCTGTACTATGACTTCTGGATCAAGACCAGGCATATCACCATAGGTCCATGCAAATTTTACCTTCCTTTCCCTTAATAAGGTAGCTATGAGCTCTTGTTCTTTGTTTAGAACTGACTCTACATAAAATGTTGTATGTGGTGTTTATTTTATCCCCAAGTTGATCGTGCTAAAACTGTTGACTTCTCCTGATGAATAGCACTGAGAGGAAGATATCCTCTAGTGCCTCAGAGAGGTTTTCACCATTCGATGCATCCTTTTTTTTTTACTATTTTTGGGTCTTAAAGTGCCATAGTGTGGTTTTCAGTTAAAGACCTAGATATTATTCTCAAATTTTAAATTTGGTGACTAAGGGATTCAATCATCTCCCCATAATAGGCCTATGTATCCAATTCAATTTTGAATTCAGATTTTTGGTCACCACAAGGTACATTATCTTGTAGTCTCATGAATTCTGAGAGCGCCTCATAATTTTTGAATGTGTCTAGAATTGGTAGTACTCATTGGTCGTAGTCTATTAACTGGGGGTACACTAGTTTTAGCTCATGGGCTTGGTTGTTTGAATAAAAGGATATGGTGGAAATCATGAATAAGGAAGAGTCTTCAAACAACATAGGTAGGACAACAATGGTATCCTCATCAATATAACTCCAACATACCTTAGTCATGTCAAAGATAAAATTATCTAAGTGTAGACCTATAGATACTGGTAAATGAAGGGGAGTTTTGACTACTTTAGTAAGGGGACTTCTACCACGTACGGTTATACTCTGAGGGGTACATCCAAGGCCAATATTTTTTGTGTGCTTCTCAACAATGATAGGTTCTAATCATCGATTTTTGTTCTTTCCAAGGCTTTAGTTCTTATTATAGACCATTCCCAATAGTAATTGAAGTCCTTTGTTAGCATCATCCATAGGAAGGGTTGGTATAGGTATTTCATCTTGATAGTGGAGATTGGATATATCTCTTTCGTCCACCACTTCTCGACCTAGATCTCCCCAACTCCTGAATCAATACGGGTCTGCTCTCAATGTTTGGGTTGATGTACTAGTTGGTTTTGGCTTCCCATGGGATCCGGGGGTTTGAGGTAAATCCCCTACCACAAAGGCTCCCTTTTTCATTTTGTAATCTCTACACCCATTGTCTTGGATAATGACCTTGATATCAGAAATAGCAGGAATGACATGTGTCTCTATCACAAAAGCGGATGTGGATGATAAAACATATGGAGTTGAAGGGCCTTCATCATTCTTTGGGACTTGGGGTATTTTGTAGAGCTTTGCTTACAGATTTTAACAATAGGCAAAGGGTTCGGGATCACCATGAATTGTGACCTTCTGGTTTTTATAGAGGAATTTAATACATTAATGAAATGTGGATGCAACATATTTTATCCCATGGATCCATGGTCATCCCAAGAGAATGTTATAAGGTAATTCAATGTCAAGGACCTGACATGTGGTTTCCATGATGGTTGGTCCGACTTTAATAGGAAGTTGAATGGTGCCTTAAGACCCTTTCCTAATCATCATATGTCATGATCGTGATTCCTTTGATTTTTTCAATAATGTCCTCAGAAAATCCTAGATTTTTTATTAGCTTGAGGTAACAAATGTTCAACCCTGCAACTCCATCCACCAAGACCCATTTGACCTTATTCTTATTGATGAAGACTTCCAGATGAAGTACATGATTGTGAGGTGGTCGAGCTAGGATATCTTGCTCAAAAAATGTTAGGAGATGTGGCATGGTGATGTTTCTGACAATAGCTTTAAATTGATTCACATCAAGGTCCGTAAGTACATAAGACTTAGCAAGCAAAATCTCCCTATGCGTAGGAAAATTTTTTAGTAGCTCCATAATGGAGATCTGAGCGAGGGTCTTCTTTAGCTATTCCAAGACATTATACTCATTGGAAACTAATTTGGAATTTTCGGGAGGTGCTTTGGCTTGCATGGATGGCAAAGGGATGGTGACTCCACAGTCAGCTTTGGATCCTAGGATATGGACAACACCTACTGATTCATCTAGGGATGCCACAACATGGTCATACACATGGTTAACACTACCATACTTCTTTCCCTTGCAATTATTGTTTTTTTTATTGTGATCTAGCATCAAGTTTGTGTATATATTGAGGTCTTGATCTACAGATCCTAGTGTGGGATGCTCAACAAAGTAGGTCCTCAATTATATTTTTGAGCCTCATGCAACTCATTGTGGTGTCTCCCTTTATCTTGTGAAATTCACATAGGTGCTTCTCATTATACCATGGTGGTTTAACTTGAGGCTCCTGGTAATTGTCGAATATAGGGAGCATGATGATATTGGCATCAACTAGTCGATTCATGATTGATTCAATCAATTTCTTGTAGATGATCCACTTTGATCATTGACATTGTTGACTACCTGTTGGTTGATAGATGGTTGAGGTTTGTTGGATCAAGGGGTATTTTGGTTGTTATTCTAAGGTTGTTGATATTTTTTTTGTTGCTTTTTTATCTTTGTAGCACTGATTACAACCTCAGCATCAACAACCCCATCATTGGTGACATTCTTGTTTTTCACCCATGTTCATGGTTTGTCATTATAACTTGTCGATGGGTGATTATCTTGATAAGAAGGTGTTCCCACTTTTTTGATGAGAGATCGTTAAATTCTGATAGATTTAGGGATGAGTTGGTCATAGGAGGTGATGCAATTGGACTTTGGGATGAAAGGCTAGAGTTCCTTCAAGATTTGTAATGATAGTTTCGAATTGCTACTCCTCTGGCATGACCCACTTACTTCTATTTCCTTTGGATCACCATTTTTGTAGGAAAGATGCAAATGATTCTCCCTTATTTTGCTTAAGGTTGGACAATTCCTCCAAGCTTACATTCATGCCCATGTTGAATTCATAATTTTGCATGAATGCGTCTACAATTTCTTGGAATTTCTTGATTCCTAGAGGAAGTGGGGAGAATCATTCCATTGCTGATCTAGCTAGAATTAGCGAGAAGAGCCTCATTAGATAGGAGTCATTGTAGGCTACTTCCATGCAATGCACGTGGAATTCCCTGATGTGATCTTCAGGGTTTTCAAGTTTGTGATACTTGTTGAATTTGGGGATCTCAAAGCCTTGTGGAAATGGTTTCATGACAATGCTCCTATTGAATGGATAAGGGCATAGATTCCCTTATGATTTAGGGACCTTCCCTGATTGGATGTCCAACACCTATTGTGATAGCTTCTTGATTTGGGTGGATAAATTTCCTTGTGGGTCAGGTGGTGAGATGAATTTGTTTTGGATTGGAGTATTGAAGATAGGTGTAGTGACTTGTGGATTGGGTGGTGCATTAGCAGGAGTTTGCTACATAGCCAACACTTGTTGGTCTGCTTGTAACTATTTTTGTGCCAACAACGCTTTTTATCAGTCCTACTATTATTGTTGTGCCAAAAATGCTTTTTTTTGGGCATTTTTTGTTGTGCCACCTACTATTGATGTTGGTATTTATGTAAGGCTTATTGATAAGCATGTTTCTATAACAAGGCTTGTTTTGATTGATGTTGGGCTTGCACTTGTTCTTGTGTAACTTGGGTAGCTTGGTCAGCTTGAGTGACTTGCGAAGCTTGCATGACTTGTTGTTGTTGCAATAAAGCTTGTGCTTGGTCTTTGGCTTGTTGATGTTGTAGCAATGCTTGGGATTGCACTTGGGTAGCCTTTTGAGCTTGTTGTTCAACTTGCTCTGGTTGTGCTTGTTGTGAAACTTACGTAGTTTGATGGGTTTGGAATTGTTGTAGAGCCTTTTGGTAGGCTTGTCAAGCCACTTGCAGAGTGATGCTATATTGATTGGCCACATTTGGATTTGGTGGAAAAGGTGGTTGATTCAGGGTGTTTTGTGATGGTGTGATGAGAATTTTTTGGGGTGGTTGTTGGGGTGTTGGAGTGATGACGATGGGTTGTGAGGTGGCGGGTATGATTGAGATGTTAGGTCCTTTGGAGTCCGTGTTTTGAGATATTTGATATATGGTGGATGGTGTAATGGTTTCTTGAGGTATTTGGATTTTTTCCACCTATTTTTTTATGTTGGTGGTAAGCCTAGAGGATTTGGTGCACTTGATGTGTTGATTGATTTGACAAACTTATTTGATATGGCTGATTTTGGATACAGAAAGAGGGTTTCCCTAAACCAAGGATTGGTGTGGATGCTGATGTGAGTGGAGGAAGTGGAGGAAAAATGGGTGGTGTATTCCCTTTGGAAAATGATGATGATGATAAGGGATCGAATATTCCCCTATGTCCAAACAATCCACCTTCTCCTTGTGAGGTCATGGGGAGAGAGCTTTGTGTGTTGAGAGGATATGTCAGTGTTGCATGGAAATAAGATGGATTGGCGGGTTTGTGAAATGTGAGAGGAATGTATGGGTGTAAAAAATTTAGTGGGATGGATTGAACCAGTATGGTATTTGCATCCAAGTCCTGGTTGTTCACAAGGGGATGTGTTTGAATTGCATGGAGCAATGAGCTTCCCTTGTTCACAATTGCTTGAGTTGGAGCAATGGATGATGCAATTTGTGGGATTCTTTCAGTGATGCTTTGGAATGGAAGTGTGGATGAGACTAGTGGAATAATCCCAAGTGGTTGTTCCACAATAGTGCTTAAGTCAAAAGTTGAAGGGAGTTTAACCCCTTCTTTTTCCAATTCTAGCATATATTGCGAAGGATTTAGTTTCATCATAACATTAGAAATTTTGTGATTCTCAGGATTTTGGACCATTTCTATGATCTCCTCTTAATTCATCTACAAGACATTATTGTTGATTTCTTCCACTTGACCTTCCTCTTGAGGATCTTGTGGCAATAGAGGAAGATTGGGTTGGGGATTGCTAGATCCCATTGGATTGATTTTGAGTGCAATTTGACTTAGCTGACTTGAAGTAGATGTTTCCTTGTTGGCTTCCATGTTCTTGTATTGAGATTGAGTTTGCACCATAAAAGAAGGATCAAATTTTATGTACAAAGAATAAAAACCATTTTTTCTCAAGGATCAAAGGATGATGATGAGATAGACAAATGGTGGATGATGTGAATGATTAAACTCTCAAGAATCTTTGAAGGGATACTAGAATTTGGGACTTTTGGATTTTTTTATTTTTTTTATTTGATTTGATTTGGAGTTGGATTATGAACTCATAAACACCAAGAGGTTGGATGCTTATCTTGGTATAAATTTGTTCACAAGGATTGATAATTTAACCAAGCACACGAACAAGGATTCATCTACACATGGGTGAACCCACATAAGTGGTGAACACTTTTGTGGAGGAAGGGAAAAGTCATTTTTTCCCTCTACACAAAGTGAAGGGGTTTGGCCAAACCAAATTGTTCGCTCGAACCCCTTTGACATGTGAGCTAGAAATATTAAAATAAAGGGGTTCGAACGAACTAGGGTTCGGCCGAACCCCCTTAATAGGGATTTAAAAAAAAAAAAACCCGTCATTTTCCTGGACCTCATGAAATTTTTTCATTATTTTAGTGTAAATAGGTTCGGCTAAACCCCTTCAAGTAGGTTCGGCCGAACCTGAGTTCGACCGAACACCCTTTTTCCCCAATTTCCTAAGAAAAATGATTTTTTTTGTAAAAAATTGTCGTTCGAAGCTCAATTTGAAAATGAAAATGCAGAAAAATTCAGAAACCCAACTAGATAATGATAGTCCTCGGAATGAGCTATCCGTTGAATATAATTTTAATATGATTTTCTTTTATTATGTATTTTATTTTTTAGTTTTATTAAACATAGGTTTTTCACTAAAAATCAAAATCTCTAGTCTGCACATGTGGAAAAATAGTAGATTATCAAAATAAAATTTTTAAAAATATGTTGAGGCTAGGTATTAACGTCCTTGATCCATTAAAAAAAAAAAAATTGAATTTCGATTCATACAGAAAAAGTTATGTTGTATACAGTCCGCTTATGTCTGAATTGCAATTGGTTTGACTTTGAAACTTGATTAAGGAAAAAATATTCAATAAAAAACTATGAGACCAAATTAAAGTGCTAGATACCGTAATTACAAATCTAAATTCGAAAAAATTAGAATTTTATCCTTCATACAAAAAAAGTTATGTTGTATACGGTGAGCGTCACTTTTTAAAAATGTTGTTTTCTGAAAAAAAACCAGTTTTCATGGGAGATGGAGAAAAAAGTGCAATCTAATTCCAAAAATTTTGAAAAAAATATTTTTAGAATCTAGAGACAAAATTTGATGAGACTCTACTTTGCATCATTTCCAAATTCCTCACGGTTTAGCCGCTACAAGAACCCAAAAGTGAAGATTTAGTTAAAAATAATAATTGCAGTGTCCAATTTGCCCAAAAATTGTAAACCACTATTGTGGGATCACCCACATACTTAGGTAAACAAGATGATTTTTTATTTGATTTAAATGATTTGCAAAAATTATAGCATGATTTGATTTTAGGATTGAAAGAGTTGATTTGGCGGATGAGATTTGATTGATGTTTGAAGGATGGGTGAAAAATTATGAATTTGATCCTAGATAGAACTCCTTTCTACAAGACCTTGGTATTGAAGAACATGCTTGTAATTTCTATGTGAGAAATTCAAACCTTTGAAAGAGACTTGGATTTTGTTGGTAATAAAATTTGTAGAAATTAGGATTGTTCTTTGAAGCTTTCTTGTAAAAATTATAGTCCAACCTTTCTCTAACTTCAAGAAGTCTTGCAAGACATTCTTCATGAGTTTTTGGACTAAGGAACTTGTGACGATTTGGATTGGGAATTTTGACTTTTCAGGAAATCATGGGATCAAAAAAATGTGAGGTTCAATTGTTTAGTATATTTCTTAGATTGATTCTTTTTACCACAAACACTTTCTTGATTATGTTTCAAACTAAACTTGTCTAATGTCCCAATTTCTTTTCATCCCACAAGGTCCATTATGTCTAAATCAAGAAAATGAAGGAATTTTTTTCCTAATGTTGACTTTAGTAAGAACAAATTGTGATATAAATTCAAATACTTAGAAGCCTCTAAGGATGAAATCCCTAGGGAAAGCAAGAGCACCTGGATTTTCCGAAGGTATTTTCTCCTCCTAAAGGGTCAGAAAATTTGAAGAACTTTGTTATTGTTTATTTTCAAGTGGTTTAGATTCCACATTAATGCACAATCGTAGGATAAAATGAGACAATATTTGTTGGGTTCCCACTTGGATAACTCCAGCTACACCTACTTTTAGCTGATGATTAGATTTTTGACCACACTATCTCCCCTCCACGAACCACACACTTTTTGGGTCAACCAAGCATCAATACCCATGAAAATCCCATGGCATACTTCTCATCTCTACCAAGAGACATAAAAATGTGGGATGTATTTGGAATGACCATTCTTGCACCAACAAATAGATTTAAGGATTTGTGCCTTCCAAAAAAAAATTTTCAATATATGAATTCCATTTGTGGGGGATCATCCATTGGAAAAAATACCATTTTTTTCCTTCCTGTCAGAACAATCCTTGTGATAATTGAACTTTCCTCAAGTCCCCACACTTGTATACCAGTTGGAAGTCGCTCGGATTTAGCGTATTACCGGTTGGTTTGTTCCCTTGGGATGAGTACTTTTTCCCACCAGGGTAGGCCCTCTAAGGATAAATAGAAGTGAGTGAGTACATTTGAAGTTCAATCAATCTTTGTTGAGAAACAAAGAGAACTCACGATACAATCCACTCACACTAGCAAGACTTTGTTCAATTTTTAAGAATCCAAATTGAAGTGTGGAGGTAATCCTTTATACAATTTAATGTCACCAAAATGAATTTTGATTCTCAAGATCACCGTGAGGCATGAGAGAAGTGTATACACCCTTTTATGTAAGATTATTTTGTATAAAAGATTACAAAACAAAGAATACACATGTTCATTTTAAACCACAATGCAATAATATGAATTATTTTTAAGCACCAACTTTGAAGTGTGAGATTTGTTTGTTCATTTGTTAAGTCCAAAAAAAATCTAGTAAGTTTCCTATGGTTCTTTTTAATCCCTTTTTCTTTGTTCTTTTTACGCTGAAATGGAAATTAGTGAGTCCTAAAAAATGTGAAGGTGACAAGTCATTAGAAAAGGGATTATAATTTCTCCCCAAAGTGTTTAAAAACACTTGATACAATAGAGAAATCCTTGTCTTTGTTTCCTTCCTTCACTTTTTATCAAGCCAACCAAAAAAAACTGGTTAATACTACAAAAATAGAGGGCAAAAAACTAGTTAGGAGTCAAAAGCAATCAAAGTGAAAAAGCACATGTTGAAATTAATTTAAAAATTATTTTTAGCCAAATCCAACAACATAGTTTGCAATTACAGTATAGTTTGAGGAATTCAACGATGCTATATAGCACCACTAAAGAATGATAGCGGCAGACTGTGCAAAAATAGTGAGTGCGATTATTGCGGTATTTCGACCAGCAACGCAGTTTGGATGGTCGACGTCATAGTTTGAAATTCAAATTTTGGGCGGGAAGACCTCAACAATGCAGTTTGTAGTTTGGTAGTGGTGGAGTTTGACTAGCAGTGGCACAATTTGCTATAGACAACAAAACTCAACAAAAAACCATATAACTTTTAGAAAAACAGGTTAATTTTCTTCATATTCTCCCTCATACCGCAAAAATGTGAATGGATATCTTAGACCTGCACCAAAATGACAAAATAACACAATTTTAGTCAAGAAAAAAATCTAAAATAAGCATTGCCCATGAAATTCATTTGAATGTGAAGAACAAGAAAACAAGGTAAAATTTACAAATGAAAGCTATGAAATCTTATTCTAAACAACCAAACAAGCCTCCCATGGGGGAATTGGTGCCATTTTGATGTGGAAAAAATGGACCTTTCCAAAATCCTTGATGTAAAGTGATGATCTCCGGTGATGATTATGCTTTCTTGATAAAATTTTCCAATAACCTAGCTAAATTGATTGAAAAATATGAAATACTATGAACTCAAATGCTAAATACGTATAGTGATTATGCTCTTAGATGATGGATAAAAAATCAATAGAGAAAATCTCTATTTATAGAAGAGGATGATGAAGAAAGAGGCAAAATGGATGAATGTGGGAAAAAAGACCAACCAATAGGAAGAGGCCACTTTTTCGCATGTGATTGGAGGAGAAATGAGCAAATTTTGATCAATGTGCAAATAAATATGGTTAGGTAGAATTTGAAATTGTTGAAATGAGAAGTTGGAAGGAGAAAAGAATGGATTAAATGCCAGTTGGCTCAAGTCAAAGGACATGTAAGAGGCCTTTAATGCCTTGTTTGATGTACTCATCCATTTTGGAGGGATTTTTGAATTTGAGGAATATTCCCTCATTGATGCCATGTTGCGGAAAAATAGAAGAATTAATAAATCAAATAAAATGATTTATTCTGCAAGTTGCAAAATCTAGAGGATTTGATGGATTAAATGCCACTTGGCTCAAGTCAAAGGACATGGAAGAGGACTTTAATGCCTTGTTTGATGTACTCATACATTTTGGAAGGATTTTTGAATTTGAGGAATATTCCCTCATTTATTCCATGTTGAGGGAAAATAAAAGAATTAATAAATCAAATAAAATGATTTTTTGTGCAAGTTGCAAAATCTAGAGGATTTGAGAGGAATATTAATCAGGACAATTTGATTTAGATTTTTGGATTAATTAAAATCAAAATTGAGAGGAATATGAATTTAGATTTTATTAAATAAATTTTAATTTATTTAATTAAAGAGAATGGTGTTAGTTTTGAAATTAAATAAAGAAGAATTTGTTTAATTTAAATGAGATGAATTTAGAGATTAATTAAATAAAATGAATTATTTAATTAAAAGGGGGACTATCATATTAACTAAACAAAATGATTTATTCAATTAATAGAAGATGATGAATTAATCAGATAAATTTGATTTATTTACTTAAGAGAGGAAATATGATGAATTTAATTAAATAAAAATAATTTAATTAAATTTGTAGCTGGGGAGATGATTTAGGAAGAAATTATGTTAGTAAGATCAAGATCAGGTGTATAGGATCAATCTATATATTTTATGTGTCTACACTTTTGTTCTTCCGTCACAAGAAGAAAAGGGACCTATGGTTGATAAACCTGCTCATAAACAAAAGAAAATTGAAAACCGTAATAAAAGAAATAGAAACGCTAGAGAGCATAGGCATAGACATTGTGCCATTGCTCACAAGAGGAATGAAAAACTAACACTGAAAATCAAAATCCTAATTTGATAAAAGCAATAAATGATGAACCTCCTCCATTACCAAAACAAATAGATCATTTTTACCCAACACAACAAGGGCCAACACCTCCTATAGATATTATCATTCATCCTCATGTTGTGGTTAACTTGGATGATGATGAAGAAACAACTTAAATTGATGAGCAAGTACATAACGAGTTGAATTTTTTATTTTCCTCTTCTATGAGCTTAAATGATAACAACCATGATGATCCTCTTCAACCGAGTGATGCACCATGTGTTGAACCTAGCAATTCTCCTAGTACAACACTTGATGTTGTCCCTCTAACTAGTGATTTGTATTTCACATATACCAAACGAGACTCATATGTGGATGACTTGTTGGATGGTTGAATCACATGTGCTTTACTAGTATTTTTTCTTTCCTTTTTGTCTACTTTTTTATTGGATGTGCATAATGTGATCCCCCTTGATGGTATTTTTGATGTTCTTTCTCCTTTTGTGCATCCCTCTATTTGTACCTACATTTTTCTATATGTCATCAGCTTTTTCTTTTTCATTTTTGTCTTTTGTTTTCCTTTTGGGGATGATGCAAGGCGTCGAGACACCCTATGTCTCTTCCATGTTGACCCAAAAGGTTTTTCACTTTTTTTGCACTCTCTTTGTGTCATTCTTCCAGTTCTATGTGTATTTGGGGAATGATAAAAATTTCGAGCTCTCTAATATCATTACAACAAAGATAGGTACTAAACCCAAATCCATAGATCCCTTATGTGTTTTTGGGGGGAAACCCTCTTTTCCTTTTTCTTTTTCATGTTTTTTCACTTTAAAGTAATTGCTCACAACATGGTGTTTAGCAATTTCTTTAAAGTGTGGGCATACATTGGGATTATTTCGGTATGATTTCATTTGCAATTTTCATTTTCATGTTCCTTGATGTTATTTTCTTACTCCATGTGATGTTTTTTCTCTTTGTGGTGACATTGGGAGTAATGTCCTTCAAGAGCATGATCTATCTTAGCATATTACATTCCTCTTAGTGGTGATGTGACACACTATATTCCCTAAATTGTGAATCATGTATCCTTTGGCTGGTCTTGTCTTGGAGACATTAGGAACAATGTCCCCTAAGATTAAGACATCACATGAACTAAGAAAAATCCCTTTGAACATCTCTCTTTCTTGTTGTGTTGCATTTTTCTTTTTGTACCATGTTAAAGTCATGGAGGTATGGCTTTAATATGGTCCCCTAGGGCTCACCTAGTGCGCAAATAGCTTCACTTGCTCTTGTGAGCATGCATTTTATTTTTGTACCTTATTAAATTCATGGAGGTATGGCTTTCATATTTTCCCCTTGGGCTCACCTAGTGAAAAACAAGCTTCACTAGCCTTTGTGAGCAAGCATTTTTTTCCTTATCATAGTCATGGGGGTATGACTTTGATATGGACCTCTTGGGGAGCTAACCTAGTGAACAACTAGCTTCACTAGCCCTTATGAGCATGTAATTTTGTTTGCATAGTGGACAACACATTCCACTTGTAAAAAATTTTGGACAAACATCTTGGACTTGGTCCACAATGTGTTGGATGGCTAGTCAAAGCTTGATCTGTTGCATTTTTATTTTTTCTTTTTTTCTTTTTCTTGTATTTGATGGTGTATGTTTATGATCTAGTTATGGCTTCATATTATATCTACATATCTTTTCCTTTGTGCCTATGTTGGTCTTCCATAGGATCTTGATCCTCGGGACTTGGCCACCCTCTTAGTCATTGTCATCATATCTTGCTACATCATTTGTACATTTGATCCCCTCTGAATTGTGTGGTTGGCTACTTTAGTGTGAGTTTGAAAGAAATTCATCCTCTTACTAAAGTGGGGGCTAAATGTAGTGTAGGAAAATGCATACCCTTGCATTTCACACTTTCTTGGGCCTTGCTTGCTTTATTTATCCTTATTAATGTCTTAATTGGTCCTATTTTACATTCATAAGGCAAATAAACTATCTTTTTTTGGCAAATCCTGACAAACACTAATGGATAAATGAGCAATTTAATGATTATTGTTGAGTGTCTTTGATTTTTGGGTCCAAACTAAGATGCCATCTATGCAATATTTGTCCCCCAAAGGTTTTGGGACCCCTTTTCAATGGAACCTTGAATGGGCCCCTTTTTGGAGTTTGTGCCTCAAGTTTTCAAGACTTGGGACTAAGACACCACCTAGGGCATCTTAGTCCCCCTTAAGCTTTTTTGAGGATTTAATTTTAAATTATGGAGGGATTTTCCCTCCTTTAATTAATGATTTCATATGTCAGTTGGTTGTGGTCTATTCTCGAGATATTAAGCATAAGTATAAATACACGGTTCATTCATTCATTTTCATCCTAGCAACTTGAGCATTCATTTGTAAGGAAAATTTATGAGATCAAGAAATTTATTAAAAAATTTGGCGACATCATCAAGATTCAAGCATCAAATCAAGGAGATTCTTACATCATGTGTATTTTTGAGCTAACATTTGTGATGTAGGGTTTTGATTCAAATAAGGAATTCAAGTCAAGATCTATCAACCATTCAAGCATTTCAATATCTATATCCAAAGTAGCCACCTCACACAAGTTTGTAGACTTCATATCAAGGGTTTCGTGAGTTGTAACATTGCATGTTGTTCATTCATCCTTTCCATCCATTTTATTTCATTTCAAGTTTTAATTACCAACAAGGGGTTTGACCAAGGAAAACCCTCATTTACTAACAATCAACAAGTTTTACTTCTCGTGTGTTTGTGATTGCAGATTTAAGTTGAAGGCTTGAAGATCATTTGGAGTGAAAATTTGAAAAGTTGCATAAAAAAATTGTCATCTTCATGGAAACTCACCTACATCAGATTCAGAAGATTCAGAATCTGATATCTGAGAAGGAAGTGTATACCTTGGACCTTAAGACCACATTCAAAGATTTCAGAAATTCAGAACTAGACTAAGTCACCACCTAGGATGTCTTAGTCCTCTGAAGGGTATTTTTTAGAAATTATTTCAGGTCTGGTTCCGACATCTGAAGGTTTTTCATTTTCCCTAAAAAAAAACAGTGAGACTAAGACAACATTAAGGGTATCTTAGTCCTCCATAGCACTTTTTGGTAGGTTCTTTGCATTTCTGGAATACTTGTTAATAGATAATCCATAACTCGTGGTCTTAAAATAATGAAATTTATTTGAAATATAGAAATGAAAAAGTATCTTTAAGTTGGGCATTATAATTTATTACTAGTAAAAGGTTTAGGGTGCCAAGGGATCCCTCGACAAATTTCTTGCAAAAATCTTCAATTTCCTTAGTCAATTTGTATGCCATGAATACACATCATAGAGGTTAAATGTGTATATTACTTTCTATTATTTATTTTTATATTTACTATTATTATTAATTCATTATGTGATCCGAATGTTAATGTTTTATTCTTCATAAAAAAAGAATTAGTTTACTTGGTGAATCAGAGAGTTTCACCAATGGAAAGATTAGTCCAATTCCTTTTGAGTGGAAGGTCAAATGCATGGTCTAGGATAAAAATTTGTGTGCAATAGATATGGATATCGAATGACTATATACAAATGAAAAACAGTTATTTTCTCATGCAGACTAAGTATTGAGCAGGGACAACCATACATGAACCAGGGAATCCAAACCTTTCATTTAGCAAATAAAAATGGAATTTGTTTAATAATTAAATGGGCGAAAGGACTCAGTATTTGAGTATGTTCCAATAATTGTTATAACATTTGTTGATTTAATTTCCAATACTTTTAACAATATTGAACCAATAGTTGTGACTTTAAAGTTGTTAATGTTGATGATAACTATGAATAATTAAATAATATGTATTCCTTAGATTTAAAAAGAAATAAATCACGTGATGCCACATCAACACACCAATAAAACATGATTTAGGGTACATGTATCGGTATCACTTATTTTTTACCTTTTTGGATACCTCGACAAAAAGCATTCTGATGTGGCATCATATTTGATGATGTGGCTTTGAAACCTTAGTTATAAGCATGGGTATTGCTAAGCAAGCTATTGTAAGAAATTGATTTTTTTTAAATCCACATAGAATTTTGATGTGTAAAATTAAGATGCCCAACTACTAAATCCTCTACCCTAAAATTCAACACAAAATTATCTAGATGTGCAGCTTTTAAAATAACTAAAAACAAAATAAAAAAATCATAGAAAGCAACGGTAACTTACATTGAGATCTTGCAAAAATTGATTCATGCTATCATCCATGGCCACAAAAATAAATGGACAAAATTTGTAAGAAAATTTATTGCAATTCTCCAAAATAGTCCAGGTTTCAAACACCTTGTTTTCTTGACTTTCTAGTTCCCTTCCTTCAGATCTTCAACATTTCGTTCCATGGGATACCACTTCTTCAAGGCATAATGTCAAAAATATTCCATGCATTTTCTATTCTTCACAGTTTGCATACAAGTAGTTTCAAATTTTCTTTCAAACAGTTTGTCAAATGGCTCTCCTATCTTCTCTTTGGTTCTACATTTAGTAGGCATCCCTACCATAGCTGTTGTGATTACAACTTATGCAATTTTCATTTGTTTGAAAGTTTCTAAAGAATTTTCAACAAATCCATGCTTCCACACCTTGCACACAGGTCTGTCAAGGCAGATGCAACTATACCATCTGACAAATGTTCCTTCCTATTTTTCTTTCTTGCATGTTCATCCCCTGTTTCCAAGCATCATTAAGGCACGAACAAGGATGATGTTGAAAAATTTTGTGGTGTTTTGCGTTACACCTGTTATTTGCAAAGATTTTCTAATGCCTTTAAAAATCACATTTTATGTAGATCTGCAATCATCACAATGCACAAGATCAAATATCTTTAAGGCATCTTGCGAAACATTTCATGCACCATGTTCATGCTCCTACATTTTTTATATCATCTACCAAGGTGCCTATAGGGAAAGATATTTGAAGGTTTGGAGTTTATGCATAAGGATCTCCTCCCTCTTCTATGAAAGACCACAAAGTGTCTTCTTTATTTTCAATGATCCCCTAATACACAAAAAGTGGATCCATTAAAAGGTGATGGAAAATTTCAAGCACATGTGCACGTGGTAGTGTAAAGCCAGACTACACACCCATTTCATTTCTATGAACCTACATACCAGAACCCCCCTAGAATGCAAGTACGATGCAAAATTAATCTCTCCATCATGAAACCTAGGACCTACACTTTCTTCCATGCCATTCCTCAACCTTTTCAGCATGGGGTTGTTGATCAGAAGAGAGGGGTGCCTTTCTACTTTAATGGTGTAGTAGGAATGTATGAAATGTCCTTACTTCTACGCCATCCATCCTGCCCTCCCCAATGAATGCCCAACAAATAGGCCCATACACAACCCATACCTCCATCCAGAATTGCCTCTACATGCTTTTGACGAATAGGTTTACTTTATTTTTTTCATCAATAAAAATCTATCTATATTAAATTAAAGATAAGAGTACATATTCACAACAAAAGGGCGGGTGGTAAAAAGGCACATCCTGAAAGTCACATGGAAAATGCCTAGGAATAGCGAAATATCAAGTCACATGGGCCTATCCCAAAAGTCCAAAAGTATCAAAAATTAAAACAAAAAATACGCCATTAAGTGGGTAGAGCAGTGCCAGCAAAGCCAGGAGGATCTCTGTCATCCATATTTTTCCCATATACATCAACGGGGTTTGGAGTGATCTCAAGAGGAGCACCCCAACCATCATCATCATCTTTCTTATCTTTATCTTCTTCCTCGCACTGGGGCAAGATTACAAGTGCGAGCCGTGGAAAGATTTTACCACTAGAAGGCCATCTTGAATCGGAGGTAGGCAGATTATCAGAGGTCCACCAAGAACCGCCACAACCACTCCCCAAAGCACCACTATAAGGCCATCCTTGACCAGTCTATGACAAAGGAGATCAAGCATGTCGAGGAGGGCGAGAGTCTCACTAAGTAGGAGGCTAAGAACGAGGACACACAGAGCCACTTCATTGTTGGCCCTGAGAGGGTGACCAACCATGGGAGGAGGAGTGAGAGTCGGGGACCCGATCCATAACACATGGGGCATTGCCCCAATGGTATAGGATGACTTTTAGGTGAGCCACCTCCAATGCAACTTTGGTAGCTTGCACCTATATTTGTAAAAGAACACTAGAACAAATAACTGCTTTAGCATAGAGAGAAACATTAATATCATTTTGAGAATGAGGAAATATGTAGGAGTTTTTGTCTTTCTAGATGTTGGAGAGGATTTCCACCTTGAAAGTGTGCCAAAGCTGGGTGAACTTAGCAAGGATCATAGGCATATCTCCCAATAGAACCATACGCCAAGAAAAGGGTTTCAGCCAAAAGGGCCAAAAGAAGTCATGAATCAAAGTCCAAATCTACTGAAATGAAAAAGGGAAACGAGGTTCTTGGAACCCCAAGTGGAAAAGCCAAGAACCCACAAGAAAGCCTTGGAAAATAATACACCAAGTAAAGTGAGTCAGCTTGAGATTAACACTTGCAGACCAAATGGCAACAAATCTCTTTCACCAAACATGAGCAGAGGAGTGAAGAAGCCACCTCTTGTTCAAATTGTTGATCATAGGAAAATGGAGTGAAAGCCACCTATAACCAAGCCGCAACTTATAGCTCCTGAGAGGAGTATCTAGAAACCACTTCCAGTATTTCCATCAAGGTTTGTTCCCACAAATGCCAATTTTCTGAAGCATTTCTACTAGAATGGCACTCACCAGCTTGTCAAAAGAAGCGCGGTCCTAGTTTTGAAGTTTGTATTGGGCCTTAAAAGCATCCCACTAGATAATGCACATATTGGGCTAGTGAAAGACCTGTTGTAGGCTCTGAATGCCCTTTTTTGTGAAATTTGAGCATTTTAAGCCCAGGCAATTTAACCAAAGGCTAACCATTATGCGGAAGAAGAGGACACCACTAAATATTATGTTTATTGAGTGAAAGCCCATCACGAAATCCAGCCTTGACCCATCGGATCCAAGGCTTAATAGCCTTCCAAGCATGCCAAATGCTCTTGGCCACAAAGTTTCCAACAATTTGAACATGCTACTTCATAACCAAGATGGTTTGGAAGCCTATTCCTTTCCAGGTGGGTTTGTGAACAGGAAATTTGGATTGGATACATTGCTTGAGGAGAATCTTCTAGGCTTTCATCTCCGATGAGGGCTCAGATAATCCACTTGACACAAAGAGCATTCCCTTGCTATTAAGTGGAGAGAAGCCCAAGCCCTCCAGAATCCTTGGGGAGGCAACAATACTCCCAGGCAACATGATGGAAACCCTTGTGATTTTTAGAGGAGGCCTATAGAAAATCTCAGAGAAATTTTTCAAGTCTACCATAGGCAGCTTTGGAAGGAGCCCAACAAGAAGAGTAGTAAACATGAGTGGCTGCCAAAACTTTAAGGAACACCTAGAACTTACCTGCCAGAGAAAGAGGGTTGGTAATCTAGTAAGAAAGCTTTTGTTTGACTCTGGAAAGCACAGCTTGCCAAAGCTCCCTAGGAGAGGCCTGGAAGGAAAAAGGGTTTCCCAAAAACCAAAAGATCTCTCCCTTCCCGATCAACTTCCAATTATAGTTTTGAATCCACGCAGGAGTGGGTAACACAGATTGTCTATAGCATAAGTTTTTGTGCCATTGGATGGTAGAGCCAGAGGCAAGACATATAGTTTTGAGATAATCAAGGGCAACAGTGATCGATTCTTCTTCCTCCAAGAAAGTGAGAAAGGAATCATCTGTAAAGTGGCCATTAAAAAGTTGTTCCTGAGAGTTCGGGAGAAGAATAACTTCGACACACTGTTGAGAAACAACATGGGCTAGAAGGTAGCCAAAGCCCTCAACCATAAGCACATACAAAGAGGGGGCGAGAGGACACCCCTATCGAATTGAGCAAAAAAGGCCAAAAGCAGAAGACTGGCGGCCATTAATGGTTATCCAAGCTGAGGCATCAACAAAAAGCATATGAACAGACTGAATGAAATTGGGCATAAACCCCAAAGATTGCAACATCACAAGAATGAAAGTCCATTCAATGCCATCATAGGCCTTGGTGAAGTCAAAATTAATGAACACAACATTTTTATTTGAGTGTCGAGACCACTCCATGCCTTCCCAAATAGAAATAATATTATCTAGAATGAACCTAGATTTGATGAAACCAGTCTTCTATGGGTGCACAATCTGAGGCAAAAGATGGTATATTTTTAGAGCTAGAGCCTTGAAAATGATTTTGTAGGATACATTGAGAAGTGTAATGGGCCTCGAGTTGTAGATATCCTCTGGATCACCAGACTTATGTATGATTTTTATATTTCCCTTGTTTATTAAATTTACTAGAGAGTTGGTTTGAAAAGCCTCAAGATAGACATGATGCAGATCACTCCCAACATAGTCCCAAAGGGATTTGTAGAATTCACAAGGGAAGCCATCAATCCCAAGAGCCTTGTCATCAGCCATAGAAAAAATGGCTTCCTTCAGATCATCAATTGTCAACAATTGATCACAAAAAGTTTTGTGGGCTAAAGAAAGCCTACATGGCACAACAACAAGGTAGTCTTGAATGGCTTGTTGTTGCACAGACATGGAGTCCTTTGCAGTGAACACCTACTCAGAATTACACACAAAAGCCTTGAGAATTTTAGGGAGCTCAAAGAGCACATAAGTGTCATCCTTAATTTTTTTTATGCCTGGGGATGAGTGTCTAGCATGAAATACCAAGAACAATTCTTTTGAGGCACAATCACTGATCTTAAGCCAATGCACCCAGGCTATGATTTTCACTCCTATGGTAGCATAATTATTAGCCACTTGCCTTTTTTGCCTTAATTCTGCCACCCTGACTTGATGCAACGTGAAAAAGTGTTGGCTGCCAAAGCCTCCATAGCTGCACACAAGTCAACAGTGGTTTCCTCATAGGATCAACAGTGAAAGATGGCCAGTTGGCACCCATAAATGCACAAGAATAGAGAAATATGAGTGATAGCATCATTCCACCAGGTAATCCAACTTGTTTAGCCAGCTGGTCTGCACTCCAAATTCCACACTCGACGAATGTGGGATAGAGTGGGCTTACGATAGAGAAAATCCATGTTCAAAAAGAATTGATTTTTACACTTGCGAGGCTGACAAGACATCCATTCAATATGAATATAAATTGGGAAGTGATCAAATAGAGTGACATCCACTAATGGCTTCACTGGCAAGGCAGAGTTGGAAAAATAAAATAAATATTGAGCCGAGATCAGGGAACGATCAAGGAATTTAAAAAATTTGTCAGAACCGGCCCTGTAATTACACCAAGTGTGCCAGAGGGAATGAGAATGGAAGGAACCAATATTGGGATCAAAATTCCCAATTTATTATGCATGTAAAACCACACCTCACGTTCACTAGCTGCCCAACATAAGGGCAAGGTGCCATCCTTGTCATATGCCACATCGATCATATTAAAATCCTCATAGAGTAACCAAGTGGCAACTAGTAAAGAATCAACAATCCAGCACCAAAGCAAAGAGCGCTCCACAACATCATTAGAGGCATAGACATTAATAATCCTGAAGGAATGATTATCAATGTTAAGGAGAACCGAGAATATTCGCTGAGAAGGATCAGTCTCATGGTCCACAACACAAGAATGCAAATGCGGGGAGAAAAGAGTCATAGCTCTGCCATGCCCAACTTCATGCAAAGTGAAAAACATAGCACTGGCTAGCCAAATAGAACGAGAAGCCGAGGCAAGCAAAAACCTTGAAATTTTAACTTCTTGGAGACAAAGCACTTCAATACTTGAGTATTTATGTAAGGTATCTCTAACATAATACTTTTTGGAGAGGTTAGTTAGACCTCAAAAATTTCATGAAAGAAAATTTATGGATGAAATTCTTACATTCTTTCGGAACCTAGTTCCTCCTCAACTAGGGAAGAGAAACTATTCTTCAAGAAATCTTGTGGAACTAAACCAATCTGAATAGGGGGTTAAAACCTTCGCTTTTCTAGCATATTATCCTTCTTCAGGCTATTGAGATGGACTATGAGACTGATGTTAAGTCCCCATTACAGGAGGGATATTCTACTAAGCGTACATAACAACCATAGGCTGAGGCATTGCCTTTGACCTAGGTTGCAGCAAAATAGTAGTAGCTCTAGAAAGAGCAATTTTCCCCTTCTCTGAAGGGTTTAAAATAACTTTTGGTGGTTTAGAGGCCTTGGGGGACGACCAAGAACCAGTTGGCTTATTTTTTCAGTTTGTAACCATGGTCTACTTTGTATCAGCCTTAGCAGAAGGCTCCATATGACAAGGCTTTTTGACATCTCATGGTAGGCATGGTGTACAAGGCACTATCAAAGGGAAGTACTTGATGTTGTGGTCACCTGACTGGCACTGATAGCACGTGTTAGGCAGATTGAAATACTTGACTTTTTGGGTGTGCCTAATAGCTCCTATTTGAATGTCCACAAATTCTTTCAAATCCTTGGATAGGTCCACCTCCACACAGACCTGCTTCTGAGGACGAGCTTGGAAAAACCTATCGGGTTCTATACAAATAACCCTCCCCAAAGAGGAATCACTATGATTTAGGAAGGGCAACAAGGAAAAGGTAGACTGGGGAACTCAATCTAGACTGGAACCCACATTTTGGTGTCATCTAAGACAACAAAATCTTGCGTCCAGGCTTGGAAAACCAACAAGAATGACCTAACATACCAAGTGCCATGGCCTAAAATAGCATGGACATGATTAACTTCCACAAAGCGGAACAAAAAGAAACCTTTGGTCAAGTTTTGGACCATATCAAGGTGGACCCCATGAGGGACCCAGGCCTTGCTGACCCATTATTTTAGCACACTTTGGGGGGGGGGGGGTCCTCCCAAAAAAATAACCCACAAGGGTGTGTTGTTCAAGCCATTAGCAAGAAGAATCAAAATATGGTAAAGGAAAAATCACATCAGCTGGGGTATCAGAATTCCTACCTCATGAAAGACTTTCAAAAAAAATTTATGAGGATGTTTGTTCGGAGGAGGATCCATTGAATTGCACTGACAAACTATTAACACCAGCATGAATTGTTGGGTTAGAGCAGGTTGAAGGCATAATAAACCCCTAAAACCACAGTAAATGTGGTTGTACTCAATGAGGGAGGAATTTTCCCACGTAGTAGGCGTGTTATGACACAAGAGGGGCCAAGGATGACTGCATAAAACAAAAAACCCTAGCAGAGCTCATACACCCATTCAATTTTCATTGAAGTCTAACAAGTTTACTTTTTATTTGCACATCAACATCATTTTCACTATATTCTATAATTTAGCTCATTCATATTTGATTCATAAAATATTATCCTCACAATACATATTCCCGAGTTTTTCATTATAATTCTTTTAACATAGAGGTTTATTTGTCTACACCATTCATAACTAAAAGATATCAAAATAAAAAATATTTAAATTTATTTGAGTATAATCATATGAATTTGATAGTTAATTTTAAGAATTGACACTTACAATTACATATTACAACAATGCAAATATGTATATCATATATGCTATACATACAAAAATAAATAAATTTTATATGAAAGACTTAGACATTCTTGAGATATAATTCCCATCAATTTATTAGAGATAATAATATTTTCAACCATCTTCATTGTAGTCATATATCAATTTTTTAATATTGATCTTAAATAATGACAATGATTTGTTTGATGTTATACCTACTACCCATATGATTTATATAAAATTTCCTTATTTTACTTTACAATATATGCTTAGGTCTAAATTGAATAGTAAAGAGAGACTCAATCCAAAACTAGTTAGGTTCCAAAGAAAAGAAATACAATAATGAGAAGAAAATTAATTAGCATGTAGTTCCTCTTTTCTCAATGTCTATCATGTGCAATCCCTAACTACCATTAACTAACCAATTTTTCTCTCCATTGATTCTTCCATAATCCATTGATTCCACATACTAGGCTACTAAGATCACAATTCATTAGAGTAAATATGCCTATTAAAAAATATTAGAGTTTGATCAGTTATGAAATGATATTTTCAACAATTACCAGCTATGTGACGAGTTATACTACTAGAGTTACATTATGTCTACCTACCAAAAACTTAATTCAATTTACTATAGAATCTTAGGGCTTACCTAATTGACTTATCTTATCAATTACATGAGAGACTGCTTGTCCACAATGTCATAAAACATATATATAATATATCCACAAAATATGATGTGAATCTAGAATATATTGTGTACTTCAATCTCACTCTTCAATAATATTAATATTTAAAACTCAAGTTGACAAAAAAAATTATTATTAAATAAGTTATTAATAGTAGTGTAGACATGAAAATAATCCTAACTAACATCATGCATCTAATCCCACTTCAATTAACATCATTTTATCTATTAATCAAATAAATCAATTTATTTGATTAATTCACTAATATTCATCATACTTGATTAAATAAATCAAATTAAAAATCCTTAAGTTCTTCTTATTTGATTCAATAAATCAAAATGATTTAAATCAAATATCAAAACCCCTAAAATATTTCAAGTTAATTAATCTGAATTAATTAACTCATAATCATAATCACTCATCCTCTAGGTTTTGACTCAACCTGGGTCAAACCTAAACTCTTAACTAACCCACCCACTTGCACATGAAATTCAATTTAATTAAATATCTAATTATCTCTATTTTCCCTCACAAAGAATATTCCCTCATTAACTCCATTTTTTTGACTTTCTTGTCCAAACAAATTTCCCCCCAAAATCTCTCAACCATATGCATTTAAAGATTTTTTTGAAATTTCAAACCCACCTAACTTCATTTTCTTGTACAATATCCAAAATGTGTTCATTCCTGCTCCAATCACATGTGGAGAAGTGGTCTTCTCTCATTGGTTGGTCTTTTGTCCCACATTCATCCAAATCCTTCAATCTTCAACTCTTGAATCTATAAATACAAGGCATTCTTCCTTCATTATCATCTACAATCTCAAGCATTTTAACTATCATCAGTTACATCTTGGCATCAATATCATTTTGAGCTTATCAGGGGGTGGGAAACGACATCCTTTCCACATCATAAGGAGAACCACTCCCACTATGGGATAGAGTTTGATCTTGTTTTTTTATGCTTTCATCTAAGTATATTTGGTTATTTTTATCTTGTTTGTATGTGTAGCATGATCAAGTATTTCATAGGGATGTTTAATTTTTTTTGTTTATTGTTGACATCATTGCTAATGTTTGTCAAGGTTTGCTCATTTGTAGATTTAGCATACACAAAATGGCGCTAGAAGGAGGGTAAAATGCTCAAATATAGGATTTTAATCTACACTCAAGCATATATTGTTCAAAAATGACTATTGGTGTATATTTTAATCTGTTGTTAATGTTCTTTTAATCATACAGTGTCTATTTAGTTCAAATCTTCCTTTAAGTATTCTATGCCTTTGAATTTGTAGCTAGATTATAAGATGTTTTGACTATAAAATTTTGTTTGATGTTTTTGGTTGGCTTGGTGGTAGCTTAACTTAATCCCAATGTAATATGCAATGTGGAGGCGCCTGAAGTAGCATGTTTTTTTCTTTTCCTGATCTCTCCTACTTCACTGCTCTTAATACAATAAGCATGGGGAACTGATTTGAAGTGACATCTTTTAAAACTACTTGTCTTATTCAATATTGCTTTAGTTTTCTCTAAAATAATAAGTCTACAATTTTTAAGTCTCTGTTGTGTTGAATACCAATTAATGCATTTTGAAAGCTGAAGTTTTCATGTATTGAATATCATTATAGCATATCGCTCGAAAGCCATCGGTATTAATGGAAGGATATCCATGAATGTTCTAAAGTATTTATGGAACGATATCGTTTTCTTGGATTCATTAAGCGCTTTATGACTATTTTTCTTACTTTCTAGATCTATGACTGAATAATCATTCATCATTTGTTTATTGTTGTGATCTCCATTAATTTTGATACTTGATATTGTACCTATCATGGTTTCTCACTTTTTCACCGTCGTACCTACAAGCAACCACTCGCACCGCTTGCTAGATCGAGCTCAGGGTCTACAATATGCTTCCTGCGGTTAGGGTTTGATTGAGCAGAAGCACTTTGAACTCCAAATTCCATGAGAAAGAGGTGCTGGTCAGTCCTCTTATGCATGTAATATGCGGATACCTCGAGCTCTTTCCAAATTTGAATTCCTTTTCTCATTATTGCTCATTCGATGACCTAGTTTGAGGAGATGAAAGACACTCGATTGATGAATCAAGGAGAGGAAAGAAACTCAACTAGAAGCTATCTACTATTTTCCCACACGAGCTAACTCCCTAGCCCTCAACGACATCCATCGCACCATAAGGGACCAGATAAGTAGGGGTAGAGCCTAGTAGACTACATCCAAAGATTGGTGGGTCCAAAAACAAGTTAGCATGATAGGTGCTTGTATCAACCTTTTCATTCCACTACCTTGGCTGAAAAAGATTTAATACAATTGACTAACGATGACAATGGTTATATTTTTAAATAAATGTTTATAATATCATATCAAAATATTGGTTTTTATGTAAAATGTTGGATTGTTTTGGGTAGGTCTAGGGCAACTCAGCCTAGGGGCCCAGGGTCTTCAATGGTTTAGTGCAAGGTGCATGGGAAGAGTGTCTTATTTTATTGTTCTTTACTATCAATTTCTCATTCTGAGGCATGCATAGGATATTAAACATCTTTGTGCACCATTTCACATTCCTCTTTGCACATTAACTCTAGCACCATAAACAACATTTGTTTTTAAGTGAGAAAGTGGATTGCAAATCATTATAGTCCATTACAAGGGCCATAAACCACAACTTGATTGGTACTGCAATGAATTGTCTTCATAGTTACATGTATTGAAATAATTTATGATCCTTTTTTATCTAATGAAATAGACTCAAATTGATGGAAGAGGAGGGGATAATTTATGAATAAAGAAAAACCATACACATCGTGAGGTGATAATTTATGCCAATCTAATAACAGTAGTATTTATGATTCGAGTGAACTTGTAAGAAAAGATAACTAAAGGACAAATTCATAGCCATTGTCATCCAACCAACTCAAAAGATCATAGTTATTACATATTGTCATCTTTTCTTTCATTACAATAGGTAACTAAATTGATGATTAGCTTTGTGCCCTTTAAGTTTACAGATGTTGTTTTAATAAGACATTTTACCTGAGCATTGGTTTAATCATGCTTTAATTTAGAAAGGACAAGATTTATATGTGCTTTTCTCATTCACTTGTGAGGAAGCAGTTTCCAATGTGCAACATTGGAATCTCAAAGAAAACCCTGGCAACACATTTTAAATTTCCATCTAGCCGTGCATGTTTTATCATAAAGAATAAAATTTATTTGTCTGTGGTTGTCATTGTAAAGTCCTTGTATTTAATATTGTTTCTCCTCAGATATTTCTTTATTTCACGCCAGTTTCAAAACTACAACAATGATGCATAGGCGCCTAGAATTTATGGGGCATTCAAGTTTATTTTTTAGATTGAATTGATAGCAAGAGAAGATTTGATATTTTTTACCAAACTATCCATTTATGGTTTATATTTTCTTTAAAATATATGAAAAGAAGGATTCACATATAAATTCTTCTTTTATTATTATCATGATTATTCGAATCATTCATCTTTTCAATTGAAATCATTATAATGTTTGGAATTGATGATTAAAATAAATTTATTTTGAGGGTGATCCCACAAAGTTGGTTTACAATTTCTAAGAAGAATTGATTTTTGCTGAAATCACATATTTTTAGAAAATATAATGATTTAAGCCTTTAAAATTTCCATTTTAAGGATTCCAATTGAATATTTTTTTTATCAAACCACCTTATATCAAACCCCCTTGGATAGAACCTCACTAGTTTTAAACCATACCTATAAATGAGTCTCCTTTACACCTATCAAAATACTAATAAAAAATCACTTTTGATTTTCCATTTTAAGGATCAAATGAATTCATTTAAAATTTATTTGAAATGATTATAGTAGTCCTCAAAATTATCTATCCCACGAATATAATTTCAATATGTTTTGGTTTTATTATGTATGTATTTTTTTAATTTTATTAAACATAGGTTTTTCACCGAAAATCAAGCTCTTTGTTTTGCAGATGTGGAAAACTAGAAAATTAACAAAATAAGTTTTTTTTAAATATGTTCATGCCGGGTATTGATGTTCTTGATCCATTAAAAAAAAAAAATTGAATTTCAATACATAGAGAAAATGTTATGTTGTATACAGTCCGCCTATGTCTTAATTGCAATTGGTTTGACTTCAAAACTCTATTAAGGAAAAAATATTCAATAAAAAACTATGAGACCAAATTAAAGTGCTAGATATCATAGTTACAAATCTAAATTTAAAAAAATTAAAATCTTATCCTTCGTACAAAAAAAATTATGTTGTATAAGGTGAGTGTCACTTTTTAAAAATGTTGTTTTTTGAAAAAAACCAATTTTCGTGGGAGATGGAAAAAGAATGCAATCTTATTCCAAAAATTTTGAAAAAAATATTTTTAGAATCTACAAATAAAATGTGATGAGACTCTAGTTTGCATCATCTTCAAATTATTCACTGTTTAGCCACTATAGGTGCTTGAATGTGAAGATTTAGTTAAAAATAATAATTTTAGTGTCCAGTTTGGCCAAAAATTGTAAACCTCTATTGTGGGATCACCCTTGATCCTCACATGATTGTCTTTTTTTATCTTATAGGAATGAGGAGAAATTTCGCTTACGTAAACAACATGCAACAGTGAAGCATTAGAAACAATCTTTGGAGAAGATTTTAATTGAAGAATTGAGAATTAAATTTGAACATAAAATAAAATAAGTTTTAAGTGCTCATTGTAATAATCTAGGGCTTCCATTTTATTCTCTCATTTTATGTTTTAAGCCAACTCACCTTTTTTTTGAGGTTTAAAATTAATCATTAATTTTATCTTTTTCAATTTGGATTAAAATTGAACCGTAGAAACATACTAGATTTCAATTTGGTCTAAAAATGAACAATCAACTTCACACGTCATCTTGGTGCTCTAAAATGAACTCATCATTTCTTTGAAGCTTAAAATGAACTTGTGTTTTCATTGTTTTCTAATATTTTTTGCAATTACCATCACTCGAATGCATATGGACTTATCTCGTGCTTCACGACGATCTTGAGAAACAAAAGCATCCTAGTGACATTGATTGCCTAGAAATTTACCTACACACTTCAAGTTTGGGTTTAAAATTGAACAAATATTGTGAGTGTGAGTGAAGTACATCGCGAGTGTTCTCTCTTTGTTTCTCAACAAAGATTGATCGAACTACGAATGTACTTGATTTATTTTTTTATCCATAAAGGGCCTTCCTTGGTGGGAAAAATTACTCACCCCAAGGGAATGACCCAACTAGTAACACACTAAATACAAGCTAATTCCAACCAGTATATAAGTGTGGGTACTCAAGGAAAGTTTGAGTATGACAAGGATAATTCCAACAAGGAGTGCATCAATGGTCTCTTGCCGCATAGATGGTCCCCCATGAACGGAATGCCCGCATTAAAACCCCTTGTTTAGAAAGGCCAAAATTCTTATCTATTTGTTGATGCAAGAATGTTCATTATGAAGACATCCCACATTTTTATGACTCTTTGTAGAGATGAGAATTATTCCATGGGATTTTCATGGATATTGATGCTTGGTTGACCCAAGAAAAAAATTGCACTGTAAGGGGGAGCATGTGTGGTCAAGCATCTAATCATCCACTAAGAGTAGGCGTAGCTGGATTCATCCAAGTGGGAACTCAACAAATATTTCTTTCATTATCCATAGGCCTTTGCATATTATTGGAATCAAATACACTTTGCTTGGACCATAAACATTGGAAAAACAAACATTCAACATGATCATCAAATTTCAAACCCTTTAGGGGAAGCAAATACCTTTGATGAATCCAAGTGCTCATGCTTTCCCTAGGGATTTCATCCTTCGAGGCTTCTAAGTATTTGGATTTACATCACAATTTTCTCTTACTAAAGTCAAGATTAGGAAACAATGCTCTTGAAACCTTGATTTTCACATAATGGGCATTGTGGAATGAAAAGGAATTGAGACATAGACATTCAGTTTGAAAAAAAAAACTAAGAAAGAAGTGGATGTGGTAAAATAAATTCATTAATCAAGATTAACTCCAATTGAACCCCACATAGGTGCTTGTTATCCTTCAAGTCTTGAATTACTCTTAGAGAAAAACATACTTGGTCCTGTAAACAAAGTCCTATTAGGTTAATCTAGGATCATATCAAACACTTCATCCATCCCCAAACATTTATCATCTCCATCCCACAAACAAATTTAGAGCTTTGGAAACATCATTGTCTAGACTTGGGTACATCCTTAAACCAAATCAAAAACATATGTTTAGTTAGGTGTGTGTGGATGAATCCTTCCTCACACACTTAGTTAAATTATCACCCTTTTGAATGATTTCATCCTAAGATAACATCTAACATCTTGGGATCTACAAATTCATTATCCAAATCAATCAATCAAAATCAAATCCTAAATTCTAGCATTGATCCAAAGTTCCTAAAAGTTCAAACACCCATATCACTCACCCTTTCATATTTCATCTCATCATCGGTCCTAAACACTTTAGAGGCTCACTTTTGCAACAAGGTCAAAACACAAGAAAAACATGGAATATAGATTTGATTCATACATCATGAGTAATCCAAGTCAACCAAACTATCCAAGTCTTGCAATTCCAATTGATTATCAAAACTCGCATTTATGCAATCCATACATGGCATCATTATCTCCTCCAAACCTCAACGATACAAATGTGAGTTTTCCCAATCTGAATTTTGGACCACCTTTCCCTATGGTAGATTTAAATCAAAGCCAAAACTTACAAATCTATCAACCAAAAAATCAAGGCATGATTCCTCCAAACAACATTATACCATCAAATCCATACATGATAAATGTGACTATACCAAATCCTATCTTACAAAACATGAGAATTTCAAATTCACACTTGGTGAACTTTGGGATGGATATGTTTGTGAATCAAACTAATGTTGTTCAAAGTCCAAGCAATATGTTAATGACCCCAAGTATTGATCCAAGTCAAGGTAACACCATGGAAAATCAAAGTTACCTAAATCAATAAATGTGACTATACCAAATCCTATCTTACAAAACATGAGAATTTCAAATTCACACTTGGTGAACTTTGGGATGGATATGTTTGTGAATCAAACTAATGTTGTTCAAAGTCCAAGCAATATGTTAATGACCCCAAGTATTGATCCAAGTCAAGGTAACACCATGGAAAATCAAAGTTACCTAAATCAAGGCAATATGATTCCGAACCACAACAATGTTCAAAGTCAACCTATAATTCCAAATCTAAACATCACATCAAATCATAACATTATCCAGAATCAACTTGTCCATGATCCCAGGAAAACTCCACAAGGATGCATTCCAAATCTGCTTGTTCAACAACCAAGTCAACAATATCAAGAATGTCAAGGTCAAATCTTGTGAAACAAAATTGCTACACTCAAAAAACTCATTGATTCATATCACCAAGAGACATCTCCACCCCAAAATCAATACACTCTTCCATTGGTTGAACCATGTCATCAAAGAATTGAGTTGTCTCCACAAGCACATCAAGAATAATATCTCCAATGTTAGGAAGGTGGATATCAATATCAACAACATCAACAACAAACTCAATCACCACATCTCGAAGATGAATCACCACATATCAAAGATGAATCACAACATCTCCAAAATTAATTTCCACAATGTCAATTTAAAGTACCAATCTCATAAGGTAACAAATGAAAATAAAAACCACTTGGGGAACCAATCGAATTAGTCATGCAACGGTTCATACTCTTGACATAATGAAAATAAACTTTGTGATTTTCACAAAATAAATGGACACACAACATGAAATTTTATTTGACTTAAAAATCTCATCCAAGACCTTATCGATAAAAAAATTAATAACTATTGGGGACAATGATCAAGATTCAACCATTAGCGATAACAGTGACAATCTATCCTTCACAATTGTTAAAAATGGTGATCAAGATAGATCCATCAATTAACACCTTGAAGATGTTTCCACCTCATCCAACTATCAAATCAACATACACCAAGAGCCACTTTTCAATCATGACCACAATCCAACAACAATACCCAACAATGATCCAATTCAATAAATTTTAACATCATTTGATCCTATGGTTGAAAACATTGACAATATCTCCACCATAATTGTTGAAAACGATGATCAAAATCTACCCATCAATAAGCACCTTGAATATTTTTCCACCTCACCCAAAGATAAAATCAACATACATCAAGAGTCACTTTTTGATCATGATAAATACCCCTCAACAATATCCAACAATGATCTATTCAAAGGAGTGTTAACATTATTTGATCCTTTAATTGATGATCCTTCCACCAATGATCATGTTGAAAGTGTCTCTACATCACCTAATGAGTTAGAGGAAATATATAAAGATTTTACCCCAAAGCATGATTGACATATTTCACCAAAGTCTAGCAATGGTCCTTTCCAAGACATATTGACATCCTTCGACCTCATGGTTGCAGATATTGAAGAAATCCTCAATGAGCAACATCTAATCCAAGTCCACTCAAAGATCAAGAGGATATTGAGCCACTTCCCATGCCTAATGAAGATATCCAAGAACCCTTTATAATTAAGCCATCCTTTGAAACAAACCCATGTCAAGAACGTGATCCAAAGTATGTCAAAATAAATTCTAAAATTAATCAAGATCAAGAATTTGTATCTCCAAGATACTACAATGAGGTAATGGACACTCTCCTATTTATACAAGATGTCACAAATAATTATCACATCCATATAGCACATAATCCTCCATCTACCCATGAGATGATTTTTTTGGATGGACACATAGATGATATTCATTCAAAACAAGAGTCTCATACTCTTGACATCATTACCAAGGAGCAAGAGTCTCCTACTCTTAACATTTGTACACAAGACCAAGATGTAGAAAAATCTAGAGACATATCAAAAATGGATCATGAAGAAGGCTTCTAAAAAATTTGTGAATCAGAGACATCATGTGGAGATATATCAGAAAAAGATCATGAAGAAGGATTCTACAAAATTTGTGAATTAGAGACATCCTATGGAGACATATCTGAAAAATATCATGAAGAAGGCTTCTACAGAAGTTGTGAATCAAAAACATCCTATGAAATGAATCATGAGGAAGACTTTTATATGGATGATGAAATATCAACAACTCTTGAAGAAGCATTAAAATATGATATTCCACAAGATCAAGCGAAAAATATCAAATAGGAAGTTATCCCATAGATGAGAGATCCTATCACTTATAAAATTGGATCACTTACCTTTCTTAGGGCAAGCTATCTTATCAATGACGAATTTATCACCTTTGAAGATACATGAAAAGAAGAGAAGGATTAACACCATCCTTCCAAGATAAATCATACGCTATTGCAAATAAAATGTTTCAACAAATGAATTATCAAGGAAGAGGATTAGGCCTACATGAACAAGGTATCCTAGAACTAGTGCAGATTATTGGCTATCCTAAGCGTCAAGGTCTTGGTTATGCAGTATTGGGGGAAACTTCATCTCAAGCAAATGTCAACATGGGGAGCATAAAGAATCCTTATGATGAAACCAATGCCAATACTACAACCAACCACATCACAAATCTTCATCCACCCATCATCCCATCCATAAATTGGGACCAACATCAAAAGAAAGATTTGAATCAAATCACAAAGAACATTATCAAAGAAAAAGAAGTAGAGAAGCATAATGGAAAAATCAAATAAAAGTGGATACCGAAAAGTACAAAGAAAGATTATCCCTATAAAAATCCATTAGTCAAAGAAACTATGAGGCAAAATAAAAAATGGAAAAGCATCCATCAAATATGTCCATAAAGGAAAAATTAGGCTTCTTAAGTGATGTATAGAGTATATCAAGCAGTTGGTCCTGATTCCATGCACACTTCTGTATCCACTCATCATTGCTCATCTTCCCAAGTTTGGAGAGTCAAAGGTTCCAAGCTATCAACCAATCCATCTCATGTTCCTAAACACACCACACCATCCACTCCTCCATGCATGATATCAAAATCTCACATTGACCCTGTTTTGGCAATGACCCTTCATCATAAGGATTCAAAAGGCACTCTATCGCGGTGTACGCACAAAGACAAAGTTAACTCTAGTATCAGCAAAGCAAAACAAAATTCTCAAAAAGTTTCATTCAAGCGCACACATCTTGGCAAATCAACTTCTTCAAGAAGGATATTGATGGAACACTATGACAGAAGCATCTACATCTACAACACTAGGTAGTTTAGCATGAGCTTAAAATCTTTTAGCAAAAAATCAAAAAATCAAAAAATCAAAAAATCAAAAAAATCAAAAAAATCAAAAAATCATGAAAACAGTAAAGATAAAAACTCGTCCTCTAGTGAAAGCCACTTCAATGGCGCTTTGGGCAAGTACCGTGATGAAAAGCTAGAAAATAGGCATCATGTGTAGACTCGAGCATCTATGTGTGCCACTTCTAGTGGAAGCATCTTATCACATCCATAATAAAGCCAACATTCCCTCCATCTTATCTATAATAAATTCATTCATCCATGAACCATTTATCCAACCCATTTCTGTCTATCTACCTTATCTTGATATTGATAAAAGTTTGGTACACATTTTATAGTTGTAAACATCTTGACATGGGTCATTTTCATTGATCCGGTCTGATCTAACATTATCTAAGCCATGAAGCATTGTCCAAATAAGCATTCCTTTATTCAAACACCCTTATCTTAGCTCAAGATAATCCTTCCCATCCTTTGCATGCAAACCATATCCATCCATCCATACATCTATCCAAGAATCCACCCATTTCCTTTCAAACATTTCTAGACACTAGGGGTAGATATTTACATCTTGCTTTGAGAATAAACCTTGATCTATATCCTCCAACTTATCTGGTGATCCGAACATTGTCAAACATAAAATCAAATTGGTCAAGCATTTGTGAGAAAAAAATATAAAACACTAGCCCATGGCATATTTTTACAAGAAGATGTTCCTTATCAAGATTTATCTTTCATTGAACATCAATCTGAACAATCAATATCAATTGCATCTAACTTGCACTTCAGCGTCACATCAAATCATCAAAACAATTTTGTTCCAAATCAAGCTTAAAAATCTCGATCAATCAAAATCCAATCAATCCATCATCATCTCGCTTTCACCTGTAATAATCATCACTCATAATAAATCATCGTCGATTTCACCCTTTGGAAAAATAAGTGGAAGCAATGTCTAGCAGGTTTAAAAGTCAACACCTAATCATCAAAGTCTCAAGTCTAGATCAGTAAGTCAGCAAGCTACTCAACTCAAAGTATCAATAGCTTATCATCTAGTCAAATCTCATCGTCACCTGATCAGAACATATCCTAGGATGCATCCTTCCTACAATGGACATCAACATCAAGCATCACCGTATTTTAGTCTTGGCTAATGGTACGAAGAACATTAGCTTGTTTTCTTTATCTTGGTCTTTTTGACTTATCTTATTTTGTGCTCATTCCAATGACCTCTCGATGAGGCCTAATCAAAATGGTTTAGAGAGAAAGGAATGGGGCAATGATCATTATATTTTTATCTACTGTGCATGTTGGATGTTCTTGTAATGTAACTTGGTCATGCATGCTTTGTTTGCTCTGTACGAAAAGTATTTTAGATGTCTTGTTGACCACATAGGAAGGCTTTCTTTTCTATGTTTTGGTCTGAGATGTTTAGAATATTTGAACTGCATTTTGAATAAGGTTTCATATCTCAGGTGTGAACAAGAGTACTCGTATCTAATTTTAGAGTCAAAGTCCATCACACTAGGTGCAACACCTTGTTCTTTATACCTTGATGCATTGTACCTATGTGTGTTATCAAACATAAAAAAAGTTACGCTCTTTATCTCTCTCATCTCTAGATAAGCAATACATCATCATCATTCATCATCATATCTAATAAAGTCACAATGACTAAGAGACTTGTTGGACTTCTACATCTTCTTAGATTCAAGGGTTGATCCCTCTCATTCTTCTACCCTCTTTCAAGCTAACATAGTATCATTTCATCAATGAATCCATCCTACATCCAAAAATCATCCGCACTCTCATCCTACATAATCATGTCATATCATCAGAGGACAAATCATATGTCTCATCCATCTCACATGCATTGAATCATCATTTAAGTTTTTTAAAATAATATAGGTTTATTATTCTAAGCATCTTACAAACATCTCATTTGCACCATCATTATCATATAGATCTGTTAGTCTATCCATCCATACATCCATCTTGAACCTCTTTGTCATGAGACTGGCCCTCAAATTGAACTTTTCGCTCAATCTCTCGAGGGCGTAATGCACCAACATACTTCTTTCCGCTGGGGCATCTGAAAAAATTAGATTTTTTTTTAATTTTGATCTCAGCAATATCATTCTTTGAATCAATGCAATAGGTACATTACCTCAAAAATGGGAAAAATGTAAACATGAAAATAATCCTAACTAACATCATGCATCTAATCTCACTTCAATTAACATCGTTTTCTCTATTAATCAAATAAACCAATTTATTTGATTAATTCACTAATATTCATAATACTTGATTAAATAAATCAAATTATTTAATTATATCCTTAAGTTATTCGTATTTGATTCAATAAATCAAAATGATTTAAATCAAATATCAGAACCCCAAAAATCTTCCAAGTTAATTAATCTGAATTAATTAACTCATAATCATAATCACTCATCCTCTAGGTTTTGACTCAACCTAGGTCAAACCTAAACTCTCAACTAACCCACCCACTTGCACATGAAATTCATTTTAATTAAATATCTAATTATCTCTATTTTCCTTCACAAAGCATATTCCCAAGGAATATTCCCTTATTAACTCCATTTGTTCGATTTTCTTTTCCAAACAAATTTCCCCCCAAAATCTCTCAACCATATGCATTTAAAGCTTTTTTTCAAATTTTAAACCCACCTAACTTGATTTTCTTTCACAATCTCCAAAATATGCTCATTCCTCCTCCAATCACATGTGGACAAGTGGCCTTCTCTCATTGGTTGGTCTTTTATCCCACATTCATCCAAATCTTTCAATCTTCAACTCTTGAATCTATAAATACAGGGCATTCTTCCTTCATTATCATCAACAATCTCAAGCATTTTCATTATCATCACTTGCATCTTGGCATCAATATCATTTTGAGCTTATCAGGGGGTGGGAAAGGGCATCCTTTCCACATCTAAGGAGCACCACTCCCACTATGGAATAGAGTTTGATCTTGCTTTCTTATGCTTTAATCTAATTTTATTTGGTTATTTTTATCTTGTTTGCATGGGTAGCATGATCAAGTATTTCATAGGGATGTTTGATTTGTTCTGTTTATTGTGAACATAACTGCTAATTTTTGTCGAGGTTTGATCATTTGTAGATTTAGAATCCACAAGTAGCATACATGCTTCCAACTAATTATGCAAAGAGGATGAGAAAGAAATAATGAATAAGCACCCATACAATTCACCAACCTAGTCTATGAGACATCACACCTAAGAGAGTTCAGAAGATTTATTACCAATAATGGACACCCTTAAGAGTAATGCTAGTCACAAAAGTTTAGGCACTACATCTACATTGACACCTCATGTGAGAAAGAGTCCATGGACACCTAAGTAGACTTAAAGCCTATGTGTGTACAATATATACACTAAAAAAACAAGCTTCTTCGATAGAGTGGAGATCAAAATCAAATTAAGATGTATTTAAAAAATAATAGGATCATAAATTATTACTTCATCCCAAAGTTAGTTGGAAATATATGAATTCACATTCTCTTCCTCAAGCATTAAAAGATTCTTGTAAGGAAGATATGACAAAAAAAATGCTACTCAAGTAAGAATAACAAACTAATTTTGTTTATTTGAAAACCTACTAAATATTCAATCAAGGAAGGTTATGTTTCACTCCTCAACTCTTGCAATCGAAATCACTAGCCATCTCAAGTTTGATAGATTTCTCCTTGTTTTTTGAAGGTTGGAGCATTTGTATTAACGACCTTGAACAATAAGATTCTAACTGGTAAGATATTAGGACTTGCAATCAAAATAATTTTTCCATGTGTTCTTTGTGGTATGTCTTAAGAAAGCTTACATTAGCTCCTACTAAATTGTAATTTTATCTTTCATTTTTGAAATCTGTGATAACAAAAACTAGGATGGCATGGGCCCCTTCACAAACCTCTCCTTGAGCATTTTTGAGCTAGTCTTATCTTTTCAAAAACCCCATGTATTTATGCATATGAATTGTAAGCGCTTCCATTATAATTTGGAGAATTTGATTGAAGAGAGATAAAATAATCTTAAGAAAAGAAATATCAAAGATAGATAAAGTGATTACTAAAATTAAAAAATCTCTACCTAAGATAGTTATGACCTACTTATTTAAGAATATCTCCTTAAAAAAAACACATCCTATAACTTCTTTATAGGATAAAATTGGCACTTCATCAACCTCCCAACTATTGGTGCAATAAAATGCATTAAAAATAATAATCTAAGTGGAAATCTGATAAAAAAAATTTGCCCCACCTCCAAACTTTATGAAGTTAAATTTGTACATGGTGTTGGGGAAGTTTTGAGAGATTACAGAGGTAAGATTATCCTTAAAAAATGCCCTATCCTCACATGGTGACTAGTTAGATCAAAAACTTCTCCTCAATTATAAAATGGTGTTTAAATCCCTCGTTCCCCCATCAAGCATCGTACCCTAGTCCCAATTCCAAATTTAGAAATTTTCAGGTCTCCCAATCTAGCTTGTGATTAGGCTTGGAGTGACGAGGACAGTAATCCTTCGTCAAGCAGTGCATAGACTACAGTTGCAAATCTCTCCTCAACAATTTGGTTAAAATTATTGGATGTCAACTTTTTTTTTTTTGCAGAAACTCTTAATACGGATATTTGATATTCATCTAGTCGTCTTTCTTTTAATAATGTTGCACGTTTGTATGCTCCTCCTTATTGCAGCCCTCTTTCATGGACAGTCTATATCCTGCTTTCTAGTGTAGCCTGCTATTTTTAACTATGTTGTAATATTCCTATAAAAAATAAATACACATATATTTGAGTAATATTAAACAACTAATTTATTTAAAATTAATAAAAGAAAATTTATTATTTAAAAAAAATAAAAATTAAAAGATAAAAAGTAGTTTGATATTTTCAAAAGAAAAATAAAATTGTAAAGATGATTAACATGAAGTTTGAATTAAAAAATTCTTGTTATAAATACAAATTTAAGAATAAAATTATGGTCTATGTCTTATTTTCAGAAATCCAATCCTAAAGTGTGGGAGTTGAATTTCTTTCACTTATGTTATGAATAATACACTTCCATTATAGTAGATCTATGTTGCATAACTTATTTTTGGAAATAGTATTATTTTGAATGGAAAGGAATGCTTAGTTCATATATATAATATTGTGTACTTTCAAGTAATCACCTAAGATTTGGGACCCACATTTTAATTCCTTGTAAATGCATTTTATTCTTTTTCAAGAGAAAGGAAGATAATTAGATTTATGTTAAAATTATTAATTGTAAGATTATAATCATTGTCTTACATGTAGATGCTATATAGCTTATTAGTGTAGAAATTTGGAGTGTAGAAATTTGGACAACATAAAATGATATTGTATTTTCTACTTGTGAAAAATATGGATCCAAAGATCCTTAAGTACATCTATGGGGTGTGTCTCTTGAATGAGACATGACTGTTTGTAACTAAATAAAGTTTATATTTTAACACTCTCTCATAAACTTTATTTTACCACACAACTTAACTAGATGATGGGGGCCACCTATAACAAATAGGTTTGTTAGTTACCCATGTACAAATAAAAAATATTTGACATCAATGTCTTCTTGAAAGTATAAAAACTTATCCTTCTTCTGAATAACCTTGATTAGCTTTTTGTCCAACATTATCCATAGAAAGAAATTCTCCATAGTTATATCAATAATAGAAGTAAAGCATTTCCAATGATCTTTACGATCAATAACATCACAAGTTTATCAATGATCTCTATGATCAACTTCAACAACGATCTTTGTGATTGACTTCATTAATGATCTTTGCAATCGACTTCAACAACGATCTTTTCAATCAATTTCAACAGTGATCTTTTTATCAAATTCTTCAATGATTAGTAATGATCTTTTCGATCAAATTCAACAACAATCTTTGCGACCAAAAGCTTCAATGATATCTATGATCAATTTTAACAATGATCTTTGTGATCAAATGTTTCACAAATTTAGCAATGATATTTGTGAACAATGCTACAACTATTCAACAATGATCTCTACAATCAATACTTCAAATTTTTAATTCAAAAAATGATCTTTGTGATCACAACCATTCATAAATGATCTTTGCAAGCAAGAGTACAACTTTTCGGTTCAACAATGATCTTTTCAATCAATGCTATAACCATTCAATAATGATTTTTGTGATTAACTATACAAATTTTTAGGTTCAATAATGATCTTTTGAGATCAATATTACAACCATTCTCCATATTTGAGTGCTCCAACTTCAAATATTGCACCAATGATTCGTTATTTTGTTTAATATGAGAATATTTATGCATGTACAACATTTTGAACATATTTGTGACCATTTTCAAATTTGATACACCAATCCATCCACAATCCATCCATATAGTATTTTTTAAAGATTGTTTCTTTCACATTTTGTTCCAACACAATTTCTCAGAATGGTTCCTCAATCCACAAATACTTCAAGGATGAAGATCCCAACACATCTCTCTTTTATGTCCATGCCTATGACAATTAGAAAATTTTATGTATTGTAGTTCTTGAATTAATTTGTTTGAACTTGTAACGTTATTTTTATCTCCACTAATATTTCTAAGGCCTTCATTTTTTGGCCTTACTATTGGCTCAATGGGCTCGAAAATTCCTTGTCCATATTTTTCCAACCCGTTTCCTTCATAACCCATTTTTTTTATTATCTTAAACCCAACATTCTTTGAAGAATATGCTTTCTCATTATCCTTGCAACTAGCAAGATTAGTAGATTCAATAATATTGTTGTTTTCTTTATAGCTTCATCAAGAGAGGCTTTAGCTATATCACAATTATAAACCAATTCATCTAATGAATAAAATAAATTACTTGTATCACATGACACATTACATAATGTAGGTTTAGACTTTAGACTTTCATTTTCCTATACATAAGCTTCAAACTTTAGATTTTGGTTTTCCTTTAAGTAAGATTTAAGTAATTCATTGGACAAAAGGCTTTCTTCTCTCAATTTCAATATATCTTCCTCTTGTGACCTATTTTTGGTTTCTAATTCTCCATTTTTCACATTAACATTTTCCATTTCTTTTTCAAGATTATGAATTTTGCGCAGCTATTCATGTCTTTCTTTTGAAACCTCTTTTATCTTTTCTATCAATTCCGACTTTCATATTCTGAGCTTCATGAGTTCATCTTTCAAACTATCTTTCTCACACAATAAATTTGCAATTTCTTTTTTTGCCTTCTTACCAGTCTTTCCCATTGAAAAACCTTCAATTTGTTGATGATCTCTTGTGAGGAAAATAACTTTATGTTACGTCCAATCAAACGGGTGAGTTTCTTTGGCACCTTTCTTCTTTGATCAAATATAGATATGCTTTCTTCTTTAAAACTACAATATTTCCAACTTATCTTCAGCAATCCACCTTTGTTGATAGGATGAATGTGTGATGGACGATAATAATACGACTTCAATTATATCTTTATTCCATCTAAGTAATTTTGTTTCCCTCCTTTCAAAAGTCAAACATTTTTTTAATCTATTTACTCAACGTTTGCGACATCAATTTGAATGTATTCATCTTGATTATACCAATTTCTTTGTTCGACAGCTTCTCATGCCTACGATCTCTTCAACAAAACTCAAACTATGGCTATGAAACACCTTCGAACATCAATGGCTTCTTCCAACTTCCTTAAATTGTCCTTTGTCTTTCGTGGTCAGCCTTCTAGACTAGGCGGTGACTATTGTCTTATTTCTGAGCTTCCTTTAGAATCTTTAATCTACCACCTTTATTTTTCTGTCTATGCTTTAGATTTTTTTTTTATTTCTTCAAACACCTTTTATTTATAAGCCTTTGTCGCGGATTTAATCATAAAGAGCCTTTAATATTCCAAACGAAACTTCTCTAAAATGAACTATTAATAGTATCAAATAAATCGCTGCCTTATATCATCTACAAATTTTCTTAAGGCACAAAGAATTGTACTTTCCTGGTCTGGAACTTCATTACATCAATATTAAGTGCACTAGGTTCACCACTTGTAGGAGAACAATGTAAGACCAAAAGACAATCTTAATTAATCTTGTATTAGTTCAAAGTCTTTCTGAAACTTCAACTCTGCTATAAATATGTCGTCCAACAAACAACTTGTTCATTAAGTTTCCAAGGTCGTTGAAACACTACAAGATTTAGAGTAATTCTTGAGTAATTTCTCCTTGGGATTTCCAAAGTTGTTGAAATTGTAAAGAGTTTAGTAACACAAAAATACCCTATTGGACCTTCCCAACTCCACACTTATTCAGTCTAGCTTAGAAAGCTGGAAAAGCACGCTCGCCAGGGATGATAATGGATTCGAATTGATGTAGGAAGGCTCCAGATATGATGTAAATCTCATGAAATGATCCCTTATACGCCCAGCTCACTCCTAACAACCCATTCGAGAAGGTGTGCAACTGAGAATGAAGCCTCACGTCTTCACAAGCTGATGCGTTTCTCCAACCTAGGACTCACGTCCTTGCTACGGAAGGCCAAACGCCTTGTTTCAGACCCTTAAACGGCAGCTAGAAGATAAGCAGACGTCTGAGAATGTGTTGTCCTCTCCAATATATACCACACACTTTACCAATGATCACGCCCTTGCTAGAAAGAGACAATAAACTTTAGCGCTCAGGCTTGTTGAAGCAATACGTTCTGCTAACAACAACGACCTCTTCACAATTGTGATGTTTTAGTGTAGGCTTGACTAAGTAAGGCAATGATCCTTGAATGTTATATATAATTTTATTTTATTTTTCTATGATGCATCTTAATTTATAATTTAAAATTGAATAATTATAAAATTCTGGTGTGATTTCCCTTCCAATTCTATGTATATTTTCTAGGTCTCCAACACTCTTTGATCATATATTTGTAAAGATGAATTATACACTAATGAATTATGATTTATAGAAAGAATTTTTTCTTTATAGTTAAAAAAACTGAAAGATGAAGATAAAAATGAGATGAAGAGTATGCCAATATCTAAGGAATGTTTATTCAGAAAGGAATAAGAATTTCAAAAAGAATAATTAGAAAAAATACATAAAAAAGATTGAACTGTATAATATTGATTGAAAATGATTACATTATATAATAATATTAAAGGACAACAAACTCTTACAATTAAGAAATTTAATGAAATAATAAATCATAATTTATTGAATCTTGACTATTTAGTTTGAACACATATAAGATTCGTACTGCTAACACTATTACTAAATTCAAATTTTCATATCCATTACGGAACACAAACACATTTCAGTGTTGGATGTACAATCCCTAACACTTATTTGTGTACATTTGTAGGTACAATGCCTGAAGCATATACCTACGTAGATTTGTGCTTGCCTTTCTATGATATTCCTAAGCCAAATGTAAGAAATCTTTTGTAATTGGATGTAGAATGGGATTGGGATCAGATTCAATCGCACTTAAACTGTTTCAGAGGAAGATGCATGCATACTATCCAGCTACCGTCTCCTTCAGGGCTCTGAGTTGGCATGACATAGCCTGCTTCCCCACCCCAAGGGAAATGGTAGCTTGCAAACATAGGTTTTTCCCATCCATAATCTACCTCATACAAAGGAAACCGCAGTCCAGAAGAAACCAAAACTGCAAGTCCGGATGACTGTATGTCATCTGCTCTGCAGTAAATTTTGGCTAAGGCAGGCGTTGGCTTTATACTCTCCACGAAGTCAATTAACCTTTGACAATGCTCTTCATTCGCTGCACTTTGTATGGCATCATGAATTAAGCCCGCACTCTAACCAATTGGTTTTCTTTTTATATAATGAGCACTAGATTCAGCAAAGGGTAAGATTACAACATTGCCAAAGTAACTAGGAGAAATCCTCATCTCCCTTAAGCGTGGGCGGCCATCTACTACTATTCCTATTATACAATTTAGAGTGTCATTGACCTTCTGGGTGGATATCAGTAGCTTCCATAAGTAAGCACTGAACACCTCCAATTTGGTGTAACTCTTACCATCTTTGTTTGCATTAAATTGGAGATCCATAATGTTCCTTACATCCAGATAGTAAATTCTACTTGCTAAAGAAGGTGGGTGAGTATTTTTTTGGCCGGATTCTTGTGGAGCATGCCTAACATACAGATTCTCAATTTCAGCACAGTAAGCAGGAGAATCTCGAGGGCATAATATGGAACGTGCAATGCTTGGATTGGGAGATAAAGTTGAGTTATTTCTGGAAAGCTTTGCCCAACTTATGAAAAACATGTATGCATCAGCAATTCTGTGGTTGAATGTGCAGCCAACGACAATACCTCCACAGCTAAACTCTGTAACTTGAAAATACCGAATATCGTTAAGATTGTTATGCAGAAAAGTGCAAAAGTGGAAATAAGTTGTGCTCTATAAGATCTCTTACCTGAACACCAAAGACAGGACTTCCATCTTCTTGAAAAGGCTTTGAAAGTAAAGGAACAAGCTTCCCCTGCACGGACTCATCAGGGTTGTAAAAACTCAACTCCGAAAGAGCAGCTGCAGCATTAGCTTGGGTTAAACGAACTCCCTTATTATTGCAATGGACCTTTGGTAGGCTAATACTATCTGTAATCAATCTTCCTGCAAAAACATTATAGGACACCAACACCCTCGATAGGGAAGTCTTCAGATGAGACAGTGCTGATGCAAAAGTCCTACAAAAGGGATTTTTATAGCAGAAAAACACATGCACAGAAACTGGAGGAATAGTGAGATCTAGATTTGACAGAGGAAGGATGTACTGCTGCATTGGTAGAGCAGGCACTATAAGTTCTGTGTTAACAACCTTCAACTGATAACCTTTGGAAATGGGGGGGTAAATAGAAGCCATCTGAGCACAATCTCTACAAGCTTTTTCACCAATGCAAGTTTCAACCATGCTTGTTAATTTATAGCATTAAAAATGCTGTTTTCCTTGGTTCACTACAGGTAAGGCCCACTCCAATCCATTGAGAAACATATTAAAGTAAGAATTCCACTCGTATTACGTTTCTCCCTACGATTTAGACAATATCTCTATCGATTGTCAGATAATTAATAGTACTTTTATGGGTGGGGTCTGGGTTTTTTTAAAACTTTCAGTGGCTGTCGTTGCGATTGTTTAAGAATATTTTTAGGATAATTAATAGAACAAATAAATATATAACAACAAAAAACAATTGATTGATGAGAATTGAAAATCTTTAACTGAATGACAAGTGCTACAAAAAATCTTAAATTGGTAGAATAATTTTGAACCCCACCCTAAACACATTCATTCAAATCTTCAATCTAAAAATTAGGAATTCTTATTAAGAGATTCTAATTAATTCAGTAACATATTTGTTTTTCATGAAAGGAAGCCACATAAATCCCCAAAATCAGTCGAATTAGCTTTTCTCTATTAAGATGGATAATATTTGACTATATTCAATAAAACAAATAAATATATAATAACAAAAAAATTGATTGATGAAAATTTAAAAACTTTAGATGACTGACAACTGACACTAAATTTTTTTAAATTGATGAAATAATTTTGAACCCCACCTTAAATACACTCATTCAAATCTTCAATCTAAAAAATAAAAACCATTATTAAGAAATTCCAATTAATTTTGTAACACATATTTTTTTTGTTTCATCAAAAGAAGCCAAACATGAGACCCCAAAATATCTATTAAGTGGATAATACTTGACTATAACCGTCTTCTCCACCTTAACATGGATTTTTGTATTTGCTAAAATTTCGCAAGCCAAGTACTTCAGACTGCAGCAATGCAGTTTCTATAACATGTCAAAAGCTTCTCTTCCGAATAATTCGGTCCACACGATAGTATTCCATGTTTTCCGCGAAATTTCACTTCGAAATTAAAGCTTTAACCGTTTGAACTTTTACTCGCACCTTCAATATAGAAGTATTTTAGATTTTTATGGTTTTTTTTTTACCTTATTAAATTTGTATTAAGTGATGTGTTTATGAATGCTCTTTTCTTTCTTTTCTTTTTTAATAAAAGTACTATTTAAATATCATTTATATTTAAATTTCACAGTAATTCAGTATATCAAATAATATTTTTATGATAGTTATTTATTAAAAAGTGTTTTTAAGATGTTAAAATATATCTTAGTATAAATAAAAATATATCATATTTGAATAAATGGGTGCAAATTTAATTCGAAACTGGAATACAACATGAATGACTAGTACATAAAAGTACAATCATAGTGTATGGATTGTTGTTGTTTAGATAGACAATTGCATTGTATGGCTTCTATATATCAAAGTGATGTTGAAAATCAATATTTGTGTTGTTGTTGTTGTTCAAGATAGGACCAAGACTTAAATTTGACAATGAACATTGCTTTCGTAATTTTTTTTTTGGTAACAGTTAATCATTTAAAGTTGTCCTCAAATGTTAGGTGATATCTTATTTCAAAAAAATCACATATAGAATACATTTATGAATTAGAATAATCTTATATAAAATTTTAGTATTTATCCAAATTCTTCCTTTTCATATAATGTAATCTTCTTAAAATTTCAATTGTATTTTATCAAAAATGTTCTAAATATTACTATAGAATCATAAATCTAGAAAATACAACATTTGTTGTGCTTACTTTGTTTAAAATAAATTTTAAACAATTCTGATAGTTTAGATGATATCCTTTCTATTAACATTTTTAGTTCATTTCCCACATAAACAGTATGACTATAAATAAATAATATTGATAAAAAATACTTTCTTTAAATTATTAATTTAAAAAAAATTATTTTCGATTATAAATAAATAAATAATATTGATAAAACTTACTTTCTATAAATTATTAATCTCCACATAAATAATTAACTTTACAATAAGAAATTAATCTCCACATAAATTACCAGTCATATTGTAGTTAGGGAAAATTGGATATAAAACTAAAACAACAAGATATCAAACCCTAACTAGCACAATAGAGTACAAGCAAGCATGAAAATCAAAATAACAAGCAAATGCAAACCAAAATCCATGCTAAACTTGATTTATCTTCATTTCTCTTCTCAACCTCGCATGCGAATGGAAGATTTTGAAGAATTGTTGATGGAGGAATGCTGGTTAGTCACTATTTCAATATAGCATTAAGATGAAGATGATAAATGGTAGAGGATATATAGATAGATAGATGAGAATTTTTGAAGAATGTTGGCAGAGTGAGGATACTAAAAGAAGATGGATCTCAAATGGCTTGTGTGGTGTTAGATTTATAGGAAAGAGGTGATATGATTCGATGGCTAATATTAAAAGTCAATTGTGTGATGTCTATGGCTAGGATTAAAAGTTGATTTTAGTGTCTATGACACACATTAAGTGGGTTATGACATGAGGCTAAAATTAGGATGTGAGGGAATAAGTAGGATTCTTTTATTTATTTTGGAGAGAAAAACTGCCTATGGCGTACAATGAATGGGGCTAAAAATAGGATGTGAGTGGGAATCTCATAATTTAAATAATAATACTATTTAAATTATTTATGCATGTGAAGATTTATAGTTATGTGACACATGTTGCAATGTGGTAATAAGTGAGGGATTAATTCAAATATTTAATTTGAATTATTTTGGGATATGTGAAGGGGAATTAATTAAATAAATGAGATTTCTTTAATTAATTGGGAAGGTGATTAAGTGGAATAAATGGGATAAGTGGGATAATGTAATAACATGGGTAAAATATTACAAGATGTCTTACAAGGTCAAGTATCGACTAGGTAATGTTATGACATGGACAATTTTGGGTGTCTACATTTTTCCCTTCTTTGAGATGATGAGATTTATGTCGAGTAACATCATTTCAAAGAACCTAAAGTATGGATAGAGGAAAAAAAAAAGATGATGCCCTAGCCACTTGAGAAAGTGAGGAGTAAGATGAATGAAGAAAAGGGATGATATAAGAATATGATGATGTACAAGATATGAAGAAATGGGATCATGATATAGAATATGATAATGATGATGATGGCCCCTCTAGAAGATAGGTGGGTTGGACAAACATGGGTATGCTCTTGAAATGAATGAATGAAATGGTAAAGGAGGGATAAGATGAATGATACAAGATAAGAAGTAGATGAAAACGAAGAATAACATGCTATGTTGCAATAAAGTTAGGAATCATATGTTTGATATAGCACCAGATGTTATGCACCAAGGTATAAGAACCAAGCCGATGATGTGTCACGTGCCCTAGCATAATACAACATTGTATAGATACAAGATATTAATATTAGTTTTGACTGATTCAAATTCGATGCAAATGCAAGATAAAAATGATAACACACTAGCAAGCATGCACAAATGATACAAAAAAAAATAAGGTATTGCCCCGGTCAAGTTGTAAACCAATGATTAATTGATTGGTTAATTGGTTGATGATGATAGTGTTGTCATTGTGGGGAACGATATATCCCTAGGTCAACACAAGGATGATTGATTGATTAATTAATTTGGTCTACAACAAGATTAGGATCAAGACCAAAGGATGTGATTGGATAATTTGACTTGTTTGATCAACTTGATTGGTATGGATTAAGGATTGACTTGCATTTGGATTATTGCTTGGAATGATTCTGATTGATTGGATGATTGGATTGATTTCATTGAAGAATGGAATTGATTCATGATTGGATTGATGAAGAAATGATTTGATTTGATGATAAGGATTGGATTAATTAGAAGAATGAATTTCATTAGAAGAAGTGATGTGATTGATTAGAAGAATGGATTTGATTAGAAGAAGTGATGTGATTGATTAGAAGAAAGGATTTTATTAGAAGTGATGTGATTGGATTATTTGATTTCATTTGATGATGATGGATTGATTTGTGATTTGATTTTATTGCTTAGGTTTTTTATGGATATTTAATTTTTTTTGGATTTTTTTATAGACCTTGTTTCAATTTTTTTTGAATTTTTGGAGATATTTTGATTTTGATTTTTATTTGAAAAGTGTTGATATTGAGAATGTTTTGTTTTTTTTTGGATTTTCTAAATGTTTCGATTTTTTTTTATTATTTCAGGACCTTATTTTCAAAAAAAAAAAATTGTATTTTTTCAAGAATCTTTTGAAATGTTTTGAGATGTCAATGGATGACAATTTGGGTAGCCTTTGTGCTAGATACCAATGACAAGGGAAAACCAAGTCTAGGTGCAAGGAGATAGATGAGATTCATGGATGAAAGGGTGGGTGATAGTATAAGGGATAAAAGTTTCATGATAGATGGATGGATAAAAAAGATAGGTCATAGTGAATGGAATGGATGTATGCATCATAAGAGAGAAAATATGTGATCTCCAAAGACTATGTCACATAGGAATAACATGCCCCAATCTAGGTACAATACTTAGGATTTTTATGAAAATGCTTAGAACAAAAGGATGGTGATAAGATTGCATTGGAAAAGATGAGGTATGCCAAGAGATATCCAAAAACATGTTTCAACATTTTGCCCCTATGTCTTCATCAAGAGAAAAAAGAGAAGGGTGGATAAGTGGACTTGATATGATAGGTATGTATGATGGCTAAAGATGGTAGGTAGGATGGAAATGATATGATAACAAGTGACATGATAGGATAGATAGTGTGGATGAGACAAAGTGCCCCCAAGTGTTAGTGACATAGAAGATCAACCTACATATGACGTTTGTTTGCTAGGTTTTCATCATGGTACTTATCCAAGGAACTTGTTTACCAGGTTTTCACCGTTGGATGAAGGAATTTCTCTTTACTTTTTTTGTTTTTTTTTTTACTTTTGATTTTTTTTTTTTTGATTTTTTGATTTTTTTTACATTTTGATTTTTGATTTTTTTTTTTTTACTTTTTATTTTCTTTTACTTTTTTAATTTTTTTAATATTTTTTTTTTTGAATAGGAGAATGATAGGAGGGACTCAAGTGTCTAGTTCCATGAAAGGTGATAGTCCTACTAGATGGATGTCGTCGCATGGACCATGTCAAGTGTGCTTATAAATATTGGTAAGGAATTGCATGAGTGTGAAATGGATTAGGTAGATGGAAAATTATGAAAGGCTTATGCAGGGATGGATGAGGAATAGTGGATTATGATGTGGATTGTATAGGACTTATGCAAAAGTATGGATGAAAGGTTTATGCAAAAGCATGGACCATAGGAAGGTGATTGGGAAGGAGGGATAACTTTAAGAAATCCCCCCCTTGATGAAGGTGTAAAATCCTCGAGAATCATTCCTTTTATTTAAAAAAAATATTATTATTTTTTGGTGAATCTATGCACATTATTAAAAAAGTTTGTAAAATCCTAGCGAATCTTAATGAATAATTGGTAAAAATAATAATCACAGTGGCAAATCCTAGTGAATAGTCACTACAAAGATTAATAACAATGGTGAATCTCCCCTTTAAAAATTTGCATAGTTGGTCGACGTAGTTTCCCATATTTTTTTTGTTTTTTGTAATATTGAAGTAGGGGCCCAGGGGCGACAGCCACCGATGGGGTCAAGGGGAAACGCCCCTTGCAAGGGTGAAGGGGGCAGAGGCCCCTTGTGGGGTTTGAGGGGGCAACACCCCCTCGCAGGTTCCAGAAACACAAAGCATAAATTCACTATCGAAAATGCATTGGAGCACACACGGATTAAGTGTTTTTTAAAAATCTGACTTTAAAAGTAAGACTAAATAAAAACTGTAAATGTTACCATCGATTACATTTTCAATCGAATGGACGCAGGTTGATTATGTGACCTAATATGCATGTGCATTTTAAAAGGCTTGTTGAGGCCCAAAATTTGTTTTGGGCCATACGATTAGATTTAATCATGTGGCCAAAATAAATTTTGGGCCTCAACAAGCCTTTAACGCACGTACACATTAGACCGTGGAATCAACCACAACCATTTGATTAAAAATCTAATCGATGATTTGAGTGAAATAAATAAAATCCCTATTCAAGGCTAAAATATCCCTGAAATTAAATGGTAATTTATTATTGGGGTGATATTTCCCCAAAATTAATGGAAGGAATATAATATTACTAGAGAATATAATTAATATTTGTAATTATAGTATAAACTACTAGCGAATCTATTTCATTCATGCATTGTTTAAAATATAATGCAGAGGCAAATTAATCGAGACAAAATTATTTTTTTATAAAACCCTGGCGATTCAACATCCTTTTTAGCTTGTATAATTCACCATTTTTGGAGGTTCTTATTTCAATTATTCACCAATTGGTGATGGATCGCCACTAAAGATTTCCCTGTTGGGAAGATATGTAGGATAGTAGTTGAAGGATGGGGAGATGGAGGTATGTGGGAATGGAATCATGACCAACAATTGCACACATCGTGTTAAACATCGAATATTTTGATGGAAAGGTGGTGTAGGAAGCAATGGAAATGTTTTCTTAGGAGATGGTTGACAAAGTTCTTTATGTACCCACATAGACTTAGTATTTTTATGATTTTTTCTTTCTTGGTGGGATTTTTGAAAGGAGTTGGATTTTTGGATGGAAGAGGATGGTTGGGATTTTTTTGATGTAGATGCCTCATTTGAATTGATTTATTTTTGCTTAGTTAGCCAAACCATTTGGTTTTTAGACTTTTCCTTTGAAGGTATGGGCTTATATTTCTTTTTGGATGTACTTGGCTTTGAATTTTTGCATTAGGACCTTTAGGATTTTTGACTTTCTGTGTAGAAGCATGAAATTTTTTATTTTGGAATCCCTTGGGTTTGGTGGAATGAGTGGAAGCTTTATGTTTAGACAATGTGTGCATTTGTTGATCATGATTAAGATTTTTAGAGGATTTATGGGTAGGTGGATAAGGTGATTGGATAATGGGGATATTTGGTGTTGGGAGTAGTGTAGGTAGATTAGATAGAGGGATATTATGAGTTGGAAGAAATGGTGGTAGATTGTATGGTGGAAGGTGTATGCTCACATGCTTTTGTGATTTGTAGGATGATGCAGGTGGAATGGAAACATGTGTTTTGGGTGTATGATAGGGCTTATGACAGAAGGAGGTGGACTTAGGATGCATGGAGGAAGTACCAACATCTTGATATTGGTGTCCTTGGGGTGTATATCCGATGCCATAAGAGTGTGGAGGGACCTTGACATGGATTGGCTCCAAAATACCTTGTTCATAAAGGCCTAAGCCTTTACCTTGATAGTTCATGTTTTGAAGCATGTGATGGACAATGGGACTAGGTGTGTTTTGGAAACTAGACATGAGTTCATTATTAGATGAAGAAGGTGAAGTGAATAAAGGTTTCCATTGTCCTAAAGAAGAATACTCATGGATGAATATGGATAGACCAATAGGATATGATGGAGGTTTTGCAATGGGGTCGATAGTGGGTGATGGAGGATCATTAGAATTTTGATTAGCATTGTGTTCACTTAGATCCAAGGTATTTTTTTGGTCTTATATGCTTGCTTGGGGGCCATATGTCTCTTCATGAGAAGGATATGTTTGAAGAAATTCCATGAAACAAAGTGAATGCTCAAGGAGGTCAACAAGACTTTAATTAGATGGAAAATGTAGGTCTTGGGTGTCTTGTTTATGAATGGTTGTGGGGGTATGAATATGATCAAGGTTCTCATTGATAGGTTCTTCATTATGGATTTCATCTTGATCATGGAAAATATAAATGTTATGAATAGGTTGGATTGAGATGATTTGATCTTGATTGGAGTTAGGGGCTACTATTTCCACATGCTTAAGGTTAAAATCTTGACATAAGTATTGTGGTTTCATGGAAATGGATGTAAGAAAATCTTGGGTAAGTTTGATGGGTTCTTGATATTGATCAATAAGAGAATATGATGGACTTTGACTTGAGCTCATGATACGAGGCTCTTGAATATGCTTGATTTCTTGTGGGTCAAATTATGGGCTTGAAGGACTAAGCATGTTAATGGAGGGCTCTTGCATAGGCTTAGGGATAGGTGTTTGATAACATGGAGATGGCTTAATATTCCTTGATAATAGTCATTGGATCACATCCTTTGAAAGTGTATGGGTAGATGGATAATATAGTGGATGGAAAATGATATTGGATGGTGTTATAGGCTTAGGATTAGGACTTGTGGGATGGATAATGGGATTAGATGGATTGGTTTTATCTAACATAATTTTACCATAATCTTCTAGGTTCTTGACCAATCTTTTAAATTGTATACAAGTGGATATGGGATGGCCCTTACACCTATGGTATGCACAATATTCATCATATTTATACCAATGGGGTTTAAAGTGGATTTATTCAAAGGGTGTTATTGGTGGTAGGTAAATCAAAATTTCGTGGGCCAATTGTTGTAGGGTCATCTCTAAAGGATCCTTTAGTGGAGGGATTGATGAATTAAAATGTTGATGGATAAAAGAATAATGATTTGGATGAAATGAAGGTGTTGGGATAGGACTACTTGGCTCATGTGTTGGCATGTGATTGGATAATGAACATGACTCATAGGATACATACTCTAGATTTTTTTCTCCATTGTCAAAGGTTATTAGGTCTTGATGCAAGTATAGACTTGGGTCTGTATGTTCTTATTGTGAAGGCCATTGATAGTTTCATGAATGAATTTCATGGTAATGTAAAGTGGTGGGATATGTAGATAAAAGATCTTAGAATTGGTATGCGATTGGTGGAAAAATGGATACCTTAGAGATATCACTCTTTCTCTAACCAAATCATTCAAGGATTATCCTAGGAATCCTGATTGGATTGACTAATAACCTCACAAGGTGAGTCAATTCACAATGAGGAAGACCTAGGAAAGGGGTTCTTTTAGACTTTAAGGGGTTCACCACCAAGCAAATGCTTGGAAAAGACAATGTGATATGAAAAATAACCTAAAATAAGCTAAATGAGAGATGTAAATACTGAAAATATGAAACACCAAGTTAGGGAATGTGTACCTGTGATGTTTGGAGATGCAATAAGGATTATGGAAATGTAAATAAGTTGTCAAAATATTCCTTGGAGGAATAAGATGCCCAAGATGGCATATTAGTCCCATTGTTGTTTTTTGGGGTAAATACATAATCTTCAGATGTTGGAACAAAATCTTGAAGAATCTATGAAAAATACCCTGTGAAGGACTAAGACACCCAATTTGGAATATTAGCCCCATTCTTAATTTATGAAGACTTTGAATGTGGTCCTGAGCTCCAAGTTTTGCACTTGCTTCTCCCCAAATCCTAAGTCCTGGAACTTCCTGATCTAGCCTGAAGGTGAGTTTCCATGAAAATGACAACTTTGATAATGCGACTTTGCAACTTCCACAAATTTTCACTTTAATGGATCTTCAAGTCTTCAACTTAGATTTCCAAATATAGACACACAAGAGGGGGAAACCTTGTTGATTTATGGTGAATGGGGGTTTGCCTCGGTCAAACCCCTTGTAGGTAATTAAACCAATTGATGAAATGAAGAATGAAACATGAAATATGTAAATGATATCACCTTGTATGATGTCTTGTGAAGAAAATCTGCAATATACCATGTAGTGGCCATGAAGAATGTAGATCTGGGAATCTTGGATTTGAGGTAAACAATGGTTGTAGATAGATCTTCAATGCTACATCCATAATATTGGCTCAACAACATGAATGGATGCAATAAACACTTGGTATGATGCTTGAATCTAGATGATGGCTCTAAATGCTTGATGAATTGGTCTTGAATGCTCTTGTGAACTCAAATATGCTATTGAGAATGCTCTCACAACTTTCTCAGATGAAAATCAGTAAGGAAACCTTGTATTTATACTTATTCATGCTTAATATCCTAAAATTGCACCACAACAATCCAACATATGAAATAATTAATTAAAGGAGGCTAAATCCCACCTCAATTTGAAATTGGACCCCAAAAATAATCCTAGGAGGACTAAGATTCCCTAGGTGGCATATTAGTCTCGAGGCTCAAATTTTGTGGCACAAAGTCCAAAACGGCACCTTTCTAGGTGGTTTCATAATTAGGATTCAAGACCCATGGAAGACAAAGATGCCCAAGGTAGTGTATTAGTCCTAGTCCACAAATCAGGGACACATAGAAAGAAACATTAAATGATCATTTATCTTTTGATGTTTGTCAGGTTTTTCCATAAAAATATAGAGTTTATTAGGCTTGTGGATGCAAAATATGACCAATTAAGCCATAAAGAAGGATAAATAAAGCGAGGTGGGCCCAACCAAGTGTGAAAATGAAAGGGTATGCATTTTACTACACTAAATTTAGCCCCCACTTTAGTGAGAGGATGAACTTGCTTCAAACTCACACTAAAGTAGTCGACCACACAATCAAGAGGGGTTCAAATGTACAAATGCTAGTAAGATAGTCCATGACAATGATTAAGAGGGATGATCAATCCCCCAAGATCAAGATCCTATGGTAGACCAACATAGGAATAAAGGAACACACTTTTAGATGATACATGAAGCCAAAATCATATCGCAAACATACATTATCAAAGACAAGAAAAAGGAAAAGAACTACAACGAATCAAGCTTCGACTAGCCATCCAACACAGTGGATCGGGTCTAGGCTTGAAGAGGGTTTGCAGGTGGAATGTGTTGCCCACTATGCAAAAAAATGTGCACTCACGAGGACTAGTGGGAGCTAGTTGTCTACTAGGTGAGCCACAAGGTGACCATATCAAAGCCATACCTCCATGATTTTAATAAGGTACAAAAATGCATGCTCACATGAGCTAGTGAAGCTAGTTGTTCACTAGGTGAGCCCCAACAAGTCCATATAAAAGCCATATCTCCATGAATTTAATAAGGAAAAAAGGAAAATGCATGCTCACATGGTCTAGTGATGCTAGTTGTTCACTAGGTGAGCCCCAAGAAACCGTATCAAAGCCATACCTCGATGACTTTAATAAGGCACCAAAAGAAAATGAAGTGTAACAAGAAAGAGATATGTTTGAAGGGATTTTTCTTAGCTCATTCAAGGTCTTACTCGTAGGGGACATCGTTCCTAATGTCTCCAAAAGAGGACCAGTCAAAGGATAAAATATTCACCACTTAGGGGATGTAGTGTGTCACATCACCACTAAATGGGATTATTATATGCTAAGATAGGTCACACTCTTGAAGGAAATTACTCCCAATGTCACCACAAAGAGGAAAACACATCATGTGAAATAAGAAAATCACGTCAAGGAACATGAAAAAGGAAAAATACAATCAAAATAATGCCAAGTTATGCCGCCACTTTAAAGGAATTGCTAACACCATGTTGTGAGCCATTACTTTAAAGTAGCCAAAAGATGAAAAGGAAAGATAGTATGTTGCATGTGACACAACTTAAGGCATGTTGTCCACATCCCAAGCTTGCTATGATATGTTCGTGAAAGGTGGGAAACTAGCCAAAAGAGACAACAAGAAGTGGCATATGAAGATAAGGCTATCTAAACCCTTTCCCCCACTTAGTGTAAGACAAGGATGCACCAAAATGAAAGGAGGAACTAGGCGCTTCAACCCAAGGGAGAGCACTGTAGTCCTTAATATTTTAAATTTTGTTATTTAAAGCCCTACATTCATTAGTAGAGTGACCATGAATTCTATGATATGCACAAAATGAAATTTTTAAGTAAAATTTCTTTCATTTTCATAAAGGGAGAGAGATCAGATGATCGTGGATGAGTCTTGTCAAAATACTCTCTTGGTCAAAGATGGAGGACACTATAAGGCTCATTATCAGTGTCCAATGTGTACACGTTGTTGTAGACATACTTCATTACATGATGAAGAGTAGAAGGCACCTCATTCATTGCATCAATCCATGATCTACGTAAAAGGAGATTGTATGAAAAATCATGAGGCATAACATGGACCAGTCTTTCTAATGTGGCCTTCCCAGCTGTAATAGGCAAGTGATCACACCAAGCAGTTGTTTTTTGACATTGTCAAATCCCTTAATAGATAAAGAGTCAGGTTGAATTTTTGATTTATCGACATCAAGCCTATCAGAAAGGGTCACACTATACACATTAAGGGTTGAGCCATTGTCAACAAGGGTTTTCTTTATCCCTATCCTTTTATATTGAGATATTATTATGAAAGCATCATTTTGTTTTGCACTTCCAAAGGAGGGAGCTCACTTTGGTGGAAAACAATGTCAACATTTATTCCTTGAATCATCGATGGTATATCATTCAGGTTTGCACTAGAGGGAACCAAAACTTGTTGCAAGGATGTTTGAAGCATAGTGTGATAACTAGGTAAATTCTAAATTAGGTCCCATAGGGATATCTTTGCAGGATTATTCATAAGTTGTTCAACAAGATCATACTCCTTTCCACTTTGTGAAGGAAAACGAGGGGCACTAGGCAAGATAGGATTAGGCAATGGTAGGGATGTTGAAGGTGTTTTTCTTGGTTGTGGGTTGTTCCTAGTGTTGTATGTATGAGAAATGGTATTGTAACTTGGTTGTTGGGAAACATTTTTCTTAGGTGGTTTGACGATAAGGACAAGTTTTTTTTGAACTTGTGGTTTTTGTGAGGGTGGATAAAGGATAAGCTTAGGCTCGGGAGAGTACTCCAAGGGATATCTAATGTGCATAACCTCGGAATAATTGTCATTATTTTCATGATCTCTTAGTGAAGAGGAGTCTAGTGTTACTTCATCATCTTCATCTAAGGAATTACTATTGTCAATGTTCTCATTTTCTTCCATTGTTATTTCTTCCCTAGTAGGAGAGTGTTTAGGAGAACTACAAACCAAATGTTCTTGAAATTCAAGGGTTGGTTCTTTTAAAATGACTTCATCGGATGTAAGGGAGTTATCAATGGTTGAATTTTCTTTCTCAATAAGGGTTTCCCTAGGCGAAGGGGCAAATATAAGATTCACACAAATTTCATTAATCAAAGTATCTTCTTGACAATGAGGGGAGATACTAGGGGAAGGAAAACTATGATTTTCATGATCATTTATAGTTTTATTCCTATGTTCCCTAATATCTTCGAAAATAGGATAAGTAGGGGAAGGATCATAAAGAGGGTTGTTATAGGTGTTAAATATTTGATCATCTAACACTAATCTATCATCCTCATCATTTACAATCTCATTCTCAAAGGGGAAATGCAGATTAGGTACAGTAATTTTGAGAGATGTGTCTATGATCTCATTATCTTATGGTATAATATCTTCCCAAAGGGGATGAGGAGAAGGAAAAGGAAGATCGTCATGATTCTCAATGATTGTATCTTCTTTCACCAAGATACCTTCATCACTAAAAGGAGAGCTATCGGGACAAGAACAATTATAATCATCATGATTATCTAGGTTTGTATTATCTTCTATCACATCATCCTCACAAATAGGGGAGATAGGAAGGGGTGTAAGTTTAAGGAAAGCGTTAGCATTTTCACTCTCTTGCACTAAGAGACTCTCATAACTAGGGAATGCATTGAATGAATGACTATCATGCTTGTTGACTAGCTTTTTCTTTTCAAATTTGGAAAAGATAGATACTAACAATTTTGAAAATTAATCTATGCAAACTCAAAATGCAATGTCAAGGCCCAAAATGGAATGTATAAATGCAATTTTGAGATTTCAAACAAGGTAATCTGCTGATTATAATATGAAATGATCTAAAGGATGCAATGTTGTAAATGAAAATATAGAATTGAGCAATGTATGAAATGAAGCACTTTAAGATAGATCTAGTAAAATGCATAAAATAGAAAGTCAACCCACTGAAACAGGTAACCAATGCTAGCAAATAGAAGCACATAAATGTTGATTCAGATCCTAAAAACTACAATCTAAAATTCCATAGGGACTAAGATGCTAGGGAGGGAGTCTTAATCCTCCTGATGAAATTTGAAGGTTTCAGAAGCTGAAATAGATAGAAAATCACTCAGAAAGGGTACTACAACATAAAACTAGAGAGGGACTAAGACGCCACCAAGGGTATTATAGTCCCAGTAAGGGTTTTTTGTAGAAAATTAGACAATTTTGGGTTGATAACTATGTTCGTAGGTTGCCTACCTAGGGACCTGATGTTTGGAAACATAACTTGTGAAAATGAAGGCAAGAAAAAGTAAATAATGACAAGCAATTGGATGCAATTTTTTCAATTTTGAATGCAATAAGAATATTTATAGATGCAATTAAAATGATGAACAATGGAATTTTTAGTTTTTCAATGAAATGATGCAATAAAGTAAAGATGCAACCTATATGCATTTTCACTAATGAAAATATAGGAAACCCTAAATGTAATTTCACTAATGTAAAATGCAAGAAACCGTAGATGCAATTCACTCATGCAATGAGTGTAATGCAAGAATGAATGCAATATAGATCTAGGACTTTAAAGGACTCCAAATCAGAAAATGAATGATCTAAAAGAAGAAGAAGGGTTCACCAATATGATTGGTGGAAAAATGGATACTTAGAGATATCACTCTTTCTCCAACCAAATCATTCAAGGATTGCCCTAGAAATTCTAATTGGATTGACCAAAAACCTCACAAGGTGAGTCAATTCAAAATAAGGAAGACCTAGGAAAGGGGTTCACCACCAAGCAAATGCTTGGAAAAGACAATGTTGGAAAACACAATGTGATATACAAAATAACCTAAAATAAGCTAAATGAGAGATGCAAATACTGAAAATATGTAACACCAAGTTATGGCATGTGTACCTGGGAAGTTTGGAGATGCAATAAGGATTCTTGAAATGTAAAGAAGTTGTCAAAATATACATTGAAAGACTAAGATGCCAAAGATGGCATATTAGTCCCACTGCTATTTTTTTGGGGCAAATACAAAATCTTCAGATGTTAGAACAAAATCTTGAAGAATCTTTGAAAAATACCCTATGGATGAATAAGATGCCCAAGGTGGTGTATCAGTCCCATTCTAAATTTTTGAAGACTCTGAATGTGGTCCTGAGCTCCAAGGTATGCACACTCTTCTCTCTAGATTTGAGGTCCTGAAACTTCCAGATCTGGCTTGTAGGTGAGTTTCTATGAAGATGACAACTTTGATAATGCAACTTTGCAACTTTGAAAACTTTGTACTTTAAAGGATCTTCATGTATTCAAATTAGATCTACAAATACAAACACACAAGAGGGGGGAAAATTATTGATTATAAGTGAATAAGGGTTTTCCTTGGTCAAATCCCTTGTAGGTAATTAAACCAAATGATGAAATGAATGAAATGAAGCATGAAACATGAAATATGTAAATGATAGCACCTTGTATGATATCTTGTGAAAAAGATATGCAATCTACCATGTAGTGGCCATGAAGAATGTAGATCTTGGATCCTTGGATTTGATGTGAACAATGATTGTAGATAGATCTATAATGCTACATCCACAATCTTTGCTCAACAACATGAATGGATGCAATAAACCCTTGATATGATGCTTGAATCTAGATGATGGATCCAAATGCTTGATGAATTGCTCTTGAATGCTCTTATGAACTCAAATATGCTCTTAAGAAATCTCTCACAACTTTCTTATATGAAAATGAGTGAGGAAACCTTGTATTTATACTTATTCATACTCAATATCCTGAAATTACACCACAACAAGTCGACAAATGAAA